>CM059604.1:74365283-74702783 GCA_030412105.1 Cyclura pinguis
GAAAGCATCAAAATCCATATGCAGAGAGTTCCTAGAGATGCAAGATAAGGCCATAATTTCCCACTTGATATAAAGCAATCACAGACCACCACAGGAAAGATGTCTGCATCTTCTCAATCTCAGTTTTATATCTTCTGTTCCACTTAGTACAATTTATTCAATCTGTGGACCATGCATAATCAAATCAAGAGAGAAGGTTGCATGGTTTTAACAAAAGGGGATAGAGACTCCCTGTTCTCCCAGAACCCTCTGCAATATGTATACACACATAGGCATAAGAGAGGGCTGACAGAGTAATATTGAGCCCATGGGAATTATTAGTACATTAGTGCTTAGTATATTAGTGCTCTTGGGTGGATTGGACTGCCTCAAATGCATATGTAGATAAATGTGTTTGAATTTATATTTGGGCAAAACTAGTTAAGGCCACTTGGTGGTGCTAGAATATAAGAAATAGAGAGCTGTTTATCTGCAATTTCTGGCCTCTGATAGCATGTTACCTTCACTAAATAGATCTAGAAGTTTCCTTCTATTAAAAGCAGTGTTGTTTAATAAGAACTGCAGTAACCAAGGGATCAGTATAGAAGACCTTCTTTAGAGGAATCCCCAGCTATTGTTGATTTTTGTCTAAAAGAAACTGTATTCTGACTTTTTTCCTTCCACAGGTGACCCAGAACTTGATGCATTGCTTTCAGGATATTCTTCTGATGAAATGCTCCCTCCTTGGCAATATGAACAAACAAAACCAGATGCTTCTTTGTCAGATAAGCACCACAACTTAGGCTCAATGTGGCAACAAGACTACACACCCTTGGAACACAGGGAGTATTCTGAGTTCTTGACTCGTTCTCATCAGGAACTACCTGACCTCCAGTGGCAAACAGTCTTCAATACAGATGATCAAACTTATTTAAATACAAGTTACTCTACTGACACTAGCTATGACCCAGTGAGTCCACAGTTTGTCCATTCTGTTCCTGAGCCTGGAGGTGTAATGGACTCTATTTTTTGGAACACCCAAGATAAAAAATGGCCACTTACTGTTCAAGCTCACCAAAGATCTGCAACAGCAAGGCGAGTGCAGAGTCGACGTTCATTCCATAAACCAAGACCTGTGCAACATCCTAAACTTCAAAAGATAGCATCTCTTCCGGCTTCTTTTCACATACCTCCCCACCCTTGGGAACAGGAAGAAACTCATCTGTGAGATTTTTTGACCTGTATCTCTGATGAACAAAAAAAGAGTGAGTGAATGAAGTATACCAAGTTTGAGAAAGAAAGTATTTAAATGCTGCAACCTTTTGTGGAACACATTTTTAAAAATATTGAACTTGACATTCAGATGGATATGTAGCTGTCTCCATTTCACAGTGATGGAGTACCAAGAGAATTCAGTATCTTTTTGTTTGTTTGTTTGGTTTAGTTTTAAAACTCATATTCTTAGCTATATGTAATAGGAAGGTTTTCAAAGAAGAAAGTTAGGCTGATTGTGCTGTTTTTCTGAGGAGCAGGTCAGGGTACAGGCATTCATGCTGAAATCTAGATTTAGAGGATGTACTCTCCTGTTCTCAGCTGAGAAGATACTGCTGTCTTGATCTGGCAAAGGAAGAAGACTTCTGCTCCCTAGACCAAGAGACATCATCCTACATGGGTTCTGCATAGATAGCAGGTTTCATGTCCAGTACACTCAGACAGCCTCCACAATAACTTTCTAGGCTACATCTTAGCCTCAGACCCTGCAGACCTAGTTCTAGGTCTGGAGACCCCAATATTTTAATATTTTCTTATTGTGCCATATTTCCATTGTAAATATTAAAAAGGTATGTGGAAATCTGTTCTGGGTAAAATAGATTAGTGCCTTTTGTATCAACTGTGAAATCTAAAGATATATTTTCTTACTGTTAAACACTATAATTTATATATAGCTAATCACATGATGTGGTTTTAATTCTCTATTTTCTACAATCAATATTGCAGGGAATTAAAGAATGCTTAAAAATATAGACTTTGCAATCCTATAAATGTCTGTTAAGAAGTGAGCCTTTCTAAGTTCAATGAGACTTACTTTCAAAGTGTGAATAAGGTGAATGATGGACTTTCCTTCTTTGGAGGCCTTTAAACAGGTTGAATGGGTATATTTCAGGAGTACTTTAATTGTATATTCTTTCATGGTCCCATCTACTCTTAAGATTCTGATTCTAAGATTGGAAATCACTTCTATTGTCCCTGGTAAGCTTTTTCAGGCCTATAGCATGTATTGGATAATACCTTTCAAGGTATGGTTCAGAACTTCACACACACATGCTGGTCACCCTGGAAACATCTATGGTGGTTTCTCTCCAACATTAAAAGGGTGGTGATAAAGGAGGTTTGTCAGAGAGGTTCAAAAGGCCTGTCAGGTGAATCTAGAGAATCACAGAATCCATAGAAATTCTGGCCTTCCCCTAATGTCTGCCAGTCGATGCCCACACTTGGTTTCATGGGATGAAATCTGGGCAGAACAAGGAAAGAAACGGGTGCAAAGAAAATGAAATCAATGGAAATGAGATTCCTTCTTCATACCTGCCTTGCTTACTGGCAGACTTCAGATATGTTAGAGGCTCTGGCATCAGAATTCTCCAGCATGGCAGATGGGACTATCCTGCCTTGTATAATTTTCATGCACAGAGCACCAAGATTTCTATTCTTAATAAACTGTTCTACTCCATATAATCTCAGATGGGAAAAAATAGACGCAACTGGTATTAATGATGAACCACAGTGTAGACATGTGCTACACTGATTTCAAAAGGACTTAATTGCAGATGAGTGCATATAGGATGGAAGCCTTAACATTTTTATTAAAATTAGTCAATATTTTTGCAACATTATTTCTTCATATACTGTTGTCTTTTGTGTATGATGGTTCATTTAAGTGCCATGAAAACTCAGGTCACTTATGCTTTATACTACTGTACACTAATAATTTGGAAATCTAGTGTCTGTGTTTGACATTTCAGAATGCCATTTCTTATTGTCATTCTTAAACTGATTGTGATTTAGGAGAATGGTAGGGAACGTGTAGATGTCCAGATGTTGATGGACCACAGTAATGTGCTAAAATTGGACACCCATGCTACATTTTAAAATTGTCCTTGCTTGCTAAGACTTCCTAGAATATGAGCTTAATGGGAAACATTACAAAGAAAATTTACTGCACAACATACAATTTGATGACAAGCTCCTAGATGACTAAGTGTACTGACCTAACTGAAAAGAAAATCATAGCATTTAAGGTAATGGCTTGCACCACAACAAATATTCCATCTGCAGTATTTAATCTCTGGATATGCATTCATACATGGAAACTAACACTTAATACTCCATTTAAATGATGGTAAAGACATACCTTTAGATTTCTTATTGCTTATTGCTGTTTCCCTAGAGTTCACTTTTACTTTATGCACACATAACTGTTACAAAGATCCTTGTCTTGATTAGGAAAGAAGTGTACTCGGTAAAGCATAACTGTGGAAAGACAAAATTGTAGGTACTGGGAAATAAACATTTATGTAACCTCTGTGTTTATTATGTTTTTAAAGGGATTGCTATGGTGCAATTTTTATTTGATCTTTATAGCTGTGAAAATTGGCTGTAAGCTGCTGTTAAATCCAGAAAGAATAAATGATTTGTGAAGAACAAAAATCTGCAAGGTATGAAGCAGTAGAAAGTTTGGCTCTATCAAAATGAGGGAATAGCCAGGTGAAAGTTAAGCATTTCTGACTGCAGATAAAACAACTGGCCTGGAAACATGCCCATTAAATTCAGTAAGATTGATCTCTGAGTAAAGATGCATAGCGCTGTGGTACTGAAGTCCCACTGGTTTCAGTGGGAAAACATGAGCACATTTTTAATAATTCCATTGAAAACTGCAGCACTGAGGTGCTTAGTTTTGACTGCTTTGGTGAATGTTCACCACAATAATTTATGAGACTGAGAAAAGTTGACTAAATATTTTAAGGTGATAATCCTCAGTAGTCACTCTTATGAATCAGACACATGAAAAGTGAATATTCAGGCCCACTGATAAATTGCTTTCATTCAGTATGGAACTATTATCTTCAATTTGTGTAAAGAGAATATATTAAATTATATATCTTCTGTACCTTTTGCTAGTTTGCACTCTTAACCTGTTGAGTTCACATCACAGGTGCATGTGTATGAATGTGTAAGCACACACAGCCACACATGTAGTACAAACTCAAATGTAGTACAAATTCAAATGAATTTTATGATTGTTGAAATACAAATACAGGTTATGGACAAATCAGAATTATATACAGGAAGAGCTGAATATATGTATATATTGTAATAATGTGCCTTAAAAACCTCAGTTCTTAAAGAGCTGGTGCTTTTTGATGATTCGCCATGATTTCCAAGGTTCTTACTTTTTTTTGTGATATCATTTTTTTTTGTTTACAAAGATATTTAAAATGTTAAAACATCAGATTAGATGCAGAAACTATTAAACAATTAAATGTGTGACTTTAATTTATAGTATCAAAAAGTTTATATATAATAATGTTGTAGGTAACCAGAGAGACAGAGAGAAAAGATACAGCAATAAAAATAATTTATTGGAACCATGTTATCATTCTCTCTCTTTGACAATCTCTAATATTTCTTAGAATGTGTTGAAAAGCACATATAACAAGAAGATAAGAACTGCCTTGTTATATAAGACCAGGGTTCGTCTCAGCCTGACATTTAATTTCCAAAGGCATGTAGCCAGTTGTTTTGGAAGTGAAAGGAAGAAGGTAAAGACCTGCTGTTTGCTCTCTGCATTTGGTACTCACAAGAGATACTGCCTCTGAAAACGGAGGCTCCATGTAGTTATCATAAAAACTTTGTCCTCTTTAAGGCTGCTGCAGTGTAACAAAACCTTCAAAACATGTTTGCTTTGTTTGATCTGAAAAAAAGATTATACCAGAATTTTGGTTTTATACTGTTTGCAAAATCCTGTACTGGTTTGTCATAGAACCCAAGCCATTCATGTTGAATTACGTAATTTAAAGTCTGTCCAGAGTTCTTTTTAAATTACAAACTGTGTGTTCTTTCTCTGTCCCCATATTCTTATCATTAAATTTCATTACTTTAAGAGTTATCTACACTTTGGGTATATTTTTTTCCTGTGCTTCCTTTAATCTATCTGATTGGCCAATTGCATTCAGTATCCCAGCACTATCTAAAAAGATCCATTTCCAAGAATTCATTGGCATCTCTGAAAATTTGCATTTATATGAAGACTCTTCAGTTCAAGGCGATCATGTGTTACAACTGAATTTGAGGAATTCTGATTGCTTTTTTGCGGGGGGGGATAGAAACAATGAAATTATACCAATCTATCCTATTGACCCCAAATACAAAGTTCTCTGTTGTAATTAGATTTCACTTGTATTTTCTTAACACCTTTCTCCTCCTCCTCCTCCTTCTCCTCTTCCTCTTCCTCCTCCTCAGAGCTAATATCACTTGGCAGGGGACTATAACTGAGTAAGATACCATTCCTAGGAGTATCCCTGCAAAGGCAGGAAGTTTTCATTGAATGAGACATCAGATTTCTACTTGAAAACATCATGTGCTTGGATGCACATTGAACTAGTGCTTCCACTCTTCATACATCACCTCTAACGCAATTTCAATTCCACTGAGAATTGTTGTGTGCCTTCAAGTCATTTCTGACTTACAGTGACCCTATGGCGAACCTATTGTGGGGTTTTCTGGGACTGAGAGAGTGATGCACCTAAAGTCACCTAGTGGACTTCCATGACTGAGAGGGGAATTGAACCCTGGTCTCCAGGACCATAGGCCCATGAGTAGTCCCCTGAGATTACTACATTGACTCAGAGAACAATCGAATCAATCAAATAATGGCTAAACAAAAATATAAATAAATAAAATGATATGAACCATTTGCATTATAGATTTGCATGTCCGCATCAGAAATAATTCAGCATATATGACTTCTGTTGCTAGAATCGGTATGGCCAGAGCTGTAGACTGCAATAAAAATCAAATATAAATCCATAAAAAGAGCTAGAGTGGGGCAGTGGTTTGAGGATTGGACTCCAGCTCTGGAGACCAGGGTTGAGAAACTTGGATATGGAAACCCACTGGGTGACTTGGGGCAAAGACTCGTTCTCTCCACCTCAGAGGAGGGCAAAGGCAAGCCTCCCCTGAACAAATCTTGCCCCCCCCCCAAAAAAATCCTGTGATAGGTTTACCTTATGATTGCTGTAAGTCAGAAATTATTTGAAGGCACACAACAACAACAAATCAATAAATAATCGGTAGATAGACTGGAACTTGTCCATATGTCTAAACTGACTCATAATGTGATAGAAGAGAGAAAAAGATGGGATAGGTTCATGGAAAATTTGAAATGTTCAATCATTTTTGTAAATGAAAGTTGATTTACATAAATAAGCACAGGGCTAGCCATCACATGAGGTAGGACAAGGCAGCCGACCCCCCCATACAGAGTCCATGGATTCAATCATTCAAAAAAAAAAAAAATCCAAAAAGCAAACTTTGATATCACCATTTTATGTAAGGCATGCCATTTTACTGCACAATTGTACATAATGGGACTTGAGCATCCATGAGTTTTGGTATCCACAGGCAATCCTGGAACCAAGCCCTAGTGGATTCTCTTGCCATGGGAAGTGGCTTTGGAAAGACCATCACCACAGGCAGGGCTGTCTGCAGTTTTCTGCTTCATTCTGAGGATTTCTTAGAGCAGAGATGGACAAAGGGCAGCCCACAGGCAGCCCACAGGCCATATGTGCCCTCCAAGGGTAAATAAAAAAAAATTTTTTCCTATTTTTTACCCCGAATACTCTGTGGGGTGACCACGGGATTTTTTACATATTTTGGCTCCATGGGCCATTTTAAAAGAGAGGCCTTTTCTGAGAACAGGAAGTGAATATGAAATTACTTCTGCTCAGTTACAGTTGTCAAAAAGGGTTTCTCCTGGGCATAAAAGGGTGTGTGGAGAGCAGCTAAAAATCCACACTTACTAAAGGGTGCTGAGGAGCATTTAGGGGCAAAAAAAAAAGTTTTGTTTTACAAAGAGTGCGGTGGAGAGATGTGGACCTGCAAGGTCATGGGAAGCTTAATACAGTCTCCTAGCCTTCCCCAGTTGCCCGTCTTCTAGCATAAAGGCAAGCAAATACCTCAGAAAACCTCACTGGCTGCTAATTCATTGCAGCTACACACCTGCTGCCTTGCTCTATGAATTCCTCCAAAAGCAGGGTATTAGACTGGCAGGTGTAGCAGAGCTGTCCTGGCTCATCTCCTACAGTGGCAAATGCCTCAGCAGGAAAGCAGCTGCCCATTCAGTGCCCACTTGGGGGAACTCTCAGAGCATTTGAGCTCTGAGACATTGGGTAGGCTTTCTGGAAAGCCCCATCAAGTTCTCTCCTGCTACAAGAAAATGACCTGGTGCAGCAGTTCACCAGAGGGCTCATAGGCCAGATCTAGTGACATCCTTCCATGGACTTGAGCATTGCTGGGAAGCTGACTGTGCTGTGCAGAACACTGCTATGCTATACTATGTTATGAAGAAGAAGATTGCTTGCAATGCAAAAAAGCCCCAGTAGCTGCTTTCTTGTTGGAGCCATCCAACTGATGCCTTCCCCAAAGAGTCCTTCAAACAAGGCATCGGACTGACTAGCATTCCAGAGAGCTTTGCTGTCCCTCTCCTGCTGTAACAAATGCCACATTAGGAGAGCAGCCAAGTGCTCAATGCTTCATTATGAGGATCGAGAATGTCACAGTAGGAAAGCAGTGTACATGGGGAAGGTGTCCTGGGAGATCTGCTGTATCCTGGGAGATCTGCTGTGGGAGTTGACTTGATACAAAGTATGAATAAACAGACAATACAGTCAGCCCTCCACATTTGTGGGTTTCGCTTTTGCAGATTTGATTATTCACGGATTATTTGCTGTCACCGCTGCTGCCTCCCTATGCCATTTTTAATAGGGACTACAAGCCTCATGAGACTGAGAAACTGTGAATGAGGACTGTTAAGTCCCTATTAAAAATGGAGTGGGGCAGTAGTAGAGGTGGCAGTAAGCTCCACCAGCCACCCTTTTCTGCCTTGTGAGGGAACACTGATGCCTCAGAGGAATCCACAGTGGATTGAATATGGTGATCATGTAACCCCCTCTGGCAGGCCCAGTCCCAGGGGAGTATAACATTTAATATCCACAGTTATTAAGCCAGAGGTTCACCAGACAGGAACGTAGACATCCGGGTGTAAAACCAAAGCAGTACTAGCAAGGTCAGACCAAAGCTCCTCCAGTCACGTCTCCAAGAGGGAAACCTCGAAATGCACGCACAAACTCACAATGGACCGTCAACAACAATGACACCTTGAGGGGACTACATGTCCTCCTGATGAGATTAACGCTTGTATCAGCAAGAAATACAAATATGAGGTCCGTTTGCATAATTCGGCCAATGTCCTTTCTCGGGAAAGGGTCTGCCTCTGAGGCATGTTTTGCCCTATTAGTGAGTCCCCTTTTGGGACTCTCTTTGGAGAACTCCCACACTTGACTAGTGCCCTGGCATTCTGCTAATCGAGAGCTCTCCTCTGCATTCTTCCTCTGCTGAACCACCTTCACCTTGCTTCTTCCTGAGCCACAGACTACAGGATCAGGTGCAGTACGAACCACTCTCTTTCCCTCTGCTTTTCCCGATCTTCATATCTTTCTGACTCATTAGCCCTTGTGTGAGTGACTGCTTCGGTTTTTTTGTGTGTGTTTGTCTGTGTGTGGATATTTTGCCAATTCTGCTAAATCAACTACTGGTAGTTAGACATTTGGCCTGGCTCTCATGTGGTCTGACTCCATAGACATAGGATCCAAGATCTCACTGCATTGCCCTGCCCTCCGCTTTGCTAAGCAGTGCTCCACTAATTTCCCCAATCTTTGTATTTTTGGAGCAAATCTGGGTGTCCCCCAGGACCCCCAGAAATCAGGGTAACAATCATACTTTTTTGTGTGTTAAATATGGTTTGGGAGGGCCTAGAGTTATTCACAGTTTTTCCACTTTCACAGGGGCCCTGTACCCCTAATCCTGGTGAATATGGAGGGAGGACTATAGTTACAACACTCCAGCTTTAGATGCTACTGCTCCATGGAAACGAGTGAAGTTTTGCCCTTACAAAACTGAGGCAAAACAAGAGAAAGCAGACAAGCATCTCTACCATGAGTTCATTTTCATCTATTTGAAGCCCCACGACTGTTTGAACAACCAAATTATGGTTGGTGTAAACTATTGTGATTTTGATATCAGTTGAAGTGAAGCAAATTCATATTCTCATCCAAATGTCTGTTGGCATCTACAACCCACTGTCAAATAGACTGATAGCCTGCTTTCTTTGCTGAATACAGCTCTCTATGGCTCCCAGAATATTACTGCTTAGGGATAGCACATTAACATTTGCAGTCTAAATATACACTGAATCATATCGTAGTCTAATTTAATCAGGCTATATAAACAGAATATTCTGCTTTCTGCATACTACAATTCTGTTTCCTGCTTCTCTGTCTTTGTGTGTGTTGTTAGTGATACATTATTCTATTGAATTTTTTGTCAGTGATGTCAGTCATAACTAAACATCAGTGTTAAAATGAGTGTGAGAATCATTTATCCCACTGCAGTACTTGAGAACACAACTGAGAAAGTGTCCCAAGAGTGTCTGTGTGTGCGTGCGCGCGCATGTGCGCGCGTGCATGTATTTTAACAGTAAGGGTGGTGGGACAGTAATGCTGGCTTGGAATGCAAGACACACTGCTGGGCGTCAGCACAAACATTCTGTAGTGGCAGCTCCTGCAACCAGGGAGATGTGGTACAATAGCCAGCCAGGCAACACAATGAGGTTAAAGAAGGCGGAGAAATGGGTGCAGGAGAGAGGAAAACAAAAGATGATGAACAAAGAGAAAGGACAGAATCAGGACAAGAACACTTCACGGTGTCCCAACAGCATGTGTTCAGCCTTCAAAGATTTATACAGACAGAATATTTGCTGCCAATGGTGTACTGAGACACAGCTAAGTTCTTGGGGGGGAAAAAGCTGCATGTCATCCCTGAAAGATATGTTGGCTTTTAATAAAGATATATTGGCTCTTAAGCAGTTACTGCAGCAATATCTATTTGTAATACTTAACTACATTGCTATGAGCTACAAATGAGCCATGGATGAGAATTTGGAATGCCTGTGGAGCAGAAAATACATTTTAGCACCACCTTCAGCAAGCTCAAAAGACTTATTCATGAATACAGTAACAATAACAAGAAGCATTTGGTAATAATCTATCTCTTCCTCTGCATGTGAACAGCATCTTCACAAGCAACTGGAAGAGCTCTCTCCCTTCTTTCTGCTGTCTGTCCCTTGATGGGAATGGCTGTTCTTATGCGTCCTGGGTACACTGGAATATCCTGCCTGCCCTCAAGGGTGTGAGACCCTTTTGTTCTTTGCTTATTAAGCATCATGCTCCTCTCCAGCCTCCCAGCACCCAGTTTGCTCTTGCAAGAATCTTGAGAATGCTGAGTGCCCTGAACCAGTTGCTAGATGCAAATATGAAGCACCACGGGGCTTCACATGATTAGCAGTGGCTGGCGTGTTACTCTGCATTCAGTAAGGCGCAGAAGAGACAGCTCCTCCTTATTTCCCTATGAACCCTGGATGGGTTGAGGCAGATCACATCCTGTGGGTTTGAAGAGCAAAGAGACTGGATGATCCACAAGAGGCATTTTTACAATCCTTAACATAGAGGAATGTATGGATAACCCTTCTGAGTCCTCCTCTATTCTTACATGATCTTGGAACCTGTTTGCCTGTCAGCATAAACCTTGGGCAATGTGAAGCAGTTTACACATGAGTGAAGAATACTTGCTTACTACAGAGAATCAAAATTCAACAGTAATAAAAAAGCATCAGTATAGAATCAGTGTGAAATCAAATCCTAAGTTTTAAAAGTAGCTGTTATCTAGGAGCCAGCAATGGCATTACCTTTCCGTGGTGGGGGACTGCGTACTCCTGTGAGTCAAGAGGCTATGCTGATGGCAGCAGTGCTGGTAGGGCCTCCCCTGTCAGAAAGGTTTTTGCTGAAAAGCCAGATTAAATGTGCCAAACAGCTACTGGGCAGCAGCTGTGGGATCTCTCAGAAATAACAGCAGTGGCACTACAGCTTCTTAGTACTACATGGAGGGAGGCACAGTAAATCCCTTTTGTCTTTTACCATGAAAACCCTATGATAAAACAATCCAAGAGATAGTGCCAGAAGGTGAGACTCACAGGTCAGATGGTTCTCATCCAGCTCCTGGAGAAGAATAGTGGGCAATTACCAGAAGTGCTATGGCAAATGATGCAACTGGAGTCAAACCGAAAGGACATTCAGCTATTGATGTGCTCAGAGGTAAAAGGAAAGTCTGAAGCTGCACAACACATATTATGTGAACATGGAACGTGAGAAGCATGAATCAGGGGAAGCTAGATATAGTAAAACAAGAAATAGAACATATAAACATTGCAATACTTCAGGTGAGCGAGCTGAAGTAGACACGACTGAGATATTTTGAGTCAGATAATTACACAGTGTTTTAGTCAGGAAATGAAAATCTAAGAAAGAATGGGATGACATTTATAATAAGCAATGATACAGCAAAAGCAATCAAAGGATACAATGCAAAGTCTGACTGAATCATGTCAATAGGACTTCAGAGAAAATCCATCAATATAAGCAAAACCCAGTTTTATGCTCTGACTACAGAGGTGAAAGAAGAAGAAATTGAAAGATTTTGTGCAGGACAAAATTGATCACACATCAAAATAGGCTTCTTGTTCATCCTAGGTGACTGGAATGCAAAAGTAAGAAACAAAGCAGAAAAGAAGAGGAAATAGGGATCATGTTGAAAACATACATTGGATACTGGAGAGCACCAAAGAATTTCAAAAGAAAATCAGTCTATGCTTCACAGATTATAACAAAGCCATTGACTGTGTAGATTATGAAAAAACTATAGATCACTCTTAAAGAAATGGGTATGCCACAATATTCCTTATGCATAACTTGAATGCAAGATCAAAGTTACTGTTAGGACAGGATACAGAAGAACAGAATGGTTTCCAGTTGGCAAGAGAATCAGGCAAGGCTGAACAATGAAGAAAGCTGATAGGAAGAAAATCAGTTCATTCATCATTCATCATGTGGTGCTGTAGAAGAATTCTACAGAATCTATAGACTGTAAAAAAAAAAAACCCTGAAGATCCCACAGCAAATCAGAACTGAATTCTCCTTAGAAGCCAAAAAGACTAAACTGAAGCTCTTGTTACTGCCCTGGCTAGTCTGAGCTTTGGGGATATTAAAAGATATCCTTTTGATATCACAATTCGGCTTCACTTCTCTATTCCCTTCCACGTGCTTGCGAGGCCACTGGACAAGCACGCCACCAAGCTCGGCCGTTAATCGCTGTAATATTCCTATACAATACAGGCAGGCCAGAAAATAGCTGACTCACTGCTTTAGGAGACCTCCAGGCAAGTACTTTAATTAGGTATGCACGCAACTTACAAAAGAGCCTCTGCCCCGCGCTGGCAGCTTGATGGGTGAACTATACAATACCCAAGTACTCTGCGTTTGCATACTGGCTACTCTATTGAGAACCTCTGCGATAACTCAATCATTCAGATTCTGACCTTTCGGAGGCTTTGTCTCCAACTCCAAATCTATTGTTTTCCCCCAAGTATGGCATAGCCTGCAGTCACATTCTCCTTACAAAAACCCTTGATTCCGAGACCTTCCTCCGATTGCTCCTGAGTTTCATCCCGCCTTGCTGCCGCTGTGCTTGGCGAGCCTCCCCTCAGCTCCACGTGCTGAGCTACATCGCACCCCAGCCTCGCTCTCCATTTTTCCGGGCTTCAGGACAGGTGAAGTATCACCCAAACCAGCAACTCCTCTAAAAATCCCTCTATACCACTCCAACCTTTATTTCTTTAGTTATCTTGTGTGAATGTGTCGCATACACTGTTTTGCTTGTGTTTAATAAAACATAATTTATTGTTTCAACTTTTGAGGAAGGTCTTGGAATCAAGGGTTTTTATAAGGGAATTGTGACTGCAGGCTATCTTTTAATATCCCCAAAGCTCGGACTAGCCAGGGCAGTAACACAACTAAGAGATAATGTTAGAAATGTGTTGGACATCTTGGAGTATTTACAGCAGCACAATGGGAAACAAGCTACATTGATTTTTTTTTTAATGAAATTAGATTAGACTTTTCTATTTATTTATTTATCTATCTATTTCTATTTAGAGTTTTGGAGGATATAATCTTTGGAGAGAATTTTATTAAATAATAATAAATTAATTTATACTTTACGGAAAGTGCAAATAATCATTAATGGGGAAGTAACAAGGCACTTCACTGTTTTGAAGTGCACTTCCCCCCCAAATCTTAAAGCTTGGCTCCCAAACTCTCAATTATACTCTCTTAATACTTGACTAATACATGGCTGAGGTTTTTGAGAGTTGAAGCCCAACAAATTCAGGGGATCCACATTTGGAAACCAGTAATATCAAGTATCAGGATCATAGTTTGGGGAGATTCTTTTGGATCCATCATTGTCACTAGACTCTGACTCAGTGACGGTGAGTGCCTTTTATAAGCTCAGACTGACATAACAACTGCAACTGTGCCTTCAGTGGGGTGGTGAATCTTCTCTGGGTCTTAGTCCAAACCTTAAGGAGTTTTCTAAAGTGCTGAATCCTCTCCCCATAACAGATTCAGGACCTTGAATATCCGCTTAAAGTTCAGAGTAAAACCAACAATTGATTCACTGTGCCAATGATATGGAAACCATCAGCTGCCACTGCCTACCTGGACAGAGAGGACTTTGCAACACACATTCATGGTATGATTATTTCTTTTTTGAAAAAGATGTTTATTAAGCACCAAGATTAGATACATAAAGCAACAAATAAAAGGTTCCAGAAAAAAAAAAAACCCACACATCATAACTATCTAAAGCAAAGAACAACAAAAGGAAAAAATCTACCTAATCTAAAACAGGACTAGAAGAATAAACACATGACTTCTAGCCTCCCAACTGGTGATTACAAGGTAAAATACTAAATATACTTTTTCAGCATTATCAAGTACATACTTCTGCTTCTTAATAAAAGCTATTAATCTTCAAAACCCAGAATTGAAATTCTCACCAATAATTTCCCAAGTATGCAATCACCATAATCTTTCTTAAATTTACTTAATAATCCTTCCATAAACAAAATACTTATTTTATCCATTCTTGCCAGTTGAGCAGCTTCATCAGCCATCTCTGGGCAAAAGGTAGTCTGGCAGCCTGCTCGGGACATACTTTTTCTGCTACTCTGCTAAAAGAAGGCTGATTCCTAATAGTTTTAGCTTTCATAGAATTTACCCCAAAGCCCAACAGCTTTTTTATTACTACTCATTTGACTTTCTTCTTGCCTTATACCTACATTAAGAGCTTCTAAAGTCAATACAAAAAGTAATGGTGAGATCCACATCCACTTGTGCCTGAGTCTGAAAACATTTCCCTTCTTCATCTCCACTGCTCTTTAAAACATTGATCAGAGGCCTTTTCTTCTTTCTCTCTCTCTTAAACCTTCTCCCTTAAAGTCTTTTCCATATTTGTGCAGGATTAAATCTTCTTTGTCTGTAATGGAAAAATAACCCCTTCCAGATTTCTCCATCAAAAGTGATCCCTTGTTGCTTCATCTTACCGATCAGAAAAGCACATTATGTCCTTTTTCTGAAGACTCCGGCTGGAATATCTTCAAAAATTAGATCTTTTCCATAACCTGTCTTATTTACATAGTGCTATTGAATAACTTGGTCTCTTATTTACCTTCTCACAAAATAAACAATCACATCTTTTGGGTTTTTTTTTTTTTTTTTTTGGTGGGGCGTGGTCTGGCAACCCAGGAATCTAGTCTGTACACTTTATCCAATTCTCAACAAAAATCTTTTCTCTGGTTTTCTGGAAAATCAGCCCAGGCTTCAGACACTCTTACATAAATGCTACATTTTGTATATCTGGTATTCCTCTAATTCTGAGGAATTTTTCCCTTTCCTTGAGACAGGTAGATTTGTAAATGGTTGAATGACCAAACCCAAAGGGCACTCATCAATGGCTCTTCATCCTGTAGAGAAATAACTAGTGGGGTGCCACAGGGTTCTGTCCTGAGCCCAGTGATATTCAACACCTTTATCGATGATAAGGATGAGGGAATAGACGGCATCCTTATCAAATTTGCAGGCGACGCCAAATTAGGAGGGGTAACTAACACCCCAGCGGACAGGATCAGAATTCAAAATAATCTTAACAGATTAGAGAGCTGGGCCAAGATTAACAAAATGAATTTCAACAAGGAGCTGTGCAAGTACTACACGTGGGCAGAAAAAATGGAATAAGATGAACAACACCCAGCTTGACCACAGTACATGTGAAAAGGATCTAGGAGTAGATCACAATCTGAACATGAGTCAGCAGTGTGATGCAGTAGCTAAAAAAGACAATACGATTCTGGGCCGCATCAATAGGAATACAGTATCTAGATCAAGGGAAATGAAGGTACCACTCTGTTCTGCTTTGCTCAGAGCCCACCTGGAATACTGTGTCCAGTTATGGGTACCACAGTTAAGGAAGCTGGACCATGTCCAGAGAAGGGCAATCAAAATGGTAGAATGGTAGCTGGGAAACCATGCCCTATGAGAAGCAACTTAGGAGGCTGGGTATGTTTAGCGTGGAGAAGAGAATGTCTAAATATTTGAAGGAATGTCATATAGAGGATGGAGCAAGCCTGTTTTCTGCTGCTGTAGAGACTAGGATATAGAGCAATGGCTTCAAACTTGAGGAAAAGTGATTTCATCTAAACATTAGGAAGAACTGCCTTACGATAAGAACAGTTCAACAGTGGAATATGCTGTCTCAAAGTGTGATAGAGTCTCCATCTTTGGGGGTTTTTAAACAGAGGTTGGGGAGGCCATCTGTCAGGAATGCTTTGATGGTGTATTCCTTCATGGCAGGGGGTTGGACTCAATGGCCCTTGCTCTCTTCCAACTCTACAATTCTATAATTCTATGATCCTAAGTAAAGCTCCTGCATCTATGTTTTGCTTCTGGTCCATAGATAATTTCTCAGTTGCTTCTTCCAAGCATGTGTCTTCTGTTCTGTTTCTCATTCATCTGTTTCACTTCTGTTGTTATCCAATTTATGTCTTTATGTTCAACTTTCAAATTCTGTTTGAAATCTGTTCTCATTTGATTCTTATCAATTCTTAACCGGTTCACATGCTCTTTCATTTTTTTTATCCCTTCTAAAATAATTTGATTTTATTCGACATCTCCAGGTTGCTCAACTGGGATTCCTCTTTGTACATTTACTGCCCGCATCTACTTTTTATTCCTGAAGACATTTTGACATCTGTCAAACTCAAATAATTACTTCTTCTGTAATTATTCCACTCCATCACTAGAGGTGAGTGCATTTCACCATTCAGTTCCCTCTAGCCAGAGTTCAGCAATCACTGTTCAGGAAGGTGAAACTCAGGTAATTCTAAGTTCACCACCAAATCACTTCCTGTTTTTTACTCCAGCAGCAGCAGTGACTTTGAGGCTTATCTTCAAAAAGGTAAACACACTCTTACTTCCCACAATTGGAACTTATTCAAAGCTTTATCTCTAGGCTAGTTTTGTCAATATAAATTGAAGGAATAAAATTGCCCACGTGTTTAAAAACTCTCACATTTTCTTTCTTTTTACACGGTTCTACTGTACTGGTCTCAATATTTGTTTTAAAAAATTAAAAATGAAATATCCCACTCATGAAGATATTGCAGAAGTATTGGTGATAATGTTAATTATTCCCATTGGCTGAAGAGCTTCCTTGAATGTCAAATCTTATTTCTGGGAGGTTAAGAAAATTGGTTATGTGGTGCTAATTCTGCAAAGTGGCTACTATGACATGGTGGGGCATCATGTCATCCCTATTTCATCTTATTCACCCGGACTTCCAGAAACATTCCAGTGTTACTGCCCTGGCTAGCCCGAGCTTTGGGGATATAAAAGATATCTTTTGATATCGATAATTCGGCTTCACATATCCCTTCCACCTGCTTGCGAGGCCCCCAGACAAGCACGCATACAGGCTTGGCCGATAATCGGCGTAATACTCCTAGACAATACAGGCAGGCCAGAAAACAGCCGACTCGCCGCTTTAAGAGACCTCAAGGCAAGTACCTCCATTAGGTATGCAAGCAACTCTCAAAAGATCCTCTGCCTCACACTGGCAGCTTGATGATCGAGCTATACAACGCTCAAAAACTCCGCATTTGCATACCGGCTACTCTATTGATAAATTCAGCTCTAATTCAATCATTCAAATTCTGACCTTTCGAAGGCTTTGTCTCCAACTCCAAATCTATTGTTTTCCCCTAAGTCTGACCTAGCCTGCGGTCACAATTCTTCTTATAAAAACCCCTGATTTTGAGTGCTTCCTTGGATCACTCCCGAGTTCCAGACTGCCTTGCTGCCGTTTCGCTTGGCGAGCCTCCCCTCAGCTCCACGTGCTGAGATACATCAAACCCCAACTTCGCTCTCCATTTTCTTCCGGACTTCAGGACAGGTTTCGTATCACCCGAACCAATTATCCCTCTGAAAATCCCGCTATCTTACTCACACCTTTATTTTCCTTAGTTATCTGTGTGCTTGTGTTGCATACATTGTGTGCCTATATTTAATAAAGATCATTCATTATTTTCCAACCGGTCTGCTTCTTGACTTGGCCTGACCCCGTAGACACTGGGTTGCAAGATCCTGCTAAGTTACCCTGCCTCTCGTTTTGCCAACTTGTGCTCTGAACTAATTTCCCCAACTTGTACAATTTTGATAGCAATCTGGTGTCCTTCCCGGGACCCCCAGAAAACAGGGTAACACCAGCTGGTTTCCGATGTCTCAAATCAGCTCCTAATATATCCAGTGCCTTGTCCCTTAGCAGAGCTCTCAAAGCTACGTGGTGCCACTCCAACTCAGAAGTCCATGCTATGATGATTTCTTCTGTGGATTACTGCTGAACAGTGTGACTACATTTCTGACTGAGAATGATCAATGCAATCATAGGTTCAGATTCTATCAGACAGCGGTGAAGAATAATGTGCTGCCAGTGTACTTACGTTGGAAACCTGGGAGGGCAACTGCTGCTGCTTTGCCTTCTTGCTATGTAACAGCAGCCATACAGTACCTTAGGTGTAGCCCCCTGCACCAATAAGTGGCTGTTTGGGTTGGTGATCAAACTGTGTCTGGGTGCCATCTGACTGCCATTGAACAACTAGGGGATAGGGTTGAACAAGGACGCATGGGTTACATCATTGTGCAACATTAGAGGAAATATTTATACTAGCATAATTCCAGGGTATGTCACCCTAAGTCACCAAGAGGTTTCTGGCCATATTATGTCAGGAAGTTGCCATCTACATTGGCTGCCAATCCACTTTGAAGCCCAAATTCAAAATTCTGGCTTTGACCTTTAAAGCTCCAAATATTTTGGGGCAGGCTGCCTGAAGACACACCTCTTCACATTTTTATCTATCTAGACTCTGAAGTCATTATTTAAGATTCTCTTCTAAATGCACTTACCAAATGAGGTAGGACAAGAGAAACAGCCTTTTAAGTGGGATGCCCTCTACAGAAAGACTTTTCTTGCATCTGAGGGATGCTTTTGATTATATTTTAATGGTTACATCCACTGAAGAGATGTATTCAATGAGATCTTGCATTTTTATGTATGGCAGAAAAGCTGGGTAAGTACAAATAACGCACTTGACGTTCAAAAACCCTCATCCCAGTAAGATGTTCATGACTAATAATCTAGATCAGGATCATTTAACCTCACAGAAGATCAGTATAAATAAATTGATTTTCATTTATAAAACTGGAATTAAAAGAATTCCAAAAGTTTGTAAAAATATCGGTACCTTACTTAAGCCTCATACTTCTGCAAAACAATGGCTCCTTTATAAATACCATACTGAATATCCCCATTTTTCAGGGCTGTGTAACCTTTGTTCTCACTAATCCTTCCTTTACACAACCTAATAGCTTCATCTCCTGTGCTATCAGTGTGTAGGCCAATAATTCTAATTCTCATTTAATTCCTCACTGGACAGTCTTTCTGTGGCCGTTTCTTTTTCTCCAGTCTTGCATGCTAAAAAGATTTAAGAATCTGATGAACATGTTTCATCTGATCTTAGCAAGACTCTTTTATAAACCAAATAACTCACTGATTCTTGTAAAAGGTTCCTATGAATGAGTTGTACATCCTGGCACACTTTCAATATTTAAATGCAATAAACTTGTATGGAAAATTTCAAGAAAGAGCAAAAAATCATGTCATGTTCATCAGTATATACTAATTTCTATCTGTACCACAGTATATGGAAAAATGATTTATTGGGGATGCTATAAAGGCAAAGAGGAAGATGGACATTTGGTTCTAACTCTCACACAGATATCATCAAAAATTTAATGACATTTCCCCAAGGAACACTCTGACTGCATCAAAAATTGGATGTTTATGTCTAATTAGGAGTAAGGCTGCTTTGACACCATGCTGTATCATATACAATTTTTTTTAAAAAAAAATTCCTCTTGCATTTATGGTCTCACAGCCAGCCCATTGCAGCCCATCCTGTTGCATTCATGGTCTCACAGCCAGACCAGAAATGGTCTCACAGCCAGCCCATTAAGTGTGGGGCTAAGCAAACTTCCTCCTCCTCCTCCTCTTTTACTTCTACTACAAAAACAATAAATATTTAAGTTCTGATAGTCTGTTGAAGGCACAGCAAAGAAGACAAAGCAAATGCCAATGATATGAGGAAGCAGGAAAATCAAGTACAGTGGCCCCTCCCATTCATAAGGGTTCGGGGCACAGAACCCTTGAAGAAATGGAAAAATCACAAATAACTTCCCCCACCGTGATCCCACTCCCATTCCCTTCTGGGGCTCTGTGCCCAGGCAAGAGAGTGAAGGGGGGAACTCCAGAGAGGAGAAGGAAGGAATATATATGCCTCCCTCCCACTTACCTTTAGCTTTAGTGTGAGTGAGCACTGGGGCAGAGGCAAAGCAATGGGAGGGGAGAGCTCTGGAGGGGTGAAGGAAAGCTGGAGCAGGTCCAGAGGAGGGCGACCAAAATGGTGAGGGGCCTGGAAGCCATGCCCTATGAGGACAGACTTAGAGAGCTGGGTATGTTCAGTCTGCAGAAGAGAAGGTTAAGAGGGGACATGATAGCCATGTTTAAATATTTGAAGGGATGCCATGTAGAAGAGGGAGAGGGCTTGTTTTCTGCTGCTCCAGAGACCGGGACAAGGAGCAATGGATTCAAGCTGCAGGAAAGGAGCTTCCACCTGAACCTCAGGAAGAACTTCCTGACGGTCAGGCCTGTCCAGCAGTGGAATATGCTGCCTCGGAGTGTGGTGGAGTCTCCTTCCTTGGAGGTTTTTAAGCAGAGGCTGGATGGCCAGTGCTTTGAGGGTGTTCCTGCATGGCAGGGGGTTGGACTGGATGGCCCGTGTGGTCTCTTCCAACTCTACATTTCTATGATTCTACGATTCTATGAAAGCACATGTGTGTCTCCCTTCCCCGCATTGCCCTACCTTTTGCCTCAGCATGCTTGCCTTCTTTCTCTGCATTGGCAAAACATAAGGAAATAGGAGAATGGGAGGGAGGCATGAGTGCCTCATGAATAATTCAATTTGTAAGAATCAGACCCGCAAACATGGAGGGAGAACTGTACTCTACTGAGTACCGAATACCCCCCACACTGGTCAACAGTTTTGTGACTAGAAAGCCCAGGGTGACCTGTGGTCACGTGGGAAGTATTTAAGGAAATGCAAAGTGTCTGCCCTCTATAAGAAAA
This sequence comes from Cyclura pinguis, assembly GCA_030412105.1. Classification (NCBI taxonomy): domain Eukaryota; kingdom Metazoa; phylum Chordata; class Lepidosauria; order Squamata; family Iguanidae; genus Cyclura; species Cyclura pinguis. The sequence continues at coordinate 74,386,284 of CM059604.1, forward strand.
ATCCATGTTTACAGTATATGTGGGGATGTAGCTTGCTTGCTTATTTATTTAAATACTTATATCTTGCCCTGTATCACACAATGTTATGGCAGTATACAATAAAATAAATCTGGCTAATTTAAACATATATACAGAGAGAGAGAGAGAGAGAGAGAGAGGGGGGGGAGGGGTAAAATAAATAAATAAATAAACAAATGTAAACAAGAAGAAAATTTAAACAGCTTAAAAACATATTAAACAATTTGCCAACTTAAACGGGACCACTAAAAACAGTTAATAACAGTTTAAATCAGTTTAAAAACATAACACGTACAGTTTTGGATAATAACAAAGAGGCTCCAAAGGCTTTAATAAAAAGCTATTTGTTCCTTGGACACTGGAATGATACCAGCATGGGTGCCAACTGGTATACCACAACCAGGACAATGGAGCATAACAAGCCCTCTCTTGCCTCCTCCCACAGTGTATAGATTCCTCTGGTGGGACACAGAAGAGAGTCCTTCCTGCCAAACTCAGTCCTTGAGCAGGTATACATAGGGAGAAGTGCTCCTTCAGGTATCAGGGTCGCAAGCTCACAAACAAACAGTTTTGATTTGATGGATTAGCCCACCCTCCTCCCCCACACATTTTAGCGTGGGTCATACAAGCACAACGTACTTTGAAAACTTTACTAGACAGTAAACACACAGCATCAATCTTCTCCTTGAAGGTTCCACAAGGGCAATAGACTTTGAAGGTTTGACTGCTTCTGCTCGACGCATTCAAGAAAGTGGTCATTTTCTTACTTTCTACCACAACTGCCATCACTACTTCATTTTATTCACTATGCTCTGACCATAAATCTAGTATCCAGAGGAATCCCCAGGCATATTTATCCTTAAGCCATGAAAAGACAAATACTATGGAGTTCTGATTATTAGAGAGGTACTGCACAAAGACAAACCACCTTTCTTTTACCAGACATAAGCCAGGCACTTTGAAGATTTGATTACTAAAACACAAGACACACAAAAACATTTTTTCTTACACAGAGAAATGAAAGATTAATTGATGAAATTTGTTGTACATGCCAAAGAAGACACCCAACATTAAAAACAGTAATTGTACAGGAAGAAAGTTAGGATCAGACTATTGTAAAGAAGCACAACAGGAGAAGGACTCAGTGTGTATTTTGTTCTTTCCTCTACTGTTTTCTTTTTTTTTAATATTTGAGATTTTTTCTCAAATTGATTTAACTTCAGCATCTCTCTGAGTTATTCCAACACGTGGTGAGTTCTCTCCTATTTACATGTGATCACATTATGGATACATTAGCATCAGCATTTGTAGAACTGAACTCTGATTAGAAAATGTGATGATGTGTGGGCTTAGGCAATTCTTAGGCTGTATGAGATAGCTCATAGGATCATATAGCATGTTGAGGCAGCTGCTGGTAGTAATTAGCCTTTCAAAGATTTGAGATGATCAGAGGCTCTCGTAAATGGATGTGTATATTTACAGAGATCAGTGACCAACTTTGTACATCTTTATCTTTCGTATCATAATTTAGATCTCATTTCCTAATTGTTGTATACACATTTATAAAACATTTATTAAAAAATGTATTATGTAGATATTTTGATTTTTCTTACATTTGTAAACTTTGTGCAGTTACTGTCAGCTATGACATCTGACACAAGGTGGAGAAAAAGCATGGAGTGACTTAGAGGAAAGTAAGTTGTCTTGTAATATTGCAAGCATGTAAGACATTGTCACTGAAGAAACATTCAGAGAAAATTACTTTGCACTGTATTTGCTGAGAAACAGTTTACTCAAGAAGCACATTCATCAGATCCAGCAGACAAAAGGATGTGTTTTTAAACATGCATTGACAAAGAGTTGAAGCATGAATAAGCAATTGGACATGAGAAAAACAAAAGGAAAATGTACCTTCCATTCCTAAGCTATGGGAAACATTCCGTTTAAATTACTGAGGGGAGTAGCACTGAGTGGGAACTTAAAATGAATTGGGGGTGAGTGAAAGAGAAATGTCTCTGGGCTTTCAGTCTTAAGCCATTTACAATGCAATGGAATTATTATTTTCTGTTAACTTCTCTGAACAACTTTAATCTTTTTAATAAAGTACTTTGAAATTGCAAGTTAAAATACAGGCTAGATTTCTGCATTTACCAGTGCTAGTTAAGAAATGGGATACTCTATTAGTGGCTCTGTGCTATTATTGTTGCCCCCATAGACTTGCAGATCAGTATGGGTGCTGCTCACTCACCCTGCACTGATTTTGTCCTTGGGCCAGCAGGGACCAATGTGCAATTGGAAAAAAGAAAATAACAAGTTGTACCAAAGCCATCATTTTCTATATCCTTAAAATTCTGTTCCATCAGCCATGTAACACTGTTATGTACAGATCTACACAAAAGTGGGACTCACTTCCACATAAGCAGGCACAGGCTTATTGCCTGAGACTTTTAAACAGGAGGATGCAACTCCTAGTGTCTGGGTTATACGAGGTTCCTGAATGCACCTAATGCATCAGCTTCCAAACATGTTGCCATCACAAGTCACACCAGTGAAATCACTGCCAGCAGAGCAAGGAGTGCTACTGTAAATAAGCCAGAAAACCATTACTGAAAAGTACTGAAATTGCCATCATGTTCTCTCCATAGTCCTACCCCACCTAGGCATCCAAAGTGCTACGATTTTTACCTCCTCAGCCACAATATGTTTAATAGAGACAAGACACTCTGGTCTGCAGTCTTCTAGCAGTCTATGGTCCTGGAGGATACCCTGCCACTCTTCTGTATCATACAGCCACCTTGGTTTACACTCAATTCAGTTGCAAGTTTGTTGGGGGGAAGGATGTGGACCTTGAAAAGTTATGCAGGGGAGACGAAACAATGCAGCCTGCCAACTTGTAGGAAGTTTGTCCATCTCAGCTTTAGAGGTTGTCTATCTCAGTTCCCCTACCTGTAATTGACAACATCCTATTTACAGGCTCTACCAATTTTATTGTACTTTGTAGATAATGGCTTATGAAGGACAGTGGAAGAGATTCTTCAATTACCCCTTCAGCAGCCTCTCTTCACCGCCCAGTGTCAGTTTTTGTCCCCAGACTGATGAAGAAGCTTTAATTGTTGAGTTCTTTTTATTTAAAAAAAAAATTATAGGAAACATTACTGTCTGGTTTTTCTGTAAATAATAGCCTTCTACATTGGTAGGGGCCTCAGTGCAGATCTACCTAGTTGGCGCATCTGGTTATAAACAAGTGTAGGTTTGTTTTCAATTCACACTCAGTACAGACCAGTGGTTCTCAACCTTTGGTCCTTCAGAAATTTTGGATTTCATCACCAGAAGCCCCAGCCAGCATGAGCAAAGGTCAAAGAACGTATGGAGGACAAAAGGCTGAGAACCACTGCTATAAAGCTCTGTTTTTAGATTTTAACTTCAGCCTATTGACCACAGTTAAACATAAATGTCAAGTTTCTATGCAATGGGGAAGGGGATGCTTTTGCTCAATAATAAAGAAGCAGCTTTCAGAACCCACCGCTTGTGTGTGTGTGTGTGAGAGAGAGAGAGAGAGAGAGAAAGCGGGACGGTCTTCATGAGCTTACAGCAGATTTAAGAAGCCTAGCTGATCATCAGGATTTTCCTACCGCAATTCTGACAGACTCTGACCTTAATCTCTGTTCCCCCTTTGGTTGTTTTTGCTATCCCCCTTCTAATATCACCTGCTTTGATCTTTTTGTGTTCCTGAGCTTGGTTCAGCACTGTCCACTAGATCCAGAATTTCTTAGCCTCATCTCCCTTTCTTTTAAAACAAAGGCAATGAACAGTTAGTTTGTAAACACAGCAGCTAAATAAAATGAGCTTTGGCAGACCCCAGAGGCTTTTGGGTTGGAGGCTGAAAGTCAGAACCTCTAAGGTAGCCTCATCTCAAATGCTACCTGTTCCTTGGGCAGGGTCAAATAGATAGGCAAACCTGAAGAGCGTGGGTATGGTCATGATATGGTGAAGCAGAGAACAGACATTTAGATTCGATAGGCACTCTGGGAGTAGGAGGGTCTTAAATGAGCCATTGCCTTTCACTAGCGCTCTTGTATTGTCCTCTTCTCCAGGTGCTGCTGCAGTTAAAAAGAAGAGATTTGTGCGTAACATTAAGAATTTGCCAAGGCTGCCTGGCACTGGGAAAGCTCGAACACCAATCTCCTAAAGTTTACACTCTTACTTCTGTTACAGTTTTATTGTTATTGAATGTTAACTTGCTCTGTTTCTTGTTGTGAGCCACTTTGAGAGACATCTATGGGTTACCTTATAATTCTGTTAATAAATAGCTAATATTCTGGAAATACAGGATAAAATGTTGACTATGCCAGAATAATTCTGGAAGTTGTTTTTCTCACACTCCTGGAAATGACCCGCATGGAAGTGGCCTCTGCCTTTTTGGATCAGAAGTTTCAAAAGTTGAAGAATTCATTTCATCCAGGTAGCCCAGAGTGCGAATGGATGCAATTTTGGAGAGCCCTTTTCAGCTCCTCCAGACTCACCGTGTTTGCTAATTGGAAGCGATCTGCTGAGAAACAGAAATCACTTCCAGGCAATTTTCAGGGTGATTTGTTGTTGTTGTTGCTGCTGCTCCTAGGTATGGGCCCTTGAAACAGCACTAAAGTTCAAAATTGTGTCTCCCGGAGTCATTTTTGGCTGATTCTCTTTTCCTGCTGATTTTTAAAAAGTTGAACTCAGGAGCTGGGCAGTCAGCGGTGTCCTAGCCCCCCTCCAAGGGAGCCATGGGGCTTCATGAGAGCCACATGCATCCCACGGGCCAGAGGATTCCTATCCCCAAACAGATAAACTTGGGTGGGCACCCAGATGCCGCACAGGCCCAACATCCAACACCCATCTTCTCTCAGTGTTTTCTCGAAAGGGCTGCCATCTCCTGGGCTTTAGAGGTTCCAGCTAGCCACACAGAGTCACAGAATCTACAGCTGGAAGAGACCACAAGGGCCATCCAGTCCAACCCCCTGCGATGCAAGAAGCCACATCAAAGCACTCCCGACAGATGCCCATCCAGCCTCTGCTTAGAAACCTCCGAAGGAGACTCCGCCACACTCCGAGGCAGCAGACTCCACCGCCCAACGGTCAGCATCTGGAAACTGATGGTTTTCTAGGCACCAGTCAGTGAGCCCTAGTGGCGCGGGACAAACGGTCAGCGAGACTTCAGAAACATCCTGGCCATTTCCGCACTACACTCTTATACTCCGATTGTTCCACTTTCAACATCCTATGGAATCCTGGGGTTTGCAGTTTAGGGAGCGGCCAGTCGGCCGCTCCCTAAACTGCAAACCCCCGGATTCCATAGGACGTTGAAAGTGGAACAATAGCGCTATGAGACCGTAGTGCGGCAATGTGTCTCAAAATCGAGTTTCACAGCAAACAATGCGATGCTGCTCGAACAATTACAAAAGGCAAACCAGCCCTCCTGTGAAGCCAGCCAACAGGTTCCAGTGGGACAAAACCCAACGGGCGGTACGCACTTCCAGTTGGGCCCCACACAAACGGCATGCGGGGGAGCGCTGCCGAGGCGGGCCCTCTGCTCCCTAAGGAGCGCCTTCCCGGCTCTCCCGCGCCCAAACGAGGCGCGCCCTGCCTCGCGGAGCCCCTCCGGCTTCGGCGGGGCGGGGCGGGGCGGTAGGCGGGTAGAGCGGCCGCGGCTTTCCAAGCGGTTGGCTTTCTTCTCCCGTCCTCCTCCCATTCATTTGCCCGGTCCCAAGCCGAGCGGAAAGGAGTCGTCCGGGAGTTTGGCCCCTTTGCGGAAAACTTATCGCAGCCGTCTCTCTTTCAGGTCTTGGAGGTGAGCCGCCCAGAAGGGACCGCGGCGGATTTCTCCGCTGGAAGTATCTCCCATCCCCGGCCACAAAAGGTAAAGCTGCTTGGCGGCCGCTTCCCTTCCCTGAGCACCTTCCGTTTGAATACAGCCGGCGCCATTCCCGCCTCCTTCGGACACCGGCTTTGCGCGTGAACTGAAGGGAGTCGGGCGCCTCGGCCGGTGAGGCGGCGGGCGGCTCTCCTCGTGTCCCTCCGCTCCCCCGTGGCTGGGAGCCCCCTCCCCGCCCGGACGCTCCGACAGGTGGGAGGGGCAGAGCCTTGGGGACAGGTGCAGTCCTGAGCGAGGGGGCTCCAAAAGCCCCCCCCCCAAATGCCCTTGCTTTATGGGAGGAGGGTAGAAAGCGACTGGCCATTTCCGCGCTAGACTCTTACAGCGCGATTATTGCACTTTCAATATCCTATGGAATCCTGGGGTTTGCAGTTTAGGGAGGGGCCGGCCGGGCAAACCCCAGGATTCCATAGGGTGTCGAAAGTGCAATAATCGCGCTGTAAGAGTCTAGTGCGGAAATGGCCACTGCCGTTCCCCCCGCTCTCCTGAGGTACTAAATGAATGTGGTGCTGGAGCGTAATGGGACGGGCACACGCATGTGTGTGTCTCGCTTTGAAATTCAGCACTGTCGGCGTGTGAAAAAAAGAGAGGCGCTCTTTTGTGTTCCAGAGTGTCAGAAAGGTGTAGGACCCATCCCTGAAACAGACTTACGGCAAAGATGCACAAGCCCTGGAGGCTTCTGGTGGCAGATGATTCCTCTTGGGGACTGATTTTTTTCCCATCCCTGTAGGAGGGCTCCGGGATCTGTGCCTTGGCAGGTTGCATGTGGCCCAAAGAATTCCTGCCCTGATCGGTACCTTAGAAACCCAACTGGCATATTGTTGTACCTCAGGGTTCTGAAATGTAGTCCTCAGATGTTTAACTGTACATGTAATGTGTTCTTTCCTGAGAAAAGGTGTGATTCTTTTCATGGCTTCCATTAACACAGGTGGCTTAAAGACTACCAGACTTTTTGAAATGCAGTATGTTGCAGAGAGAGAAATTTTGCCTGGAACCATTCCACAATCTTGAAGGATTTCTAGCTTACACTGGACTGACACTTGCAAATTTCAACAGGTGGCTTATTTAATATTTCCTGACACAATAGCAACATTACAGTGGGGTCTATAGCAGTCATTAGTATCAGTATAATTCTCAGGAGTTTCAAGACAAATTTGTAAGAAAGCACGTTAAGGTTAACAACAACATGTGGATTCATTTTGATATCAGGAAATGCATTTTACTCTGGGAAATTTGTATAGTACAAGTTTATTCATGGTTGGCTTGATTTTAGAAAGTCTAAAGGGGGAATAACCTTTTACAAGAATTGGAATAATTCCACCAATGCAGTATAGAATGAGTTTGTAGGCATTTTTAAATATCTGAAGGGCTGCCTTGGAGAAGATGGAGGAAGCTTGTTTTCTACTACTCTAAAAGGTAGGGCCTAAATCAGTGGATTCAGATTACAACTGGCCCACCACATTCGCTAGGGTTAGGGGCTCAGGACTCTGGCAAAAGTGGGGAAAAAAATCACAAATATCAAAAAGGTATGTGTGTATCTTTGGGGGGGGGGGCAAAGAGAAGGAGAACAGGCATCCAAGGTCCAAGCCAGGCCAAGGAAAGGAGAATGAAGGGGGGCTTGACCTCTTTCTCACCCATCTCCTTCCTTGCGTGTTGGGGGGCATCAGAAGAGGGTTTGTGGTGCTGAGAAATCGGGCTGCAGGCTGTCCTTAACTGGCCAGAGCCGGCAGAGAAGGAGGATAAGGACCAGAGGCAGGTTTTAAAGGCCTGGGCAGCCTGGTTGGAGCCACTGAGAGGGAAGGTTCTCCTGGAATAGAAGTGCCTGAGGTGGGAGGGGCAGGGTTTGAAGAAACTTGCAAATAATGAAGTCTGTGAAGTGTGGAGGGGTTGATTGCACATGTCAGGAAATAAGGAGGAACTTCCTGATGGTAAGAGCTGTATAACAGTGCCTTGGGAAAGCAGTGGGCTCTCTTTCACTAGAAGTTTTTAAATTATGTATACTTAACTAGGAGGGGAGTGCACCTGCCCTTCCCCGCTCCATTGCTGGTTCTCTTTGTCCTTTGTGCTTAGAAGGTGACGGTTTGAAGAGCAGATCTTCCTGTGTGGAGCTTTTCCATGCAATTTGCAACCTTGTAAATCTAACTGTATGCAAGTAATATTGCTGTTTGTATGATGCATAAATTTTGAAATGGCCTTCGCTCCCTTGGGTCAGCTCTGGGTTTTTGGGCAGTCCATGGAAATGCCCTGGAAATACAGATAGCCTTATCTGTATAAAATTTCATTTTGTGACTAAGATTCCCTTTTTGGATTCAGAAATATTCTGTAGAATTGATAATTTTACCCACATTGTGGAGTCTCCTCAGGAACATTCCTACAAGCTTGTGTTTCTATAGCAGCAGTGAACAATAATAAATTCCTTTTTTTTATTTTTATTTTTATTTTTAAATAGCTTGTATTTGCACACTAGTGAGTTTAGATTCCGGTCTAGACTGACAAGGCTGAATGACACAGTGAGAAAGCACTAAAGACTGAGGTCAACAGCTGTTGATATATTTACCTAGAGTTAAGGAGCTCTTTACAAATACAGTTTACTCAGGGGAGCATGAGAGGGCATGTGTGCGTATATGCATGTGTGAAGTCAAGGATAAAAGAGCTTTCATAGAAATATTGTTATGTTCTTTCCTCTCATCCTTAGTGAAATTTGAGCATTGAAAATGCAAGCACTGAGAAGGTGTTAGTATGTGAATGTATTAATTTTAAAAGTTTTAGGTGTAGATGAATAGTGGTTCATTTGCCAAGTATTTCAAAGCATGATCATTGTCAGATGCACAGTGCTTTCTGTGATGGGGCTATCATAAACAATCTTTATAATTACAGAATTAGCTCCTGATTTGATTTCACACTATACACATTCCTATTTTGATCTTAAAGCACATTTTGTTAAAAGAAGAAGCAAAGTTGTTTCTCAACACAAGAACAGCCATAGATGGAGTTTTGACTCAAGGCAGAGGCTACTCCAGTATCCACTGATGACACGAAACCGTTTTGTGGTCTCAGTCGATGATCATGTGAAGTAATGATGTGCCACAAGCACGGAACAAGAACTAGACATGTGTGCAGAGCTAATAATCGAGGAGCATTATTTCACGTGGAGACTACAGTTGGCCTTTTGTATCTATAAGTTCTACATCCATGGCTTCAACCAACCACAGCTCAAAAGTATTTGAGGAAAAAAATCCAAAACCCAGACCTTGATTTTGCTAGGCACTCAGCATTATGCTGATGTATAGGCATACCCTGCTGTAGCCTTCCACCATTTATTTCAGAGATCCTCAGGCTCTCTCAGGCACTCATTTAAGTTGTTTACCATTTTAATTTAAGGGGTACCATTTTACTGTGCCACTGAATATAAAGGGATTTGAACATCCATGGATTTTTGTATGTGCACGAGATTCTAGAACCAAACCCCAGTGGATAACCAGGGCCCACTATACATGTCAGCTCCTAAGACACAGCACACACATATGTGTAGCATATTATCATGAATTGAGCTAAACACTTGTAAAATTGTTACATTTTTCTAGCTTGGCTTATACAGTATAAGGAGAAAACCCAACCCGTTTCCAGATGAAGTACAGTTTTGAGGGTAGAATTAAGTTTAAGGATATGAGTGAAACACTGACAGAAAGCTGAATCAAAATACATATCAGAGAGCGGAACAGTCAAGAAAAATAAACCAAGAACCTGGAAGTACAGTAATCCCTCCACATGCTCTAGTTTTGGAGACACAGGACCCCCATGAAAGTGAAAAAACATGAATAAGTTTGGGTCCTCGCAAAGCATATTTAGCACAAAAAAAAAAAGTATGATCAGCATATTCAATCCACCCTGGATTCCTTTGAGGTATCAGGGCTCCTTCACAAGGCAGAAGTGGGTGGCTTGGTGGGGCTTACTGCCACCTCCCCTGCTGGCCCACACCATTTTTAATAGGGACTAACAAGCCTCATTCGCAGTTTCTCAGTCTCATGAGGCTTGCAGTCCCTATTAAAAATGGCACAGGGAGGTAGCAGAGCTGACAACAAATAATCCATGAATAATCAGATCTGCAGAAGTGAATGTTAAAATGGATTAGAGAAGATGTAAACATCAGAGGAATTACAGTTAAGAAGCAGATCTATAAACTTAGAGCTTTTGCTAATGATGTTGGGATTTTTTTCCAGGATTCAGAAGATTTGCTATGGACTTTGACATAATATGGTTGTTTGGCAGGTTTCAGATTAAATAAAGATAAAAGTGTAATGATGACTAAGAAGTTGACAAAGAATGCACAAACTAAATTGATGGAGAAAACAGGTCTTAAAATAGTTGAATTTAAATTATTTGTGTATTATTTTTGAAATCCAGAATACTAAATTATTTCAAATCAGTTATAGTAAAACTTGGGTTGAAATCAAGATAGTCTAAATCGAAGCTGTCCTTATTGGGAAGGATATCAGCTGTAAAAATGAATGTCTTACCTAAAATGACTTTTTTAAAAAATTTCAGACAGTTCTGATATTGGTGAATGATGTGCCTTTTAAACAATGGCAAAAAGATATTTCTCAGTATTTGTGGCAAGGGAAAAGAGTTAGCATGAAGATTTTACAAGAGGCTAAACAAAGAGGTAGTCTGGTTCTTCCAGACCTTTAATTATATTTTTGTGTGTCCTGCTTGGTTTGGCTGAAAGGATTACGCTTAGAAGAGAGAGTTTTGCAGCTAGAAGGCTTTGATTTGAGATTTGGCTGGCATGCTTTTCTTTGATATGGGAAAAATAAAGCAAATGTGGCCTTCAACAATCACTTTATAAATTGAGCCGTACGGAGAGTATGGAATTAGTATAGATCATGATAGTGTACTAAAATGCTTATGTGGGTATCACCTCATGAAGCTGTTTTCACAAGAGAAATAATGGTCAAAGAGGAATGGTTGACATTGAGATTTGATTAAGGTGGAGGGGGATTTATTACAATTAAAGTCAAGTGAAGAATTGAAATCAAATGTTTTTGATGTGAGTTGGTTTGCATATATACAATTATCTGAAAGAATTAAAATGAATTTTAAAAAAGCCATATGGTTTTGACATTGTAAAGACTGTGAGTTTGAAAATCAACGTTATAGTGATGATGAACATTTAATAACAAAAATGTGTAAGTTTTTAGTGAAGTTTGAAACAGAGGATGAGCAAGGAAAAAGCTGTATAATTAAATATGCCCAAAATGTGGGTCATGTAATTTCGCTTAACCAATGGCAGAAGATGTGGACTAAGGATCTGAAATTTACATTGGATTATGATTTTAAAAAAATTATACGATGGTGTATAGGTGTGGTATGTTAATCCTGATAAACTTTCTTAAATGTATAAAGCCTCTACACTTAGATTTTGGAAATGTAATCAAATTGAAAAGACATTCTATCATAGGTGGTGGATATGTGAGAGAACCAAGAAATATTGATTGATGATACATAGAATGATGGAGAAGATTCTGAAAATTAAATTTCAAATGAAACTGAACTTGTTTCTTTTGGGATTAATAGATGATCATATGAATAAGGCCATTTCTGCACTAGATTGTTATAGCACTATTATTCCACTTGTAACATCCTATGGAATCCTGGGGTTTGCAGTTTTGGGAGGGGCCACTTGGCCCCTCCCAAAACTGCAAACCCCAGGGTTCCATTGAATATTGCAAGTGGAGTAATAGCGCTATAACAGTTTAGTGCAGAAATGGCCTAGGAATTGTGAAAAGGTGGTACAATATATGCTGATGGCTGTGAGAACACTCTATGCCCAGAATTGGAAGGACCTGGAGATATCATTGCAAGAAGATTGGATGATTAAATTATTGGATATGATAGAAATTGACAAATTAACAGTATTAATAAGAGAAGAGAAGGAAAAGTTATAATGTATTTAACGTCAACTGAAGGAAATAAGCTGTAAGAGGTTTCAATTAATATTAAAAAATTTTAATATTAAAAAATTATGAATATAGCATTTTGGTAGAATAGGATGATGTTGCATATGAATAACAAGTAATAGAAGTGTAATAATACTTTTTTTTTCTAAGTTAGTAGAATTTAGTTAATTGAGTATATCACTTTCATGTATTGTTTCAATATGAGTGATTCTTATTTTTTGTTTAAACATTTTTATATACATTCTGACAACTTTTGGGCTGTATAATATGATAATAATTATAACCTTTTTAATGAGGAGTCAGAAGTTAGATTTTTTTTTTTAGTATTAATGTTTCTTGTGGCATTGTAGTGTACTTTAGTCTGTTAGTCTGTTGTAGAGTTTTCTTCATATGCTGTACATGTTTGATTTTTGAATTGTTTGACTTTTTTTTGATAAAAATAATAAAAATATTTTAAAGAGAACAGAAAAATGAACCAAGAATCCACAACCTAAGGTCAGCTTCACACACAAGCTTTTTTATCGAAGAATAAACTGTGCAGTTTCAGAGACAGGATTGTAAATGACTGTTCAAACTTCTTTTCATTGCCTGATTTTTAACTGAAACTTTCTTTCCCTGTTTTGACTCCTCCACCCCATCCTGTTTCACAGACATTTTGTACTCTACTGCAATATTCTTGTAGTAAAAATGTAGCCAAGGGAGATCTGAAATGCAAACAAGTGATTTACTAGAATAACAGTGAGGAATATCCATGCAAACAAAGGAAACAAGGTTTTAAATCTATTTGATATAATCCTTAATCTACTGTAATCAGAGTTTGGAAGTAATATATTAAGATCACTTCTGTTAACTTTTGGAGAACCAACAGTATTATTTTTGTTTTAAAAAGTATGGAGTCTCACGTCATTGGTTGTAGGCTTTTCTGACATAACAATGTTTTTAAGCATTTTTTTTGCTTTTAGTGGGAAAGCACACACACACACTTTTCAACATTTGAACAAGGGTCCTGTTCTGCAGAGCAGTACAGGGTTCTGTTGTTTTTCCTTCCACTGTGAAACAATTAGAAGAGTTTAACATGATATGATGCAGGAAGGGAGGGGAGATTGGCTGCTGCCAGCCACCTTTCTTGAGAGCATCAGGAGTGAGGCAGGCCTGTGGCCAGCCCTGCCGTGAAAAAAAAAATAAGCAAAACGTTTTTCTATTTGCTAGAAGTCTATAGGCAATTTACCTGTAAAATGTTTTATGGTTTTATTATTCAAGATTTTTTTTTAACTGGTTTTAAATTGTTGGTTTTTGAATTGAGTATTTAATGTATTTTTAAAAATTTTAAATTTTGTAATTATTTATTTTTTTAATTGATTTTATTGTAAGCTGCCCTGAGATCTTTGGATAAAGGGTGGGGGCTTAAATACCCTAGATGTTGTTTGATCTTAGAAGCTAAGCAGAGTCAGCCCTGGTTAGTATTTGGATGTGTGACTGCCAACAACTACTAGGGGCTTAGGCTGTATTTTAATTGAAGGAACTAGCAAAACTACCTCTGATTATTTCCTGCCTAAGAAAGCCCAGTGAAATTCATGGAGTCACCATAAGTTGACAGGCAACTTGAAAGCAGGCGTGCACACACATATAAATGTTTTAACAAATAAAAATAAAGAAAAGTAAACTGAATTGCCTTCTCAGCCCCCCCCCCCCACCCGGGGGGCTTATGGAACCAGAAGTAGGCTTTTGGATCACTTCAGTTACATTTTTGGGAGATGATGTGGCTGGTGTGGGTCAGGGGGTTTGGCTTGGACCGCAGATTCAGAGCCTGCCTGTTACCATACCAAGCCACATTGCAATGGGGAAGGGGGCTTGCTGCTACTAGCCACTTCTTTGCTTGCTGTTTCTGTCAGACTCTCTACTAATTATTTCATAGTTGGGGAAGGAGCAACTACATAGGTGGCCTTTTATGAGCTCAGTAATGATTCTGTTTTTATTGCCTGATGAGGGCTGAAAACAAGATCAGAGAGGGGAAGGAAAGATTGATTGTCATGTACCTGCCAGGTTGATGGCCTGTGCTTAGTTTGATGGTTCGTAAGTTGTGTAAACTCCGTCACTTCTTATGTTCCTTGACAATGACATAATGGTAGGAGCAGAGTTATTGAAAAGTTCTCCTCCCACAAGTTACTTTAGTTTTATGTCTGATATTTTTCAAGGCTATTGCTCTCTCTCTCCTCCTGATTCTTCAGGATACTTTTAAAATATTTTTACCAGATGCATCCATTTGAAACCAAACTGTGAGCCTCTAACAGCATTTTTTAAAACTAATGGCTCTTCGTCTGTGTGTGGTCCAGTCAACGTCATTGGTACAAAGCACCAACAATTAGACTGACAACTCTTTATCATATTAAGTTACTTTGCCAACTACAAAGACATTCAGGAAGAAGAGAACAGCAAATGAATAGCCATCCTGGCCATTGTATGATTTGGAAAAAACCCTGCACTTAAAAACATTAGTTTCAATTAAAAAAAAAAATCTGTGGACATCTTTAAAAAGTTTATGATTTGATTGGAAAATATAGTGTATTACCTTTCTGACATAAATCACAACAACTTGAATTATGATTATCTATGTTCAGTTTAGCATTTTGGGGCAGAAATTAAATTCACTTTCATTAGTGTTAATTGTAGTTGTAGCATTAGGTCAAATTTTAACCATAACAGACTGTTATAGGAAAGATGTTCAATGGTGGTGAGGTTATTGCTAATAGTCTGCATAATTTTATGAACTAGGCAATGGATCCAAGTGATTTGTCATCAATAAAACTGTTTAGCTATTTTTAACTAATCAACATAAATTAATATTGTGATTAATTAGCACTTAAATGCTAATCTGTATCCTTTGGAATTAGTTAACTGATTAATTAAAAAAATCTGAAAGCCTTCCCCAAATCAATTATTTATTTATAAATGCAATAATATATTTTAGGAGGATTTCCAAAGTGAAAGTATAGATGCATAACAGCTTTGTAAATCAGCTCACAGCCTTTACTAGAACATTCATCTACACATAAATGTATTAATGACTAAAACTAAAACAAACACACACCAGTTGGCATAACATTTCCTCACGTGGAGGCAGTTTTACTCGCCATTGTTTAGAAGCCTGAATGGTGTCTATGTGTTTGTCCTTTCTGTATATTGAAATGCTTGCGAGAATGTCTGTACCTTGTTCATTCCTGGTTTGTACCTAGACACAAGGATCCTCATAAGTCCAAGACAAACATGTAGTTTACAGCTCTCTCTCTCTCTCTGTGCCTTCAAGTCTTCTGTTGACTTATAGGGACTCCATAAATTTCATGGGGTTTTCTCAAAGTTGGTTTTGCTAGTTCCTTCCTCTGAAATACAACTGATAGCACCTAGTATTTCTTGGTAGTCTCCCATCCTAGTATTAACCAGAGCTGTACCTGGTACAGTGAACATATTATGCTAACAGGAATTGATGAACATATGTTCACCTTAAGTCATCTGTGAGTGTAGACCCTCCAACTTGCACAGAACACAGTGTTTTTTATCCCTAAGGAGATGCTATAGGAAGTTCCATGACAAGTGTTTTATTTGCAGATATTTTTATCTGTGACAGTTCTGAGGGAGAGAAAAAAAGAAATTGAGGAAACGGGACAGAAATGCAGCTAACACCCTCAATACAGCCTTTATCCTGTAGCAGCCTGGAGTCCAGAGAGTGGCAGGATCAAACCTAGAAGTACATTCCAGTTCAGGGCTTTGTAGTACGGGATGGGCCTGGGACTTTAGGACTGTGTTTGATGCATTAGACTCCATCCTGTCCTGTTTTGTTTTGAGACTTAAATTGTATAGTCATCTGAATTGTTCTTCTTGCTTTCTTCCCCACTTCCTCCTTCTCATTAAATAAGAGATTTACTTTCACTGGCCTTTTTTTTCCAAAAATTTGATTGTATTTGAGGGAAACACACACACACACACACACACACATCTGAACTATTTGTATTTATTTTCATTTAGGTAGACATGGTAACTTTTCCATGAATAACTACTTAAATTGGAGGGTGGGATCAATTTACACAAGACTTCAAAATTTCTTCTTTCTTCACTTTTTTTGTGAGTCAAAGAGCTTGAATACTTGTGCTGAAGTGCAAATCCTTGAAACCCCAGAAAGAACACATGTGTACATTCCAGTATCTGTGAATAACTCTTATGTAGATAGATCAATAATCAATAATCTATGTACACATGTAGGCAGACTATACCTATACTTATGGACACCTCTGTGGAATATAAACACAGCAAGAGACATTGTAAGAGCTGCTGTTGAATGATACTATTTATTTTTTCTTCTTGGTTCTGGCAGGTGAACCATGAACCATGATAGAACCTTCAGTACCTGTTATCCCATAACAAAGGGTAGGATGGAAATAATTGAAATAAAAAATAAATATTTATTTATTTACTTACTTCTCAGGCAGGCGATTTACTCAGGGTAGTATGAGAGACGTAGAGTGTTCCTTGAGACCTGACTCCCTGCCATCTGGAACAGGGTTCAAATAGCCACCTCCTTCTGTGGCAGGATGTTTTGGTGCAGCCTTCTCTGGCTTTGTACAGTATTGTCAAGATCAGGGCCTGGCTTCACTGGGCCTGGATGAAATAAGTGCATTCAAGATTAAGCAACTATGGCAGATAAGTTGGGTCTGGACCATACCCACAGTGACTGCAAGCTGGGCAGTAGAACAGAAAGCTCCCTTCCTCCTCAGGTCTAGAAGTGGCTGGTTCTCCCTATGTTGTAACTAATGGCCGCTGGCAGTTTTTGGGTCCCATATGGGCAGTGTGTGTGTGTGTGATTTCGGGGGGTCATTAACCACTCATCAATGACCTGTGAGATGTGCTGTGACCCTCCGTCTGCCCCTGTCACGTCTGGTTTAAAATGACAACAGAAACATGCCTGGTTTTACAAAATTGTTTGGGGTAGACCAAGTATCAATGCAGGGTCTTGTTTTAGAGCAGAATTGCATATTCAGAAAATGCCATTTCCTGGGTTTGTGTTGCAAAAAATGGATTTGGGAGGGCCTCAGATGTTTGGAAACTGCATAAATATATTTCAAAGGCTACTGCTTTTGAAGACTTTTGTTCTTATAGTTTTAAAAATGCCTTTATGTATGTCTTGGAAAACTGTACATCAAAGGCAGGGTAAGAATATTTCATATATATACAAGAAAATTCAAAATACCCAAATATCGATGGAAATACCCTTTTCCATTGATTACATGGTGTTTTGCTTTTTGAATCATGTTAGAAGCAAATTTTAAGCTGTCTAGAGAGAGGCCAGGAAGTTTCCTACTTTCCAATGAAACCATAGTGAACTCAGAGTGAAATTGTTTTAATCTGTTGTTCTGACCTACTAAAATAGTCATTTCTAGATGATTGCCATTGTAGCCTCAAGAAATAAAGGCATACACCTTAATTCTTCTAATATTATGAATCATTTTAGCTTCCTATTATCTCAAAGAACCATCAGAACAAAGAGCAATTGTTTAGGGCATTCATTAGACATATTCAGCTCCTTGCTGGAGTTGTCAAGTTTTCTTTTGGTAATGAATGACCCTGAATTGCTTGCTGTAATTAAATCTGCATGTCGCCTAGTGGGGGAAACTTGCTGAAACGTTCATTTGTTGTGACAGAAGTTTTTCACATGTTTTTTTTTTTCCATGTTGGGAGAAAGGAGCACTTGCCACCTTATTTTTTTTTTAAAAAAAGGTAAAAGTGCATGTCATTTGTGAGCAAATTCTGCTGACTTTGGAGAAGTGTACAGACAAGCATATTAACTATAGGTGTAGATATTAGTTGTTGGAGACCAGTCCATTGGATTATTTAAAAGATCAGATACAAAGAACAACTTTCCTCCATTTTATGCTTCTTGCTTACATCAGGATGGGCTTGTAGCTTCTGCTTTGGGTTTTTTGATATATTTTTCCTTAAGTCAATGCTAGTCAACAACGCTGTTTAATATTATTTTTGCTGTTATTCATAAATTACAGTTTTGGCAACATCAATGAGCACAGGGCTTTGAACACACAGAAGAGTTTACAACCTTATTTGGTTATTTTAGATACAGGTCTGGCAGATCATGTGTAATACTCAGATCTGTTGCACAGTTGCAATAGTGTAGATAAGGGGAAGAATTTTGAAACATATTAAGAGGGAGAGTGAGCTCTTCCTTTGCCTGTGTTACATACCCTACTCTACCCCTGTTTTCAGTACAGACTTTTCTCTTCTGTTTCAGAGCATATTTTTCTATTGCACTGAAATATTATTAGGCAAACAAAACAGAACTTAAGCTGTTTTGGAGCGTGCAGCACAAATAAGCAGTGGGGTTGTAATGTCTGACCTAATGTACTTAAGTCCATGCCTGCCCTGCTTTAGGCTAATTTGGCAGCCAACCTGACTTTTTTTTTAATGGCTAATTTCCACCGTAGGAGACAACATAGGATAGGAGGAAAGGCAGAATTGTGACAAGGGATGATTTTGAGCTGTTAATCCATAGCAGTCTTCAAAGGAAACACTGATTTGTATTATGTCTGCTAGTAGTGATCGCGTTCCAACATGTTTTCTTTCTTTTCTTTTTTTTTGTTCCTTTCTTAAAACAGACCTATTTCTTGTTAGAAACATAATACTTAAGCTATGTAAATGCATCGAGCTGATTAAAGGCAAAGTGCAAAAGGCTTGAAAATACCAGCAGCTTCTGTACCAATTCTGGATCACATCAAAGTTAAGTGGCTGTATTATCTCAGAATTAGTGTTCTCTGGTTTTCACATCTGGTTATAAAACCCTCAGAAAAAGTGACAGGACAATTACAGGGCTTTAGTTATCCACCAGTGTCAGCAAAAAACATTTTTCAATAGGAAATCTGCCTTTGGGGAACAACCCACAGAGAAGTAGGTGTGTTTTGTTGGCTCTGTTTTAGTAGTATGTTTTAAAGGAATTGCAGTCTGACATTAAAACAAAATAACATACATTTCCAAGACTAATTTTCCCTGGTAGCAATATTGGCCCTGATCCAAGTGTAATACAGGCTTCCCCCACTTATCTGACAGATTAGGGACCAGAGCACTGTCAGAAAGTAGAATTGATTGAAAAGCAGAACCCAGTCTTTCATCAGTTCTTCTCATCTTGCCTTCTTCCTGTAGGGAACATGAGGGAATTTTAGAGGCTCACCAAGCAGGGTATATGTGTGTTTATGTCAAAAGTGCTCTCTTATTTACAAATGAGGGAGCAGTTTAGATGTGCATGCCTGTCTGCCAATGTGTCCCTTTCATCAGGGATATCACAGCAAGGGGTGTGGGTGCTGAGGGACACAGTGACACAAGTGTGTGCATGTGCAAATGTCTCCCTCATTTGCAGATGAGAGAACCGTTTGAGCACGCACACACTTCTTCCACTATGTTCTGTTTGTCAGGCACACAGCAGCAGGTATATGTGTATGCGGGTGCTAAAACTGCTGCCCTGTTTGCAAACAGAGCAATTTAGGCATGTACCCATGCCTGCCACTGTATCCCTTTCCTTTTCATCAGGGATTTGGCAGGGATGTGTGTGTGGGTGCCCAAGTTGCTCTCTTGTTCACAAACATTGCTGCTGCCTCTCTGACAAAAGGGACACAGCAGCAGGTGTGCACCCGCCCCCAAACTGCTCCTCATTTCCAAACAAGGGAGCAGTTTTGGTGCCTGCACCCGCTGCTGCTGCATCCCTTTTGCTGCTGCTGCTGCTGCTGTTGGTGTTCAGCAGCAGGACTTCACAGATACCCTGTGAAGGCTCCACAGACCCCCAGGGGTTTTTGAGACCCCAGATTGGCCTATAACTTAACATTTCCACCACAAGACCCTCTCCCCAATTTTCTCCCCCCCTCCCACTGCTTCGTCTCAGGGAAGTTGGACTGAGAGGAAAGGGTGTGATCAGCCAGCCCCATCCATGCTACACCTAAAGAAAACATAGATACCCAAAGATGACAAAAAACAGAAATGGGCAAAGCCCTTGGCCTTGTTTCCCCTCTCTGGTGACCTCGTCTCTCCAGAGATGACCACTATCACCACCATGATTTATTACCTTGTGCTTTTTTCTCTCTCAGTCTCACACACACACTTACCAACATCATCTTGGCCCTGAACTGCACTGAGGTGAGTTGTGCAGGTTTCCCTCCTCCAACTTCAAAGAGGAGCCTTTCTACCCTCATGAGGAAGAGGAGAATTGGAGCCTTTTCCCACCATATTCAATTTTTTTATGTACCCCTAAATGTCATATACCCCAAACGAATATTTAATCCTTCTTCTATTGTATTTCTTTTAATTGATGTGATTATCCTTTTGGGATCAGAAGGTCTCGCTAGTTCTTCCATTCTCCCTGTCTTTGCAACCCTTTTAAAAACAGTGCTTCAAATGGACATAACTAAGGTGGTATCTTAGTATATAAAATTGATTTATATTTAATCCGCACTTTGAACAGTCTCTTTCAAATTAAATGAATAATAAATGACTTTTGCTCCTTGTCTTTATTATACCAGGGCAAGGCATGCCAACCAGT
The DNA here is from genome assembly GCA_030412105.1 of Cyclura pinguis. Lineage (NCBI taxonomy): Eukaryota > Metazoa > Chordata > Lepidosauria > Squamata > Iguanidae > Cyclura > Cyclura pinguis. The sequence continues at coordinate 74,406,754 of CM059604.1, forward strand.
GTGCAAATGATGACCTTTGAATGCCAAAAGCGTGAAGTTATCAAATATTCAAGGTCTCATCCATACAATGCAGACAGCTTCACAGTACAATTTCAGATCTGGAACAGCAAATCCTCCTCTCTCTTTAGTACCTGTCATGAGTTTGAGTCTTATCCTATGTTTTTGGCCCACCCAATAAATTTATAAAGAACTTTTTTACATTGTTCAAACCATGTGTTGATCACTATAACTGGGATCATTTGAAAGAGGTATAGCCTTTTATGTAGGACACTTATCTTAATAGCAGAAATTCTACCTAATAGGGATAGGTTCAGTGTCTTATATTTTTCCATCTTTTCCTGTATTGTTTTCCAAACTTTTTTGTAGTTATTTTTAAATAATTATTAGATGTCACTTCTGTTCCTAAATGTTTCACTTTGTTTGCGAACTGGACTCCAAATTTCTTTTTTATTTGTTCTTTTCCATTTGCTTTAACATTCTTTGTTAGGATTTCTGTTTTAGTTTTATTGATTTTGAAGCCTGCTATATGCTCAGACATTTTAAGTATGTCATTAAGTAGGTCAGTCTTAATAATTGGGTTTCAGTTCAAGCAAGAGCGAGGAAGAGGGATTTCTGATTTGAACGAGAGTGAGAAGGACATGATCTTTTAGCACTCCTCTAGAAGATCACTGCCAGTGCAGGCTACTGGTCAGACCAATTTGCTGATTGGTTTGTTCTGCACCCCGGAATTGAGGAGTGCAGCCCGATTTGAGGCTAGGGACATTGGCAAAGCTGTCTTCCCTCTCTGTGATCATTTCAGATTGTGATCAGAGAGCCAGCTGGATGGGCTGTTACTGCCATTGGACCTTTGTCTGCACTGGCGAGAGACACGGGGAGTGATCTCCTCATCCGTATTTTCAGCCACCAAATCTCCTCCGAACTATCCTTTTAAGACTTTTTGAAGGCAGTTTAACTTGAAGAATACTAAAAGAGTATTTTTCAAGGTAACTTTGTTTCCTTCATATTTCTTTTTATGTGGAAGAGCCCTAACAAAGCAAGCAACAACAACTCTGATCAATTGGCTTTGTGTTGTAGTTTGAGGTCTTTTTCCCCCTTATGTTGAGAACTGAGAATTTAGTTTGACAAGGAATGCAATAAAAAATAAAAAGTAGAAATAATAACCAAAAATAGAAAAAAGAAGACAAAAAGAGAAAAATCTGAACTAAATTGACACAATCCCCACCACTCCAGATTGTGTCATCACCCTGTTATTCATCTGTTTTGAAGAAGAACAGCTGGCGTTTTCAAAGTCCAGCAAGTTGCTAAATACCCTGCTGTGTATTTTCTGAGAAGGAGGACTAGCGTATTCAAGGTCCCCAATGTTGTGTGGTGCAGCTGTAGCAGATGGCTGGTGACCTGATAAGAAGAAATTCTGGAGCAAGATGGGGATAGAAGAGACTTAGAAAGTGTATATTTTATTAAGTCTATTTTGTTTATTTTCTGCTTAACAACTGTGCATCGCAGAATCTGGTAACTTATAAGTTAAGGTTATCAGTTTTGGGGGTTTTTCCCCATGAATTACAATATTATCCAATAGTGCATACTTGGTTTTATAGCTAGTTACTGCAAAATGAATAAAACAGAAAGAAGAGAGAGAGAGAGAGGGACGTATTGACATTAACATTAAAGATATTTTCATTGTTGGTTTAAAACTATAAGGTCCAGTATATTGATGTTTGCATGGGGTCTAAGATGATTTATTTGGAGCACATAGAATTTAATTGACTATAGTGATAATGTTATGAGTATTTGTTTGACTTAATAACTAAATTAGTTTCAATAATTTAATTACTATGTTAAATTTATTAACCTATCTGCTCTGAGTTAATAATTTAATTATTTCATAAACTGTTTATATATATCAATGTATTTGCTTTATACATTGTGCCTATACTATGAGATCTGGGAACACCCAGGGGATCAATCCTCAATCAAAAAGAAAGTCAATTGATGAACTTCTAGAGTACCATAAGAAATTTATGGAGGCAGTGAGATCTCATATGAGAGAGATCAAATAGGATTTGTCTGAATTGAAGTCTCAGGTTTCTGAAATGCAAGACACCCTTGATCAATGGAAAAAAGATGTTGTATTAAACAGGAAAGATACTGATAAGAACAAAAAGGACATCAAAGATTTAAAATATAAAATGGTCACACCTTCAATGGATATCGAAAGACAACTAGATAGACTTGCATTAATTGAGCAAAAACAGATGGACTCTTGGATTCAGATTCAAGGTATAGAAGAAGCCAGCAGCGAAAGTATTAAGGAAAGAATTGTGAGTCTGTTAGCTGAATTCATGGATGTAGAGGAAGATGTTTTAGAAAATGAGCTTGATACTGTGCACAGAGTCCAATCCTCGGTGGCTAAGAAGATATTGCCTAGAAATGTAGTAGTCCAATTTACTAAAAATTCCATCAAGGATAGAATAATGAAAGAGCACAATAGGTCTCCTTTATCAGACCAAGGCAAATAATTAATGGTCCTATGAGAAATTCCCACTAGAGTTCTGAGGAAAAAAAAATACTACAATTTCTTGGTTTCTAAGTTGAAGGCTAAGCAAATATTGTTTTGGTGGGATTGTTTGGAAGGAGTTTTCCTCAATTATAATGAGCAAAGGTTTCAACTAAATTCAATTGGGAAAGCACAATATTTTTTTAAGAAGGTATGGCACAGGTTTGAAAAAACCCAGCTTGTCACCTGTTAGGACAGAGATGCAATTGAAAAGAATAGGGAACGCATTGGAAAATAAGAAATCAGCCACTGTGGAACAGGAACAGGAAGATCAGAAGACGAAATTGCTGGAAATTGATTTAAGTGAAGACAAAACAGGTACGGATAATAGTCTTATGGATTTAGATGTTTATGTTGAAGATTTGGCTTTACTGAAATTTAAGAAAAAATGAATTAATATAAACTTGGAATGTGAATGGAATGAATTTGTTGATCAAGGGGAGGAAGATCTTCCGTTATTTGAAAAATTCTGAATTTGGAAGTCTGTTGTTTACAAGAAACCCATGTAAATAAAAAGACAAAAAATTACTGCTGTCACCCAACATAGAAGAAATATTTATCTCAGCAGCAACAGTTAAAAGGCAAGGGGTGCTTATATGTGTCAAATCCCGTTTATCTCCCAAACTTATTTTTAATGATGAGAAAGGAAGATTCCTAGGAGTGGAAGTTATGATAGCAGGATGTACACTCCTATTAATTGGTACCTACGTTCCATGCAATGAAAACAAGAAATTCTATGATGATCTCAAAGCTTATGAAGCCCTACGCATATGAACACTTTTATTTACTAGGCAACTTTAATGGAGTGGTGGATCCAACAGTTGACAGAAGTTCACAGCCTATCTTAAAAAACGAAGGGAGATTTCTGAAAGAGTTTTTTTCAAATGGCTGCAGAATTACAATGTGAAGATGCATGGAGATTCAAACATCTCAAAATGAAATATTTTACTTTTTTTCCAGTCTCCACAACTGCTGGTCAAGGATCGACATGATTTGAATTTCCAAATTGCTAGTAACTGTTTTTAGTGCTGCAGAGATATTGTTGAGGTCATTTAGTGATCACAATCCATTAAAGATTCAATTAAGATTTGCTGTAAAATTTAGAAATTGGAGACTCAGTGAAAATATTTTACCTCAGAAAGACATTGTTGCTCATTGTAAGAAAGAATTAGAAGAATTTTTAAAGAATGATTTAAATAAATAAGTTAGCATAACTACAGTCTGGGATGCGGCAAAAGCGGTAATCATGGAAACTTTTATTCAAAAACTTTTTTATGTAATTTCAACCATTTGTCAGGATTTAAAATCCTCATCTTCATCAAGTTTGTCTTTTTGCTCTTGTGACAATTGTGACAGCTGTTTTCTAAATCTTCAAATTTTTTCTTAGTAAGCAGGTTAGTTTGTCTAAACACATCCAAGAAATTCTGTTTTTACTTAATTTTTATGAAAAAAACAACAAAAAAAGAAGTTAAAAAAGAAAAAATGAATGTCATATAAATACGTTCTCTCTACAAAGTATATTCTTCAAATAAAACAATTCCCAGTTTCTTCTGACCATCTTCTTGTCAGCTAATTACATTCATTAAATGTACACTTCCTTTCCAAGAAATTCAAAAAGTATTCAGGTACATCTTCAGAGATTTCTAGGCCCTTTTTTTGTTTGAATGTCACAATCCACAATTAAAGCCATGATAGTTTCTACTGAATATTACCTGTATTTCTTAAACAATAAGCGTGTGTTCCAAAAACATTAGATAACAGAGAATCTCATTGTAAACTTCCCCATGTATATTAAAATTAGAACAACACTATGTAGAAATCAACTGGGCAAGAAGCTTTACATGTCCCAACTTTATATTATCCAGCATGATTGTCTTATTAGTAAAAACAAAATCTTACTTCATTACTGACATTGATCAGGTACCAGTATTATTCCAATCAGAGGCAGAAGCAAAGTCATTTAGTAGCCAAACAGCACAGACAGTCCAAGATCAAAAGTAAGCTATCAGTCCTTTAAAAATCTAAAGAAGAGAAAGTTCAAAATCCACATCCACATCTGAGCATATAAAAAAAGGAATAATTAAGTCCCAGAGCGGCAATCCAAAACAGAAAGAAAAGAGAAGGGAAATGAGAATACTGTGGTCTTTCCATTCCCAAACATACACATTGCTGTTCCTGATCCTGGCTCTGTGAGGCATTCACTAGCTTTACAGGGGGAGGCCCCCTGTCAGACATGACACTTCTGGGGAGCTAGGTTGTGTCCATCATTGATGCAACTGGCTGCCAGAACCTGTACTCACCTTTTAATTCCAAAAGCATTCTCTTTTTATCTTTATGCAGCTTATAAGCAAACCATCAACCAGATTTATTCACATATTCAAAATTGTATTGTTTAAGATACAATAATTTTATTTTCTATTTCTTCCATTGTAGTCACAGAGAGTTATTTCTGTAACTTAACTTTGGGAGAGTTTATTCTGGGATTCTTGCTTCAGATTCATTTTTAATTCTTTAATCTTAGTTATATCATAATGTTTCCTTCTTTATCCATTCTACATTCTTTTGTATTAACAAGCCCCTCGTCACAGTTTTTTCTGTTCCATACTATCCTATCTGCTACTTCATTGTCCATATTCCTTTAGAAAACTCTTCTAACTAATCTCTACCTACAGAAGATATCTCTTCTCATCTCAACAACTCTTCATTTAATCTCCACCCCCCTTGTATAGATCACAATTTAAGAGAGATAGTTATTTGATTATGTTTGGGGAAGGACTTGACTGATATATTCAGTTTCTCTAATTTACTCACAAGCTTACCGGGAATCCAAATAATATCTGTCCTAGACCGTGACTGGTGATGATTTGAATACAAAAGACTTTTGAAGACTTTAATGTTGAATTCTTTATATCTCCAGGCATCTGTTAGCTGTAATTTTTCTGTTATTTGGAAAAATTATTTTCACAATTTCCCTTGTCCTTTTTCTTTTGTAGTACACTTTTTTCCATATCTGGGTCCACTACTCCATTACAATACTCCAGTAAACAGTATCTTTCATATTGGAGGTTTGTAATAGTCTTTTTTAAAAACTTTTAAAAAAATGTAAACAGAGACCATAGACCCCTATCAGAAGCAGAGCCTTTCCTCCAATCATAACCTTCACTCCAATATATCCTCCGTGCATATCTATGGATATTAGTTTGGGCAAAAAATAATTTTTCACATATAGGGCAATTCCTCTTTTAAAAAAAAAAAAAATTGATGCTGCTGAAGGAAACGCTTCTGCTAATTTAACGTTGGTTAACAATCTAGAATCTTTTTTTTAAAAATGATTTTCTTGTAAACAGCAGATGTCCAGATTTATTTGTATTACATAGTGATAGATTTTTTTTCCTTTTTGATTGGCAAATTCAGTCCTTTCACATTCCATGTCACAATTGTACAGGTCATTTTTTTTTTTACTGAATTTATTTAGGTCTAGTTCCCTAATATCTAAGTCAGTAAGAGTTATTTCATATTTGCAATTTTTTTTGTATTATCTTTTTCATCATTCTTGTTTTCAAAATCTAGATCTAAGTCTTTTGTTTCTGCATCTCTCTTTTCATTGTTTTCATCTGGTCATCATTTTGTCTGCTACTTCTGGTAGCATTTTTTCCTCTTTCCATTTCTGCTCACTATTTTTATAGGAGTTCTTGTTCTTCCCCAATTGAATCGAAGCTGTATCTTTGACCATTAAATGTAAAAATCACTCCTTCTAGCCAGTCACATCTAAACAGTATTGAGTTTGTTTTAATTTTGTTGCTAAAAAGTCATATACTTCATGTTTTCTGCGGATTTTTGGGGGGATCTCATGTAAAATAATCAATGATCTTCCCTGGTTTTCAATTACTTCTCTATTGTATTCTTCTAGATTCTTATTCCTTGTAGATTTCTTTGTAAATTGTACTACTGCATTTCATTGTAGTTGCAATGGCTGAATTTAAATGGTATGCAGTATCAATTTCATTGTCAATATCACCTTCTTCAATTTCTAGTAATTTTGCCATGGTTTTTACAATTGATTTCTTCATATCTTTGTTAACAGCCTCTCCTAAGCCTCTTACTCTTAACCAGGACTCCATCTGTTTCTGTTCCACAAATGCCAGTTGATCAAGTTGTTTATCTAAGTCAGAGGTTGAGGATTCAATTTTTTGCTTCAATATGTGAATATCTTTTTTTTTTACTGACACCAATATCTCTCTTGTTTGTACTTATATATCCCTTAACTTGGTCTAATGTATCTTGCATCTCAGACATTTGACTTTTAACTTCTACCAGATCTTGCTTGATTTCTGTCATAAATGGTGACATTTCATCTATAAACCTCTTCTGATATTCTGGAGGATCATCAATACCATCTCTCCTACCTTGGGGTTCAATAACTTGTAATCTACCTGACCTCATTTTATGCATACTCATTAACTTAAGTAAATATTTTTATACTTTCTTTTATTTTGATGCATTGTTATTTATTTCTTTTTTTACTGTAGAATTTTGTTTTAATTACTTAATAACTTTGTTATACAATTTGTTACATAATTAACTTCAATTTATATACTAGAGAAAGCCAGATAATAGAAAAGTAATAGTATTGATAACTTAGTGTAGATAACCCTGTAATAAATTAAGCTAAATCTTCTCAGTCATTGAGGTCATGAATTTAAACTCATCACAACTCCTTCCTTCCTCCACTTGTTTTTCCTCTGTTCACCCCTCCTCCTTGCTACTTGTTTCTCTCTTTTTCTTTCTTCTTCTTTATTCCTTCATCTTTCTTCGTGTCTTATTTTTGTTTTTTAAAATTTCTTCCTACTCTTTTTTTTTCTTTTTACTCTTTTTATTCTGGTCCCTTTTTCTTAATTTCAGTCTTAAACTCCAAGATCAAACAGGTTCACTAGTAAGTAATGTCATCTCTGACAGGTTGCTCAGGGTCACCACAAAATTAACAATCCAGTTAGCAAATCTTGTCTTATATACTTCTCTCAAAAAAGGAAAAAGAAAAAAGAAAGGTACCTGGCCTGTGGTAAAAATCATAAAGCAAAGTTTAATTAATTAACTCCTTCTTTATTATAAAAATTCAGGGAATCCAAAAGATCCTAAATAATTCCATTGCTTGCCTAAATACAGCTTAGGCAGATGATCCTCTTTTATGTCTAGGACCCTCTTATAATACGTAAGGGTTGCCAACCCAGCCCTCACTTTTACAGATGCAGCACCTAACTCTGTTCTGAGGAATGCAGCTGGAGTCCTGGTGCTGCTGGCAGCAAAGACCTCAGGAACTTGTTCTCACAGACTTCCAGCTCACTCAAGTTCTTATCATTTGCCCCCCAGATCTCTATGCCATAATGCATTTGTAAAGTGGCTTGTTTACATAAATAAGGAAAAGCGGAATTTTGATCTAAGTTGTGCCTACCCCACTTGAAGGACACATTGTTGTTTGTAAAATTTGGAAGTGAGAACCAAAAGATTTTACAGTGATCCAAGCATGTGAAAGATAATTCAATAACACTCTTATTCCCTTTTGCCTCCTGGGGTATAAACACAAGCATGACAGTCCTCCTAGATCCTTCTTAGAGATTCCAGCTATTGCTAAAATTTCAAGTATCACATCTGTGCTTTCTTTCCATGAACTGTATGCTTGCTTTAACGGCCAGATAAAAGTAGAAGCACAAAAACCAGGCTTGAACTGAAATGTCTTACTTAAAGAAGTCCTGATTTGATCCAAGTCTTTGTCTGTTTGGTTCATATTCACCCTTAAGTCCTCATGTTCAACTTCCAAACCATATAATGCCTTGACTGTATCTTTCTCTTTAGATTCCACAACTTGATCCTCTTCCCAGACATCTTTTATAATCAGATTGGGATCAGAGAGGGTAAGATAAGTTATTTCAGATATATCATCCTTCTGATCTCCTGTTGATGATTTGTTTAAAGGAACTATGATCTGATATTCCCAATCCTGCAAAGGGTCACCCAAATGTCCCCCAAATGCTGAGAGAAATAGCTTGCGGGTCAATGGAAGTCAGATTTTCATCAAGTTCATGGCTGGTTTGTAGTGGGGTAGAGCCTGTTATTAAAACCACTGTTTCAGTTAGACACATTAGGACCTGAATATTGGCTTTGAGGCCAGAGATTTCCTTCCTTAGGTTGTCCATGGATTAGAAAATTCTCTCTTTAGATTGTGTTGCAAGGTAACATTGGTCCTGTAGACATTCATACAGTTCTGCAAGAATTTCCTGTCTTACCTCATCTGTATCCTTATCCAATGGCTGAGCTTGTTGTACTGAGCTTGAGTTAGACAGTGGACTGTTGTGGGTGGAGAGGTTTGAATAAAGTCTTCCACATAAAAATTCTGGATCTGGAGACCAGTTACCCGCCTGTTATTGGTCACATAAGTCTACTGAAGCTTCCAGAAGATCTTTATTGATATTATTGTCCACTGAAAAAGTTCAGTGCTTCTGTTGCAATAAGAATAGAGGTAGAATTATCCTTACTTGGGGCCTTCTTCATAAATATTCCTCTAGTTCCCATTTACTGACATAAATCCAAAATAGTCTTTTGTATAGATGAAGAAATAGATTCTATAGCTCTCCCCTGCCTTCTCTGGGCTCTGGTTATAACCATAGTCTCTGTCTTCTCCAAGAGACTCCAAATACAATCTTCTTTCCACAGGACCTGTTCAGGTAGCTCTAACTACACTGCTAGATAGTGTCCCAAGCAGTTCTCTTGCACTTTGACTGCCCCCAAGTATGTTTTAGTTTTCTGTGTAGTTTTCTGGGACTCTGGGCAACCGAGTTGGCTAATCAGCAATGGACCTGATAGCATGTACGTATAGACAGACTCAGGTAAAATTGCTCAAAGCTGAAGGTAAATTAACAAGTGAAATGAAATTAAGACAAGATTAAAAAACCTATACAAAAATAGGCAGCTGGCTGGCTTGAATTTATAGTAAGACCAAATAAAAACTTTATTAGAAAGTAGAAATGCTGGAGCTCTACAGGCCACATCCTATCAGCTTGCCGCCATCTTCCTCCCCCCATTAATAAGTTATATCTTACACTTTAATAATTCTGTTAGTTCTTTCTGTTGAGTGATCAGTCAGGTTAATAGTTAAAAAAAAAGTAAAAGTGCAAGAAGTTCCTTGAATTGCTTAGTTGTTATTTAATATTGATCATATCGTTTTTAATATTCTTTGGTTTGGTATTTTATTTCTAGAGCAAAAAAAAAAAGATTTTTAATTTAAATTAAATGTCAGTCCAATAAGATCCATTTTGCCACTCTTTCTTTCTAATTAATTTGCAATAGGAAAAAATGGGGGGAAAAGGATGGCTGTTACTACATCAGGAAGAAATCCTCACTGTCTTCAACATGTGCCTTCATTTTTTTTCCTTCAAAAAATACTTTTGTATATTTATTAGAAGTTTGGAGATTTCTGGCAGTGGGAACAGTGAAGCAAGGGATAAAGCTCCCTCTTCTCCTTCTACTGTGAATGAATATGGTAACGGCGGTGGCAGCTAGTCCAACCATTTCTGGTCTTTATAACTCTGGAGGGAACAGTCTTGGCTTGTGTTGCCCATCCAACTGCAGCTGCCTCTTTCAGTTTCTGGGGGACAGATACAAACTGATGGGGAATATAATTCTCCTCATAACTCATGTTAGAGATCGTGTCTTCCAGCTCCCTTGCCCAGAACGGAAGTTCAATTCACATAATAGATTATGATGGGACATGGGATTATGATGGGATTTTTTTTCGTATTTCCTTCACATTTTCGTTTGTGAAGACTCCCCACCTACAAGAGATAACACACATTTTTAACATTAAAATGTGGTGTGCTCACTTCATAATCTAATCACTCAGCATTTGTGTGTTCTTTAAAACTGGAGACGACAGGGCTAAAGAAGCATCATAAGACAGAAGGTACAGCAGCGTCTGTCTTCAGATGCAAGTTTGCCTCCAGATATGAGTCTGCCTGATAGATTAAATAGAGTTTGATTGAAGAAGTGAGTTTCAAGTAACATAGTTATTCATTTTTGCATAATAAGTGTATAGTGAAATAATGTTATGAAAACAATGAACAATGCAGTGAACAGTGCAAAAAGTTTCTTCTTAAAAACAGTAATGAGAAATGATAATTACTTACATTTCAAACATTGTAATATGTAATAGAAGTAATTGTTTCTCAAAATTAATTTTCTGAGCTCAAATATTCATCTTGCTTGGCTTCTCTCTGGTGGAAGCCTCCTTTAACAAAAGCATCAGATGTACCTTGGACAACTCATTGTCTCCCAGTTTAACCTACTCCATATAGGGGTAAGCCCCGTTAGAACACCATAGGACTTATTTTGCAGATGAACAGTGGTAGGGTTATGATGAAAGCCTGCACTGTCCAGCATACATTCCCTAAGAAGGAGTTACAGAGTTAAGTCGCACACATAAAGAGGGTCCTTCTAGTCCAGACGTGCAATTTTCTAAGGCTGTGTGTCCAGAAGGTTCCAGGAAATCCATTCATTGCCTTCAGTAACTTGCATTCAGAGATAGACTGCATCTGTACATGGAGATGTTCTCCATGTAACTGAACTGTATAGAAACTGTAAGAAATTGCCTGGTCTGGTCACAGCAAAAGTGTTTTTGGATTCATCATCCTTTTTTCCAGCAACCATAGTCAGCCACATGTCTTTGGGAAGTCTATACATTGGACCTGAAAGTTCAATAACCTGCCTTGCGGTGGTAAAAAGAAACATAAAGGTCATAGGCATTGTGGCTAATACCTACTGATTGATCTCCTCACCATTAATTTGCTTAGTTTTTTGAAACAATCATTAATGACCATCAGCAACATTTTTTTTCTGTGTATTTGTTTAATAGTGTTACACTGGACTGCTTCTATCTTTTTGGCCTTTTTTTTGCCTCAAAACTGGTAGTCCCCAGTGATTCTGTTTGGCTTTGTCACTTTCCAGCTCTATACTAACTAAAGCAGTGATTCCTAGCCTGGGGTACTCATACCTTGAGGAGTATAAATGAGGACATTTAGGGGTATGTGGAAAAAATTGAATAATGGCAGGAAAAATATAAAATATAAACTGTTCTTGGAGGATGTCACAACTCGATGTGGTTCGTGATTGCCCCAGAGCATTGGTGTTTCTGTCGTAAAACCTTAAGGGATGCAAAAGAAACCATAGAAACAAAGGAGGGTGACACACAAGCTGAACTTTCAGCTGTCCCTGGCTCACAAACTTAAACAAAACGTCTTTTTCACATGCATGTGCACACGCAGCCTTATATTCAAGTTCATGCAACCCTAGTCCTGCCCACACTAGGTGGGTTCTTGAGCCTTGTGCACAAGCGTTCTTCTCTCCGTCTTCCTTGTTTCCCTCCACAAGGAGAGAGTGCTCCCAGGGGAGACATCCAATTCTACCCCAAATCTATCTGCACCAGTTGCTCCTTCCTATGCCTTCGGCCCGGAGCAAATTGGATTCTGACATTGCAGAGAGCATGTGGGTGGATAATGGGGGACTATGGGGTGGAACGGCCTGGGCAGGATGACTGGCCGGACACCCTGCCTTTCCTTCTGTGAATGTGGGACATCTCCTCAGAACTCACAGAAGCATTCTGATGGGGCTGTTTTCCCCTCAAGGAAAGGACCTCATGGTGGTGGGGGTACAGTTTATGAAAATAGGCTGTCAAGGAGTATGCAAGTGAACAAAGATTTGGAAGCACTGAACTAAAGGGAGGGGATAGAGAGCCAGGTGCATGACAGGTAAAATTAAGTAGGTGCAGCTTTACCTAGCATAGGAGGATGGAAGCAGCATCTGTGGATAATTTGCCAGTGCTTCATGGCAGGATCCCTTGAAAGGAGATGAAAAGCTTGGCTCTGTTTAGTGGCTTCGTTGGTTTATAGCATATGATATATAAGAAAGGGTGAGAAAGAAAGAATGAAATCTGCTTCTTTTGTCCACTGGCTTTCTGCAGTCCCATTAAAATAACAAATAGAAAGCAGAACTGAAAGAGCAAACTGTGTAAACTATGCAAATTCAAAAGTTCTTTGTTTCTTATTTCACCTGTCAAAATAGGTTTTTGAAAGACTATAATGAAATGAAAGATCAAAGTATGCTAATGAACCCCTTTATCATGCTGCCAAATGGACTTTAATGGGGGAACAATCCCACATGTCTCTTGAGGCAGTACAACTAATGTTTTTGGTGGATTAGGTTTCAGTTTCAGTTTTCTGTTGTCTCCAGTATTACTGGGAGAATGTTCTTTTCTTTCTTTAACGAATATGCTGAAAATTCAGGTTCTTTAAATACTGGTAGATTTAGTTCAAATGCACACCTTATCAAAATTGGAAGAATCCAGAATAAACACTTTGATAATTAAAACAGAACTCTATCTGAATCCTACTGGATAATCTCAAGTTGAGTAGACTCATTGAAACAACTGTTGAATGATGAGCCAGCAGGTAAATCCCATTGACTCAATGGGTTTACTGTTGTTCAGACTGACAATGTGATTTAGCCATTAGGTGATGGATATGTAGAAGGTAGATAAATACTCAAAGCAAAACAACATCAGGATGATGTAGGTGGGTATTTTTCTAATACACAGAGTTTAGATCTCCCCTCAGGCTTAGTCAAGGAAGAATTGCTTGAGCCAAATGCAACTAAAAAAATGAAGAGAGACAGGTGAGATGATAGTACTTCCTTCAGTTCAGAGCATGGAAAAATTACTTTTTAAGGTATTAACTCTCAGAACATCCCACATTATAATACTGGTGCTCTAAGCTAATGTTTCTTAAGTTATCTTATATGGGGGAGTAGCAGGGTCCCCCCCCCCATTGTGATATGTACCAGCACCATATTTGTGCCTATTGGTGCAATTGTTTCTTTCTAGGAAACTCACTATAAATGGACAGCTCATAGCATGTGAATTAGTACTGGTATGCGAACCACTACTTTGAATAGTGCTGTGCTAAGCTCTACTTACAGTGGTTGAAATGTTTTCTGCAACTCCATACTTTCTGTGATTCCTAAATACTTCCATCATCGATAATTGCTCAGTGATGAATCCACCCTCTCCTCCACCCACCCAGACAAACAGAGAATAGTAGTTAAGCAGTTACACTGAAGTTTCCTGTTTTAGCCATTTTCTTAGTTTTGCTTTCTTTGTTGCTGAAATCACAAGTGCTTTTATGTGTATTTGCAGCTGTTTATTAAAGAGCTAGGTATTGTAAATACTTTACATCTTTTTGAGAAAAAAGCTCTAACAGCTTGTAAGTTTTAATTGAATTTTTACTCCTTGGTTTTTTTTTAATTGCAATTCACAGGCTTCAGTTTTCAATTCCTTGAGAAGTAGAGCAAAATAGTAATTTTTTCAAGCTCAGGTTCTTTTAAAATTACCTTTAAATTTATTGCTAACATGTTGAATACATTTTGAATCTGTGTTTTTTTTTTTTAAAAAAAAATTATCACTAAGGGAATTGTATATCATGACAAAGCAGTAATACAGAGTAACAGCTTTTCCAGGTCAACTTTGCTGTTCTTTGTTAAAGAAATGACAAAACTGCTAAGGGCACATTCTAAAACCTATGCATGTTCAGTGACCTGGGAGCTGAAGGTTAGGGCATCCACAACTGATAGTGGCCAACAAAGAACCATTTGGAGCATAAATTCTTAGTTAAATATTACTGGAATGTTGACATTTTGATGTAATATTTGGAGCAAGAATTTTATATTTTGTTACTTGTGAAAGTTACATGGGAGATAATCTGTGTTATTTTCATAAATGCTCCTTTGCAATGAAGATACATTAGAACATTTTCCCCAGTTTCATTATTAGTATCTAGCCTCCATTTATTGCAGGAAGCTAGTGTGGTGTAGTTTGAGAACTGGACCAGGGAAGCAAGATTTGAATTTCCTCTCAGCCATGGAAACCTACTGCGTGATCTTAGACAAGGCAGTCACAAACCTCCTCTGAAAATGTCTTGCCAATAACACTCTATAAAAGGGTTGTCCTAAGCCAGAGTTGACTTAAAGGCACATAAAAACCACCACAATAACATATTCCATCAGTCTGTGTTTGTGAATACATACGTCAGTTTCTTTAAAAAATGTTGACTTTATAATCTGTATGGTAATTCTGTGTGTGTTTCTGTGTATGCATACACCATCCCTGACTTACTTTAAAGTGCCAAAGTTACATCACACAAGCATTCCATGCTTCAGTGTGAGCAGGCACACTGAAGAAACAGTGGCTAAGGCCCCTTCCCATATCTAGGTGTGCAGTGATGAGATCAACATTGAGATCTGCAGGGGTTCTTCGTAGGCCTCAAGCGCTTCTGTAATCACTGTGTGGACAGCTCAGGGGGAGAAGATTGCCAGACACTTCTCTGGTCCTGCCTGTTCAGAGTAAAGCACAATCCTGTATGAGGTGGTTTTGAGGCTTTAAAGTAGGTCAGGGAGAGCTTTGTGCACTGTATGCGGAGGATGGGAATATCAGCCCTGCAGCACCCAGAAAAGAACATCTGTATGTATAAGGGACATGTATGCGGAAAGGTGTCTGAACCTCAGCTCTGGCTTATGTCTTTGCACCTGAAGCTATCATTACACAGCTACCCAGCCAGCAATGGAGGAAAAACACAAGTTTGTTCTGGGGACCTCCAGATCCAGAATGTTAGTTGCCATAGTATAAAAAGGGATGAAAAATCTGCATGTTAAGTATTTTTTTGGTAGAAAAATAACCTGATAACACCTTATTTTGCAGATACATTTAGCACATACTAAAACTTCTTTCTGAAGTAACATCACAAACTGGTTCGACTGTACAACAGAGAAACTGAGACTGCCCTGGTCAGTTGAGCATGATTACTATATTGTTGAGTAAATGTTACAATATTGTCTATACCGCAGAGACATCTGCATTTCAGTTTTAGCAGATTTTCCAGGATGATCTGATAATTTTCATTCTTCCTTTCTTGTTTCACACTTTGTTGACAAAACTATTGTTAAGATGGCAAAACAAATGCATTCCAGCATGCTCGACTAGGATCATTTGATCAAACCATCATAGTAATCTTATCAGTTCTAGTTAGCACGAATGGTTATCCCCAACGAGGACAGTTCTGTTTTTCTATCATGTGCATAAATCTTGCAACATTTGAGCACCTGCTGTTTGTACTTCTTTACTTTTCGGTATCTTTTCTTTGGTATGTTAGGGCCTTACAATTACGTGCTATAAAGAACAAAGAGGGGTATGGAAAGTGATTTATCTATTGTTGATTATATATTATGTGTAAATTGGCTGGATTATCCTTTCTCATTTTATTTTATTTTATTTTTATTTTTGTGCAATGGCTGGCTGCTAAAATGCAATAAACTTGACTTGACTTGACTTGACTTGACTCTGGTATGTTACATTGATCATTCTCCAGTGTTCGTACAGAGGCTGGTCTGATGAACATATATATTTTAGTTAGAAAATCAGAAATTCAGTATTTTAATTCTTTAAGAACTTGCAGATGCATACTGTCTAGGCCTTGTGATTGGTTTGTAAATTGTCAATAAGGTCTATAACTCCCTTGCTAGTTAGTATATTTGTGCCTGATCTTCCTGGTTTCCTCCTGAAATATTAGTTCAGGTATAAATATCTGCCCCACATTTTCAGCAGGAAAAATAGATGAAAAGAGGTTACTCAGTTTCTCCATGCTCTCTTTATTCTCCATTGAACTTCCTTGAAATCCATTGATATCCAACAGTCTGACTGTCTCCCGCCTGCCTTCTTCAGTTGTTCTTGCTTGTGCACTGTGCTCTGAGATCAAAGATTAGGGAAAGCATTGATGGGGAATTGAGATCTGGGGTTTGGAGGGAAGAGGAAAGAGTGGGGCTAGAAATCAGAATCATGGGTGTGTGATATGGTGTTATAAGGAGCGGGGGTGGGAAGATTGGGCTTGGTAATTATGGGCTTACTTCAGACAGCTGGAAGGGTAGACTAATTTGGAGACTCACAAGAGGGGTCCCCTGTCTTGTGGACTTTATCAAGACAAAATTCTTCAAACTACCATTGAAGAGCCTTACCAGAAGATGTTGCATATTTTAGGACTCCTTGTGACCCAGTGGCATGTCTACTTTAGATATTGAGCTGGAGTGAACCAAAGGTTGATCATTAATAATTAATTCCTATGCACTTTTGCCCCTAGGAAGGTAGACATGCAGCTCTGGGTGAAACAAAAGTCAGACACAGCCTTTCAGACCATATGTTGTTTCTACAGTTTAACCTCCTGCACCCATAGCTCCCACCCAGTGACAGAAATAGCACATTATAGACACATGGAAAACAAGTTACTCTGTTGGGACAAAAATGAAACTGTGTTTGGCAGCACACAAGTCAGTGGAACACAAGGTTCCTCTAGAATTGGGCTGGGAAAGTTAACCTTAGTCATGAAGTCTGTTTCATGGGGTGTATTTTTTGGCTGCAAAGACGAACTCACCACTAACTGTGAGTTACCTCGTAAAGTGGAGTAATGATGATGGCTTCTACTTCAATATTTTAATAAACTGTTGTAATAACTGCGGGTCAGACAAGGCATAGTGATTTCAGAGTATTTTTTTTAAAAAAAGAGAAATGGGATAGTGGACCACAAAGTTGATTTTAGAAGCACTTGGAGGGGTCCAAGGGGTGATTGATACTTTCCTTTCAGGCAGGTTTTTTCTTTTTTCTTTTTGTTTTTTTGCAGTCCAAATCCATCCGTGTACAGGAATACCTGTTTCACCCCATGTATGTGAAGCTGTTCATATATAGAACATCTTCAGCACTGCTGCTACAGCAACTTCAAGACTTACTTTACGTTTCTTTTTCTTTTTAAAAAAAATGCTAATGCACTACACCACAGGGTGTCATATGGTACTCACTCTCAACCCCCACTCTCCACAATATGGTGTGGCAGGCCCTTCTCCCAAACTGGTGTGATCATTCCCAATCTGATAAGGCACCCTATCTTTACCACACAGCTCTGCCTGCCCGCCTTATAACGTCACCTTTGAGTAATGTTTATTTAGAACCACTTAATTATTTTATGGTAGTGTGTTTCCTGTATTATTTTATATACAATATACAACTCAAGCTGAGTCAGTGTTTAGAAAATGAAACTAGCATTTATTCAGACACCAATAAGAATAAAATAACATTTTAGGCTTCAAATGCAGGTCATGGTTCCTCAGTGCACTTTTAGATAGTTCAGTTATATCTTTAGACTTTCATATATAGAACAAGTATCATATAAGAGCCCTTTGGCTAAACTCCAACCAAAGGATTAATTCCTGAGCTAGGACATACTCTCTGACCGGATTCTACTAAGGTACAATTATTCTTCTGCCTCTCACTAGGCTTCCACTGAGAATTAAACCTCCCAAAACAGCCATATTTCCTGGCTAACTTAGGAACTCTACTCCCTAGCTCCTTGCTAAGGTCTCACTGGAGGGATACTTGCCTTTGTTTAACTTTGATATAACAGTTACTTGGCTTCATATAACCTTTTTCTCTCAGCCGCAAACCCCTCCCACACACTACTGGGCTGGTTTCTCTCCTGATGTGCCATTCTGGTTGCCTAGCAACCTGCTTCCAAACTGCCTTGGCACTTCAGATACCCACACCTCAGAACTCCATCATATATGGGTATAGCAAAGCTGGGATCCTTTGAAAGCCTGATGCAACCTATGCTCTTTTTGCTACAGACTTTGCTAGAGCCCCTTCCACACTTACATATTATTTGGGCATATTATAATGGTGAACTTTTTTTTGCATTGGCAGAATTATATCTTAAATATTTAGAAAGTCTGGAAAATGAATAATTTCCCTATTAATGGGGCATGAGTTAAAGCATGAGCCCATTCATTGCTGGATATGCTTTTGGATGTTGTCATAATTTTCTTTAGGCAATAGTTGGTTCTTCAGGGAGGAACAAGAAATGGATTCAAAATGAACCTCTATTGGTAAAGTGCAGAGGTTTTTTTTAAAAAAAATTGAATAAACATTTAATGAATTTAAAACAACGTATGAAGGAACGACACACCAGCAGATCTACTAAGCAACTAACTACACAAACTAAGAAACTTGAATTCAGAAAGGAGTAGTAAGATCTCTTGACTTCTGACTCCTTAAAGAATGGAAACCAATAAAAAGCTATTATACTTCCTTTAGGTTCTATCAATATCCATACATATGTGATCATTTTAATAATCTAATTATATAAAATTTAAGCTACATTTGTACTTATCAAATAGTTGCTCTATTTACTTTAAATGTAAAATACTGTTACAGACTCAAAACAGTTTTCTCCAATAATAATTATAATCTTTTTTATTCAAAATCTAATGTTGCATATCTTCCCCAATTCTTTTTAGTATGTTATAACTTTCTCCCATTGATTCTGAAATTCCTTCAAAGAGCTTTCTCTAATTAAGGCCATCAATTTATCCATCTCAGCCATGTCCAACACCTTCATCATCCAGTCATCTTTGTTGGGAGTGGCAACCTTTGCATGCTTAATAAACTGGCTAGTTTGTTTGCATGTCTATTGTAGGCATAGAGAGATAACCTAGCGAAAACTTCCTGTTTGTTCTGGTCAACACCTCTTCCTCCAGCGCGTACACATTCTTTGGTCTTAAAAAGTTTCTCTTGCCATTTACTCCTTCCTTTTGTCTTCGCCTTTTGTCCTGAAAGCATGCCTTGAGATCTCCTAACAGGGATTATTTTCAGCAAGCATGTGAGTGCTTAATTTTCTTCCTACCTTCTTCAAGAATTGAACCTGTGTAGACTATGCACAAGATTTTGTGAGTAAATTCTTTTCTATTTTTAACCAAATTGTTTCTTGTGTTTATTTTGAGCTAGGTTAAGTGTGTTTGGGGTGGAGTGATAGAAGTGGGACTGGTAATCTGTTCAGCTTCGGTTTTTGTGCAGTTACTAAGATACTCTGCTGACTGAGAGTCTCATTACCAAAAATCTCTCAATTCCCCAACAGGTTATGGGGTCCCAGAACAGAACAGTTACCAGATTTTTCGGGTTTTAGTTATTTTTTGCATTGTGTCTTTCTTGTGAAAGCGGCTGGTTTTTTTGTTTTTCCCCTTCCCCCCTTTTTGGAAACACACATCTAACTAGAGAATTTTTACCTTTTACCTTTTTGGGTGCTGATTTTTTTTGGGGGGGGATTGCTAACTAAAGCAAACATGCTGCATGCAGATTTAGACCTAGCTTCAAAACCCAGACTTGTGCGGCTCACCAATGAGAGCTATACAGAATGGAGACAAAAATTAAATTTAGCCTTTAATCACCATAATGTTCTTGATGCAATTGAAAAAGAAAAACCAAGTGGTGAAGCTGCAGAACAATGGTTGAGAAAAGATGCCACAGCACAGTACCTAATTGGTAATGCATTGGAGGCTAATCAGCTACTTTATGTAAGAGACTGTACCACTGCAAAGGAAATGTTAGACAAAATTAAAGAAGTCTATGGTCTTTCATATGAAAAGTTTCAGTCAATTTGGATGAGGGAACTTGTACAGCTTTGCCTTCATACTAAAGCAGGCTGTGAAGCTTATATCGGCAAACTGATTATGATTTTTGATAAGTTGAATTCCTGTGGATTCCAGTTTTCTGATAGACAAAAGGTTTGCTTCCTGACTGGAACTCTGGGATCAGAGTTCAATCCCTTCATCTTTCTCTTACAAAACTTAAAAGGGCTAACCTTTAATGAAGCTATGTCTAAACTACCAGAAGAATGCATTGACCAAGGGGCCTCCCCTTTTGATCATAGACAGAGACCAAGTGGATCAAATTACCTGGCCGCTAAGAAGGGCAGACCCAAAGCTCTGCCTAGGGACCAATCAGAGCTCAGTTGCTATAACTGCAATAAGAAGGGTCACATTGCAAGAAACTGTGCCCTTCCCAAAAAGTCCTCAGCCAATGGTAGCTCTCCAACTAAGAAATTTACAAGACAAAGGCAGCGTGAAGTAGGTGAATCAAGCAAACAGTCTTACAGAGGAAGTAATTTTCTTTTAGTGGGACAGACTCTGGCAGTTAATGACTACAAGCAGAAAAATAATTGTTGGATTATAGATTCTGGCTGTAGCAATCACAGCACATTTTCTGATGCTTATTTTGATAAAATTGATCGAGATGCAACAGGAAAAATTCAAGCTGCAAATGGTGAATCCACGCAGATCCTGGGATCAGGAAGCTGCTCTTTAAACTGTCTGTTGCCTAATGACAAAGTTACCCAGAATGTAGCAAGTGATGTCTTGTTTGTTCGTGAATTACACTGCAACATGCTCAGTATTTCTCCTTTGGATAAGAAAGGATTTGAAATACTTTTCAAACAAGGAAAATGCACAGTTACCGAAGATAATGTCCTTTTCACAGAAGCATTTGAGAATAATGGTGTCTATGAGTTACATCTTTCAGCTCAACAAGCTAATGTTGCTAGAGCACAGATGAATGAGAACAGCCTTGACCTCTGGCACAGACGTCTTGGACATCGTGATCCAAAGGCAGTTCTTGAACTACAGAACCAGAGTTTGGCCACAGGAATCAAGGTGAATCAACGATACAATGAGAGTACTACCAGGTGCGTAACTTGTGTTGAACAAAAGTCAGTCAGACCCTCATTTCATCTAAGGACTGAAAAGAGAATCACTAAGGTACTGGATCTCACTCACAGTGATTTGTGTGGTCCATTTAATGTTCCTTCACTTGGTGGAAACAGATATGCTTTAATTTTTGTGGATGATTTTTCAAGATATTGTGTTACTTATCTTCTGAAAGAGAAGAGTCAAGCCCAAGACATGCTACAGAAGTATGTTGTCATGGTGAGAACCAAGTTTGAGATAACACCTAAAGCTATCCAGACAGATGGCGCTGGTGAGTACATTTCACATCGCACACAAGCTTTCCTGGAAGAGCATGGCATTTTGCACAGGATGAGCGTTCCTTACACTCCTGAGCAGAATGGGATTGCTGAAAGGAAACTGAGATCTCTCCTAGAGATGACAAAGTGCATGCTGGCAGATGCTTATCTTCCTAGTAAATTTTGAGGTGATGCCTTTATGACCGCAACGTATCTCCAGAATAGATTGCCAACAAAAGGCACCACACAAACATCATTTCAATTATGGCATGGCAGAGTACCAGACATGAAACACATTAGAACCTTTGGAAGTATTGCATATTCATACATACCACAACAGAAGCGACACAAGCTAGGTGCAAGAGCAGAGCAGACTATTCTAATTGGCTATGCTCCTGGAAGCAAAGGCTATAGAGTAATGAACTTAAAGACTGGTGAAGTTGCTACCAGGCATGTAGTTTACTTTGATGAACAAAGTAGAGTTGATAAGAGAGGAACTGTCGTAGACTTTCCAGATGAACGAGAGACTATCTTAGAATCACTGGAAGAAGAAGAGCAAGACATTGAACCTCTCTTAGAAGTGCAGATGTTGCCTTCATCTGAAATACTACAAGCAGCTACACAACCTGATTCTGAACAAAGGACTGAGATATATGCTGCAGAAAGCAAGCTAAAGGCAGAGAGCAGTACACTAAGAGAAGGGGACGCAGATGGCTCTGACCTGAGCACTGGACCGGAGGATGCTGCAGAGACAGACCAGGTTCCAGAACAGGTTCCCAGACGCTCAATGCGACCCAACAAATGTGTACCAGCTCCACGCTTGTCCTACCTCGCAACATCAGTGTTACCAAATGAACCATCAAGCTTTGAAGAAATTGAACAGATGCCTGCGACTGAGGCAGCTCAGTGGAGAAAAGCAGCACAAGAAGAAATAGAGGCACTGCATAAGAATAGAACATGGACACTTACTGAACTTCCACCAGGAAAGAAAGCCATAGGATCCAGATGGGTCTTCAAGCTGAAACTGGATGCACAAGGAAAGGTGGAACGCTACAAAGCAAGGCTAGTTGCTCAAGGCTTCTCATAGAAATTTGGAATAGACTTTGATGAGACATTTGCGCCTGTTGTCAAACACAGTACCGTAAGACTGCTTCTCAGTCTAGCTGCTTCCAAACAAATATGGCAGACGCCTTGATGTAAAAACTGCTTTCTTACATGGACAAATAACAGAGGAACTGTACATGCAACAACCTCCAGGCTTTGTAGACCAGAAGCAACCACATCTGGTTTGCAAGCTTAACAAGGGTTTGTATGGACTTAAAGAGGCTGCTAGAGCTTGGACTGAGAAACTAGACACAAGGTTGAAACAATTGGGCTTTAAGCAAGGAGAAGCAGATCCGTGTCTATACACCAGAACCAAAGAAGGTTATTCAACCTTTATCCTGACCTATGTTGATGATTTGATTATAGCCACCAACAGAAATAAAGACTACTCAGAAGTTGTACATCACTTGAACAAAGAAGTGGAATTGAAAGAGTTAGGAGATGCAAAATACTATTTGGGCATGGAGATTCAAAGAGAACAAGATGGATCTTTTCTACTAAATCAAAAACAAAAGATTACTGAACTTTTAGAAAGCTTAGGACTCCAAGATGCCTACACTGTAGCAACGCCCTTGACCACAGATTTTCTTAAAAATACTGAAGAAAGTGATGTTTTACCGGATAATAGTCTCTGCAGAACAGCAATAGGAAAACTTCTGTACCTGTCTACCAACACAAGACCTGATATTGCATCTGCTGTAGGGATTCTGAGCAGGAAAGTTAGCTCACCCACAAAGAAAGATTGGACTGGAGTAAAAAGGATAGCTAGATACTTAAAAGGGGCTATCAACTTTAAATTGAAGCTACCAGCTAGTAGCAATCCTAAATTAGTATGCTACACTGATGCAGATTGGGCTGGTGATACTGCAGATTATCACTCAGTCAGTGGTTTCCTATTTTTGTATGGAGATGGTCCTATTTCTTGGGGCAGCCACAAGCAGAGTATGGTGGCTCTATCCTCTACAGAAGCAGAGTATATTTCAGCATCAGAAGCATGTAGAGAATTACTATAGCTTGATCAATTGTTGTCTGATTTTGGAATAAATGAAGAAAAACCAATTCAAATTATGGAAGACAACCAGAGCTGTATTAAACTTTCTCAAACAGAGAAGATGACACCACGCAGCAAGCACATAGGAACAAGATACCACAAAGTACGTGAGCTGACAGAGAATGGAATGATCGAGATGATCTACTGTCCAACCACTGAGATGGTAGCTGATATCCTGACCAAACCCCTACCAAGAGATGGCTTTGAGAACCTGCGAGTAAGATGGGACTTCAGGGGTGCATGCACGGTGTTTGGAGTGGCAACCTTTGCATGCTTAATTAACTGGCTAGTTTGTTTGCATGTTTATTATAGGCGTAGAGAGATAGCCTAGCGAAAACTTCCTGTTTGTTTTGGTCAACACCTCTTCCTCCAGCAGGTACACATTCTTTGATCTTAAAAAGGTTCTCTTGCCATTTACTCCTTCCTTTTGTCTTCGCCTTTTGTCCTGAAAGCATGCCCTGAGATCTCCTAACAGGGATTATTTTCAGCAAGCATGTGAGTGCTTAATTTTCTTCCTACCTTCTTCAAGAATTGAACCTGTGTAGACTATACACAAGATTTTGTGAGTAAATTCTTTTCTATTTTTAACCAAATTGTTTCTTGTTTTGAGCTAGGTTAAGTGTGTTTGGGGTGGAATGATAGAAGTGGGACTGGTAATCTGTCCAACTTCCGTTTTTGTGCAGTTACTAAGATACTCTGCTGATTGAGAGTCTCATTACCAAAAATCTCTCAATTCCCCAACAATCTTGAGATAGTATCATGGGCTCTTTCCACTTCTGTGCATACAGTATTATTGTGCTGTTGTCACATAATGTGTAAGTAAAGTGCAGAATTTTCTATAAAGCAAACAGTGAGCTAACACTATGCATGTACTAAGCTACTGAGTAAAGTGGTACGGTTTGGAAAAAGGTAATACAAATCCTTAATGTGGGAGAAGGTGGTACAGATAAGAGGAAGGCTCAGGGTTAATGTTCACCTCACTTCTTCTTGTTTGGAGTATTGAGGGAAAGGGGTATGAGACAGGCAGGGTGAGTGGAGGAGCACCCCAGTTGCAGGAGGAGGGAGATTGCCATGTGCGCTATTTACTACTTATTGTTGTGATGATATAGGCAGACAGATCTTTTAACATGTATATCCTCAAGGACGCTCACATGTGTGCAGCCAATGCACTTCTATATTTTTATTGTGTCCTGCATGGTAGAATTATTTTAGGTTTTCTAGTGCCCAGCACACTTTACATACATTATCTTGTAATCTTGACAATAACTCAGTGTGGCTTGTCAGTATTGTTGTCTGTGCATTGTAACTCAGGGACACTGGAGCTGAAAGCACTGAAAGCATGGCACATAATGGCAGTGAAATAGTGTTTGAATTGGGGCTTTTCTCACTTTCTATGGTACTGTACCACTCATCATTGAAGTAAGTGGGTGAATTTTTGATGTGGTCAGGGAGACACAATAGGGGTCATTTCTTGCTGTGTGTAACTGGATCAGGCTGTCAGTGTTTTATTGCGGTCCTGAGTTAATATTCATGCTGGAAAAAGCCTGCAACTACTAAAAAAAATTTAGTTGGAAGTTAGATACCATGTATGCTTTTACCAGGAACTGTTAATCAGGGTAAAATGTTTATCAGGAGTACACAAACTATGGCTCCCAAGACCACTGTGGCAGTCTCCCAAGTGTTCCCATGTCCAGTTCTCCCCCGCTCATGTTTTTTTTTTTTGTCAGAATATGAACAAACTTTCCCTCTTTCAAAGCTTCTTGAGAATTAGTCAACCCATCAGTTACCCTCAATCCCCACCCCACAGCCTTTTTTCAAAATGGGAAGTGTCTGTCTGGTCACTTATGGTTTTGAGAAAAGCCCTGTGTGGGCCTAAGGTGATCAGAGGACAAAAATGGGGGAACTCATTCCCCTTGACAGCTTTGTGAGATGTAATTAGCTATTGCTTGGGTGAATTTTCTTTGTGGGTGGGTGGGGGGAGGGTTTTTTTTTAATTAGGTTGAGCACACAATGGGAGCAGAAGTTGGAACTGTGGTCTTCTGGGGTCCCTTAAGGGGCAGGTGTGACCCCTGAGCCCTGGCAATTGCCCATTTCAGTCTAAATAGCTTTATTTATCTACAGGAAACTCTTAGTCCTCAGCATTCGTATTCTGTTAGAGGATTATTTAGAGTTTGCTTGACGTAAAGAAATCCTGTTCCAAAATGTTTGAGGTACACTATTCTAATAGAAGTACCCAATCACTATGTGTTTAAACGATGATGTGAATGTGTGTTTGTCATAGTATGAGGATGTGGGAGCTAGTTGGAAATGCTTTATGACTCTTAATACTTGTGACAAATCCTTCATAAAACACACCTCAAGTTTCTTTTAGGTCAGGGAGAATTTACTGTTATAAGTCACTAAATATTGTGAAAATTTGCCCTCCTCTTATGGGGAAAGGTTTTCAAGTTTCATCTTCTAGCAGAGTTTGCTGGAGTGTTGTTGTCTGTGAAAGCAGAAGCGTGTGAGGATGAATCCTTTACCTTCCTGCAGAGCAGCTTTGTTCATCTGTTGGAGGTACTATAATTTTGTTTTCTCTCTCTCTCTTTCTCTGCCTCTCACTTTCCCTCCCTCTCCTTTCCTTCCTCCACCCTGTGCTGCCCCCCAATCCTAGCGGAAGTTACATCAGTATGCATAATGAAGCAATAGGAGAGCAGTCTAGGCTCTTTGGAATTGGACTCTTTAGTCTGTTCTCACGGTCTGTTAAGTGTGCAACTGGCAGGGCAGAAAACTTCCTGAGAACATTTAGGGAGTACATGAAATTCACACACAAAAAAGAGTGAAAGAAATCAGGCAGCCACGCCAAGTGAAATTGTTGGGAGGGCATGGATTTGTGTTACAGTCTGCATTGTCTTGACACAATTGATTTTATGGACTCATATTTTTGTACTGAAATCTGAACAGAGGAGGTGTCATTATGAATCACCAAGCTGCAGCTCCTAAGACAAAAGGTGATAATTATCTGAGCATAAAGGTATGTGCTATTTAGAATCAACAATGCAAGCTCGCAACATGGCAGAAATCTTTTTAGTATTTTTTTTATAGTTAACTGTATCCAGGAATAGTTTTATTATTATCATCAATTACTTGCAAATATAATTGGAAAGTTTCATGGGGTGTTTTAGCCATTGTTTATATAACAATCAAACAAACATCTGTCCTGCTGTATAAATAGAAATTGAAAGGCTGTATATTTTGGCAGTAAGTTAATATCTTTGTGAAATAGAGAAAACTTGTTGAAAGTTTAAAGATTTCTTTTCTCTTCTTGCATGCTAATTTGTTACTGATTAATAAACAGAGATTTTTTTTCCGAATTACAATTGTACAAAACAAGTAATGGTATTATTTCTCATGATAGAATACATGGCAATTTGTTCTTTTAAAAATATGTAAGGATGTCTTTTATGTAGGAATGTCCATTAAATTGTGTAAGGATTAATCCTAGTAGACTGGAGTGGCAGATGTATAGTTAAGGAACTGCTTTTTTAATCTTATGTAAATTATTAACAAGGATTTTGGCTGGTATTTTACCCACTCTTTTTAAAAAGAAGTGTGTTGAAGCTGCTTTTTCCCTTAGGTTTTTCTTTTTTTCTGCATTGCTATGAAATTACGCCTTAGGTTTTTCTTCTTTTCTGCATTGCTATGAAATTACGCCTTTTGATACTGTACTGAGAATGAATAGATTGAGACAATGTATAAAATACTGAAAATTGTTTTGTATTTATTTCCCTTTATTGAGTAAGATATTTTCAAATAGGAAAACATCTGAGTAGGAGTAATGTTGGTTTTGAGAAGTAAACATAATCATTTATAGCACAGGACAGGACTTCAAGTATTTCGCACTGCAGGATTAATTTAAACGTAATAAAGTTTCATGGCATTGTGTGCTTCTGTGTTTCCTTGGCTTGAACTACCCATGTTTGAACATTTAGAGCTAGCCCAAGACATCTTGCTGTCTGAGCCGGAGCAGCACCCCCCCCCCCCATGTGCACAGTACAAAGGCTGACACAGTTACATTGACACCTGAGACAGAAAATCCCACAGATATCTTTCTGGGAACAACCCCGAATCAGCTACCTTACTCTTCCTACTGATAAGGGTAGCCTTGATTTTCTCCATCTTGTCTTCAAAAGTCTGAAATTTAATTTATTAGAGAAATCTGATCACATTATAGAAAAATTTACTTGTTAGATATATTGCTCAGTGCTTCTTGATATTCTTGCAAAGTGTGAATACTTTTATAGCTATCTTTCAATATTATTTAATCTGCTTTCTAACTCTTGACTTCATCTGATGTGATGTAGCCCTCTTATTCAAAATTCTTATTTGTTGTTGTTGTGTGCCTTCTAGTTGTTTCTGACTTATGGTGACCCTAAGGTGAACTTACCATGGGGTTTTCTGGGGAGGGCAGTGTGTGATGTACCCAGGGTCACCCAGTGGGTTTCCACAGCCAAGTGAGGAATCAAACCCTGGTCTCCAGGGTCGTAGTCCAATGCTCAAACTACTTATACTGATATTTTAAAAAATGGCTTATTTTCTACTGTGTGTGTATATGTGTGTGTGTGTGTATGTGTGCGTGCATGCGTAAATGTACCTTCAAGTTATCTGTTGACTTACAGTGACTACATTAATTTTTCATAGGTTTTTCTTAGGCAAGGAATACTCAGAGTGCCTTTGCCAGCTCCTTCCTCTGAAATATAGTCTACAACTACTGATGTTCATTGGTGGTATCCCATCAAAGTACTAATCAGGGCTGACCCTGCTTAGCGTCGAAGATCAGACAGGATCTGGTACTTTTAGGGTATTTAGGGATCCAGTACTGTTGTTGTATTCTCTGCTATGTCCTTTAGATTTTTTTTTCTGTTTTGATATTTTTGATGTACTTACAAGCCTGAAAATTCATAAGCGAAACATGAGTTGCTTTGATTCAAAGCAATGCTTATGTATTAAATCCGTTCTTTGTTCTAATAAATTTTTCAGTTACCCACATCTAAAAGTGCCCTCAAACTCTTGAGACTTTTTTAAAAAATGAAAAATGCAATATGGGTCTTCTGGAGTGCTATCGTCTTTCAGAGATAACAGTTTTGACAATGCTTTCCTTTTGAAACGCCCCTTTCTATGCTGAGTGATAAGTGTGTTACTGGTCAGGTTGTAAGTACTGGGTGGAGAAATAACCTCCCCCTAGTACGATGACCTCTTCTTGTCCCTGAAAACTGAAACAATCTTGTGACAAACTAGGGATTGCTTAGGCTTCATTAACAAAACAATACAGAGTTCAGTTGGTCTCTGCACTTGTTGGAAAACGCTCCTTCATAGTCCCCCGAGGGGATCACAGAAAAACAACAAAGAATTCACTAACAAAGCCAAGTGAATGGCATCTTTGCACACTAGGAGATTTCTGAAGACCTGTGCTTTAGACTCTTGTGCTTTACATATTTTTCAAATGCTAGAAAGTATGTATTTGTGAATAGAGTTGTAAGAAGACCACCAACATGTTACTCATGCATCGGTGAAACCAGTGTCGTGCAAAACTGGAGTATTATAATGAGACCTTCCCAACAGGCACACAAAGAAAGCAGATAAACTAGAAAAGATGGGAAATGGCTGCCTGCTGCTTATTAAGTCCCCCTTTAACCCATCTTCTGCTGTGTCTTGCACATGCTGATGTGCTAAAACCCAGCTAGTCCTGTTACATTTCAGTTGAAGGGAACCAGTGCCTGCTGCCAGCTCAGCTGTAGTCTCAAGCCAACTGTGGAGTGGCTGTCGGTTGACCTGCTCTTCTGGACTAAAATTGCTGCTGTTGCTATTCAGTTTGAGTGGCTTCATGGGTGGTGGTATTGCAAGAACACTGCTGTGTACATTTGCGTGTGTGTGTGTGTGTCTTTACAGGGCTCACGTTCACCCTTGGCAACTGTGCCACTGCCTCAAGGCAGGATATCCCGGGTGATGTGTGCATGTGTGTATGAGAGAAAGAACGGATGTTTGGAAGCCCATGGGCATGATCCACTGTGCTCTCCAATCTGCTGCCTGAAAACTTTATTTCAGCTTTCCTGTTTTGGCTCTGTTTGGAATTTGACACTAGTCACAAAATGTAGCATCCCGGAAACCTCAGTTTTCTTTGCTTTTTCCAAAAAAGCAGCTTTCGCATCCCTGAGCTTACATAGATTAAGGGTGAAGTCTGTGAATATGCTTGGATGCAATTAGGAAAAAAAAAAACTTTTTCTGCCATAATTTGACACCGTTTCCCCTTTTGGCTATGAGCTGTTTTTTAGAAACTGATACGAAATGGTAAATCACTGATCTTCTGAGAAGACACAAGAGGGCATTTGTATGCTGCATGGGCATGTACAGCTTTTTCACAGTTAAGGAACTTTTCAAGTCGGATGGGATTTTTCATATAAAACTGTCAAGCTTACTATTGTGGTGGTCTTCCCATAGCACTCATGATAGACTGGATGTTAATAGTTGCTATTTGATTGTACCTACCCTTTTTCAACACTAGGTCAATGTGGCAAAAGTTCAGAAGAACACTGTTCTGTAGTCAGAGAGCTGGACTGCCAAAACTCCTTATCTCACATCAGGAAAAGCAGCACTTTAATTCCTTGTTCCATGTAAGCAGATACTTTGCAGGCTGAGAGCCAAATTAAGAATATGGCTTGCTGGATTAGATGAGGGCCAGTCTAATCCAATGTTCTTTTCCCAACAGTGGTAACAAAGAGGTGCTTACCTCTTTGGGATAAGTGCTGGCAAATGATCAAGGAAGAATGGTTGCTTTTGGAATTTAGGAAATCAGTTTCTTTCATAGGAACAAAAATGTCTGCTGATAACTGGCTGATAGTAACATTTTTTTCCCCCTGAAGTACAGGTATATCTCAGTTAACAGAATAGAGGTGTTCCTGAGCTTTACTTCTTTAACAAAAATTTTGGTACCAGAGATAGAAATAACATTGAAAGAATAGGGTAGGGATTCTACACCACAAAAAAGAACCACAGTTCCACACATTTCAGCAAGTTTTTAATTCAAAACTAGATTATGCACATGTGAAATGAACCAGCCAGGTCAGGGCAGCCTTGCAAAAGTAAACAAAAACATTTTAAGTCTTCTAGAAACCACTTGAAACCTTCATACAAAATGCATCCTGGGGTGATTTTTTTCTTTCCACAGCCTCCACTTTCTTACAGTTTCCATTTTCATGGCAAAACTTACAGATCTATCCTCTTTCAACTTGTCGGGTTAGCTGGTGAGGAGGCTTACCTGCTTTCCCCTTTTCTTTCTGTTTTGTCCTTCATACATACTTAGTAGGTGATTCTGGAGACAGTCGTTTACCTTGCCTGTTGTATGTAGGCTCTACAGTAGAATCACCTAGGGTAGAATCCCATTCTTTCCTAGGTCAATCTTATTGTTTACTGCAGACAGGCTATTGCAAACCAACACTGAAAATCTGTCTTCCCCCAGCCCTCCTTTGCCATCCTCCCTATGCTGCAAAAACAAAACAAAACAAAAACAAACAAACAAACAAAAAACTTCCAGCTAAACAGAAGGCAAGATACAGGAAGGGCTGGGCTGTACTCCTGCAAAAAGACTTCGTGAAAAGGAACATCTTTGTCAAAGACTTTGTTAACTAAGGTATGCCTGTATGTGATTAGAATCCTGCCAAGAGGATAGTAAGGACAGGCCCATTGACACCACCCTCTCCATCATATCATCTCCTGTCTCTGTTACCCTCACTACTGTGGTAGAGCTACACTTCTGCAGCATTGAATGTGCTGTACTCAAGATGGGTCACTCTGCACTTTTGAAACCCTCAATTCACCTTATTGTGAACACAGAAACTGAAGTAAAGTGAATGATTAGATGATGAAAAAGGGCCACTTTCAAATTTATTGTTATAGGCTTATACTTCTTTAGACCAAGGGACGGACGGATTGATTATTTATTTATTTATTTAGGAAGAGAAAAGTACAGCTCCATCCAAATGGGCCAGCTTCTTTCTGTTAACTGTATGAATTGCACTGTGCTCATCCCACAACCATCTCCATCCTGGAGGGAGCTTTGTGTTGGCAGTATCAGCCCCATAGGCCAGTTTTCTCATCACTAATAGATTGTAATTTGTATCTCCCCCACCACTCCCCAACTCTTTTCCAGCACATTTCCAGCCTCCCCAACCACAAATAATGGAAGTCACCCACCTATTACTAAATAAAGGAACCTTTTAAAATTACTTATGAAAGCAGGACAGTGAATTGACAGATGAAATCGCTTCAAGTGAGTTTGTGGGCATATTGAAGGGTTATATGAGAAGCTTAGTGGAAGTAAGGGCAGAAGATATAGGTAAGATGGGGAAAGCAGTGTTGTAGTGCTACAACTGTTCTGTAGTATTGCTCCAACTGAAAATGTTCAAGGCCCTCTCTTTTCTTCACCTTTGGCCCTGTTGGTAGAGTTACCAGAATGAAAATGGGAAAGAGGACCTGTACCCTTAACGGCTGTGTAGAAGAGCGAATTTCAATAGGTATTGCTTGTCATTTAATCAGGTAGCAATCAGCACCTGCTTAAATTCCCTTTTTTACAGAATTGCTAAAGGTACAAGAGCCCTCTCCAGTTTTCATTTTGGCAAGCCTAACCGCTAGTATTTTTTAATACGCTACTGGATAGAAAATGGAAGTGGACACCTAGAAAGTTTCTCTCAGCAAGGATATCATGGGCTATACTTCTAGAGTATTGACATGTGTGGTAATAAATTTCCCCCTCTGAAAATGTTCGGTCTAGGAAGTAATAGTGAAGGAAATAAAGGAACCACTCTACTGAGATGGAAAATCTTATAAATATTCCTGTATGGACAGCTAATAAGGGGAGATATGATCAAGCAATCACTGGTATTGAGAGATTAATATAGGAGCTCTTTGGTTCTGTACAGTCTTATAACAGGATAATGTGGACATTAAATGATAGTGGATGGTATTTAATTCAGTTTTTTTTCCAGCAGATGTGATAACAGAGCTATTATACCACAGATAGTGCTGCAGAACAATGACTCCTTAAACCACAGTGGCCAAGAAGATCACCAGAACGCAATCTTTGGCTGTTGGGAAAAGTATGAAATGTTCATGCTCCAAAATTTCAAATAGTGTTACCCTGATTTCTGGGCGTCCCGGGAGGGACACCTAAATGTGCTCAAACAATGGGGAGGGAATTAGCACAGAGCACAAGTTTGCAATGCGAGAGGCAGGGTAACATAGCGAGATCTTGAACCCTATGTCTACAGGTCAGGCCGAGTCAATGATAAGGCAGATGTTGAAATAATAATTGTTTTATTGAAATACAATCAAACACGTGTATGCAACACACTCACACGAGAACCTATAGAAATAAAGGTAGGAGTGGGATAGAGGGATTTTGAGAGGAGGTTTGGTATGGGAAATACTATACCTGTCCTGAAGGCCAGTTAAAAGCGAAGAAGCTGGGGAGTGTGGATTCTCAGCACATGGGGCTGAGGGGAAGGCTCGCTGGATAAAGCGACAGCAAGGTGGGATGGAAGCCAAGAGCGATCCAAGGAGACACTCAAAGTCAGGGGTTCTTATAGGGAAAATTGTAGCCGCAGGCTGGTCTGTACTTGGGGAAAACAAATGAGTTTGGGGCTGGAGACAAAGCCTCCGAAAGGTCAGTACTTTAGATGATTGAGTTATAGCCAGATTGTCAGTAGAGTAGCCAGTATGCAAACGCAGAGTGCTTGAGAGTTGTATAGTCCGCTCATCAAGCTGCCTGTGTGGGGCAGGGGATCTTTTGTAAGTAGCGTGCATACATAATGTGGTACTTGCCTTGAGGTCTCCTGAAGCTGCATTCGGCAATGATTGGCCTGCCTAGATCGGGATGTGAATGGTTTGGCTATTGTCGGCCTCGCCTGTGTGCATGGTTGTCTGGGGGCCTCGCAAGCACGTGGAGAGGAATGGGTGAAGAAGGCCAAATTATTGATATCAAATGATATCTTAATATCCCACAAGCTCGGGCTAGAAACAGCGGTAACAGTAGCTTACTTTTTGTGGAAAGGATTGTGGTGATAAACAACAGTGTTGTATTTCGATTATGAGCTCTCATCTTTGTAAAACTAGGAAGCCGACCATTGGCCCAGTCTTTATGTAGCGCATTTGCTGTGTTAGTGTTTGCGGTGATAAACATATAAAAGTGTCTTCTATGCTAGTTTTAGAGTACAGGCTTCACCTATATAATTTTTTTAAAAATTAAACAGAAAAGGCCATTCCCAAAATGAAATCATTATAGGACTTCCAATTCTTTATCATTTTTTGTTGTTGTTGTTTTTGTTCTGTGGACTGCAGCTATTTCAGACAGAGAAGTTGTATCCGCAGGATGTGACTGTGAGGAAGCTTCTCCCGCCCCCTTCCTGATGAGTCCTGTGCACTTTAATGCTTCAGGGGATTGTTTGTCTCACATGCTTCAGCAGCTTTTAGGACCTAATCCTAAGGATCAAGGAAGTCCTTGATGATGAGGGTGAGACAGTTTCTGCAGTTTTCCCCACCTTGTCTTATTTTTAAGCTGATGTTGCTTATGTCACCAATGAAAGGAAAGTTGAGAATGTCCAGCTGCATCCTTTAAAACTAGAAACTTGCTGAGGTGATTTGTGCTTTGGAACCCTCTCTCATCATTGCTGTTATTTTAGCAGGATGACATGTCTGTAGTAATTCATTTATGGCATGGGTGTGAAACCTTAGGCTGTCCAGCTGTTTTGGATTGCTCTTTCCAAAATCTCTTACCTTTGGCCATTAGGCAGCATATATTCATATTTATAGTAAAGGGACAAACACCTAAGTCAGAGCTACTTCCTGTTACTTTTAACTCTTTGTAAAGAGGTTAGAGAAACTAGTAACAATCTTTAAAGATTTCTATTTTTGAGACACACAAACCCAAATAATTGAGGGCTGGTTCATGTAAAATTGTTTTCCTACGTGGAAGTGTGTTCAAGGATTCCAAAGCAGGCATGCTGATGGAAGCAAGTATTATAAAAGTAATCAGAGATATCTTACAGTCTTAGTGACTGAGAAATATGTTTGAGGTGTGAGCCAGCTGATTCCAGATGAGTGCCTTCATGAAAGTATCTTGCATATATGCCACGGTACTGGATCAGGGCTATATAGAAAGTGTGTGAACTAGTTCATAGGAAATTGAGGGGGGGGTCATAACGTTACTTCATAGATAAGCATTGTATTGTGGTTATGCATAATCCAAATACAATTCTTCCTGAAGTATATCTTGTAATTATATATTTGAATTATATGTGTCAGTGCAGAACTCATCATAGCTAACGTTGTCCCTTATCTTCTGAGGCAAGAAATGGAGCCAGTAATGTACACAGTGCCTGTAAGGAATAGTTTGACAGTAAAATGTTTAGTTGCAAAGAAATCTTAAGTTCTGAGAAAATTGCCAATTTATTTTTCGTATAGGCTTGCTTGTTCTTGAAAGCATTTGTTCTCCTAGTTTCTTTTCTTCTCCCCTTTGGGGAATGTCAGAAATGTTCACAGGTGGTAGCCTGGGAATCCCCAGTGGGGATACTGCAGGGTTTGTGAATGAATCATCATACCACTAGTTATTATGTTCTATGGCACAAGTCATAAAAGGAGTCTGACCTCTAGGACAACAAATAAAAATTATCAGGTGTTTCCTGACTTTGGCATCCACCTGAATAAATACTGTAAAACCTACTTCTATTAGTCACCTATGGAGAAGCGTACACTGATAGTACTGATTCTTGCTCACAAGGAGTCAGAGGTGTTTCCATGCAGACTTTTAAAAACTGTTCCTTCAGGGGAAA
Source organism: Cyclura pinguis (assembly GCA_030412105.1). Lineage (NCBI taxonomy): Eukaryota > Metazoa > Chordata > Lepidosauria > Squamata > Iguanidae > Cyclura > Cyclura pinguis. The sequence goes on from CM059604.1 coordinate 74,442,250, forward strand.
ATGCTCTGACATGCATGGGGATTTCCAGAGCGGATGTGGCTTTATCTTTGTAGAGGGAAATGCTTTTGTTGATGGAAAGAGCTTCTGTTTGGATTTATTCAGGCTATAAAAAAAAATTAATGGATAATAAAGGAAGTCTTAAAGCTGAAGAGCTTGTTGCTTACTTGGAGGCGGGGAGGGGATGGTTTGTGAAGAACAAAGAATAACCTGCAAAAAGTGAACGGACTGGCTGTAATTAGCAGAATAACATGGCTAAGCATCTTATTTTTATTTGGGCTTTTCCTGGCGCTTTTGTCAAGACTGTGATTTGTAGACTTGCAGCAGAGTAAGGTGGATTACTTTTGTCTATGTACTTGTTGTGTGCTTTCAAATTGTTTCTGACTTACGGCAACCCTAGTACTACTCTGTGACGAGGTCTTCTTGGCAAGATTTGTTCAAGGGGGGTTGGCTTTGCCTTCTTCTGAGGCTGAGAGTGTCTGAATTGTCCAAATGTTGAATTCAACTCTGATCTTCAGAATCCTACTCCATCACGCAAACCACTACACCATGCTGTACTAGCATTATATAGTTGACAAAAATTTGCATTCAAAAAGTCACAAGCTTCTCTTACTAAAACAACAACAACAACAAAACTTGAATCTGAGTGGGATTTGTTCACATCCCCCAGTGCAAAAAAGAACCGTGAGCAATCCAGGGGTGAAAAATGTGTGTTTCCTCTGTGGAGAAAAGTATCTTGATGTCTGCCTCCTAGTGATGTAATCACCCTAAGAGGAAATTAAGAGTCCAGTGGAAGGATAATCTACTAAATGCCTTACCTGAAGACCCAAGTGTGGAGAAGATACAGCCAAAATGTTTGTGAATTGACTTATCGAGAGCTCTTTCTTTTCCTGTTCCTTTAATCTGTGATTGAATCAAAATGAGTGAGCAAGGCAACCTCTTCATGTTTCCTACCTTGCTGGAAATCTTAGCGTACAAGGGAACTGTTTCTTTGGAGTAGCTGAAAGCTGTTAACAAGTTTACACTAGATAGTGTAATTGTTGATTTAAAAAATAGCATGCATAAATGGGAGAAGCCTGTTTCAGTGAACATACCTGAGTCTTGGCAAGAATTCCCATAGCAGTAATTTTCTTCAATACAACCTTATACATGAAAGTCAAGTTTTGGACAGTTTGCCATGATTCCTACACAGATTGGCTGTTAAGCATTGAAATCTATATTGGCTTCTAGTCTTTTAAAGTAAGATTTGGAAAAATACACTGGGTTTGAAAGTTTCAAGATGTTATCAACAAATCTATGGAAAACGGCTGCTATGTTACTATTACTGCATCACATGCACCAAAATGTTATACACTAAGGCCATTTCCACACTACACTCTTATAGTGCAATTATTCCACTTTCAACATCCTATGGAACCCTGGGGTTTGCAGTTTAGGGAGGGGCCAGATGTTGAAAGTGGAATAATCGCGCTATAAAAGTGCAGTGCGGAAATGGACTAAGTAAGCCTTTACAGAGTTTCCTTAAAAAAAGTCTTGCTTGCTTTGCGACCCATGCATAGCCCCCCCCCCCCCCCGTACCATGTCTTCAGTATACACTGCTTTCAGGTGACTGAGGATGAATTTAGCCTATGGAATGCATATCTGATCAGTGAGGTTGTGGTGAACCTGCATTCTATGAATGTCAGGTAAGTTGCTGTAGACTTCATCATGGCTCAAAAATGGAACATTCCTGAGGTGGAAAGAATGGGAATTCTCAGAGAAGAAAACTGTTCTTTCCTGTAAGTACAAGGAGAGCATCTCAGAGACTGTTCAGTTTGTTCAGTTGCATCTCTCATGGTTTTGTGAAAGGGGAAAATTATGAGAACAGGTGATTGTAATGGAATATGCCTTTCCACTAAAGATTGATTTTCAATCAGGCAAACCTTCTAGTAAAAAATACATTCTGGAAATACATTTTACTGACCTGGAAATATTATACTTCAAAGATAAAGGGCATTTTTTAATGTAAACATCAAACTACACAAATGTAAAGGAGGGGGATTAGAGGAGTAAAAACTTTGAGAACCACTGCAGTAAAACCATTAAGAAAAATGAAGAGAGACTATCCAGAACTTTCTTTAAATATGTAGAGTACTTCAGATTTGTAGATGGTTGGAGACCTTTGAAGCCAAACTAGAGATAATACTTTTTTTCCAGATTGTCATGAATCATCTTCTAGAATAGATATGTTTTGGATTTCTAAGAATGTGGCTAGGTAAGTAAGGAATATGAACGTTTTACCAAAACAAAATTTCAGATCAGAATCCTGTTAGGATTTCCCTGAAAACAGAGCAAAGCAGTTTAGATGGAGACTTCATGAATATTTATTTCTCAAGGTGGAACTATTACAATAATGTAAACAAAAACTGAGACCTTTTCCGCATCCTACCTTTTCTCTGCACTGGGTTGCAGTGCTTGCGTGAGCAGCCTCTTGTGAGAGGCCCTCACATCCAGGTTTCTTCAGCTTCGCACGAGCTTCCTGCTCGCGCAAGAGCCCCGCCTCTTCCTTTCGCAGTGCAGCCTGGGACCTTCCCAGGCTGCACTGAGACGGGAAACGTGACTGGCCTGGCTCCTGAGGCGCCGCACGCAAGGTAAGTGTGCACGGGGCCTGGGAGCAATGTGCGACCGCGCACCATTTTCGGCTTAAAGTTGAAAATGAAAAAGTGCACGAGCAGTGCCTGCCAGGCCCTGGAGCGTGGCGCAAATGTGAGTGCGTCATGTGGAGTGCGCTCCTCACATTTGCACGACGATTGAGGGGCCCTTTCGCATGGAAAATGCTGTGCGAAAAGGGCCCATGTCTCTTTTTGAGCTGAACTTTAATAAGAACAGAGCCCACAATTGTTTGGGATGCATACAGAATTTTTGTGAGAGGGCAATTTATAAAGTATGGTTCTAGACAGGAAAAGGAAAGAGACCTAAAAAGGGGAAGATAATGGATGAAATAGAGCATGGAGGAAAAACTTAAGGAAAATTTTGATAGCCTCAACAAAAGATCAGATTACTCCAACAGCTTTCATTGTTTGCAGTCCAGGAAATTAATGTCAAACTATTATACCTTAAGCAAAGGAATTTTGAATTTGCAAACAGACCTGGATAGTGACTTTAATATAAGTTGAGACAGGGCAGGATAAAGAAAAACATCACAAAGATCAAAAAAGGAGACAAGTTTGTAATGGATAATTTGAAAATATTAAAAGCCTTTGAGGAATATTTTAGAGGCTTATATGCAAAGGGCAATGCGAAGAAGATTGCTTGGATAAACTCCAGTTGGACAAATTGTTCCTGGAACAAAAGCAAAGTTTGAATGGGCCTGTGACAACTATGGAACTTGTTGAAGCAATTAAAAAGATTAAACCAGGAATAGTGTGAGAACCAGGTGGATTATCTGTTGCATATTATAAGAAATTAGAAGATAAGTTACTACAACCATTAAAAAATGTGTGTGATGAGTTGTTAGAAAAAGGCAGGTGCCAGATTCTTGGAGAAATGTCTATATTACAGTGATTCATAAAGAGAATACAGTAAGACATTAAGAAAGAATCTATCTGCTTACTAAACAACAACTGTAAGATATTTTCTGCCATTTATCAAGCAGATTGAAGAATCATGTTTCTCATGAAGATCAGAGTTGTTGTTGTTTTTTTGGCCAAAAAAGACAACTAAGGAATAATGTAAGAACTGTTCATAATTCTGTTGAATTTTTGGAACGTTATAATGACAAAAAGGCTGTTTTGATTTTTTTTTTTAAGCTGGAGAGAGAGAGAGTTTGATAATATTTCTTGGAATTGCTTATTTCAAGAGCAGGAGATAATGGATTTTGATAAAAATACTGTCTGAGGAATAAAGACAACCTACTCAGCTCAAAGGTCCTAGATCTTTGGAAACGGCAATGCGGCAAGACTGACTGAATACAAAAGGGGACCAGATGATGATGTCGCCTCTCACCTTTACTGTTTTATTTTGGAATTGTAGACTCTGCCAAGAGATATCAGACAAAACAACAGAATCTGTGGGATGATGGGTAAAAAAAAACCAGTGTAAGCTGAGAGCTCATGTAGATGATCTCGTAATAATGACACAAAACCCATTGGATTCAATGAAGGCTCTTCCAGAAAAAAAAAATAAGGTGTTTGGAACATGCTCTGAGTTTAAAGTGAATTGAATTGCCGACTAGAAGATATGACCTTGGAAGAGGAAAATAAATTAACTGATCTTTAGAATTTTAAAGTGGAAAAAAGGGAATTAAGTATTTGGAAGTTACAAAGAGTAAAAGTTTATTATTTCAAATTATGAAAAAATCTGGAAAGAAATTAAAAGAGACTTTGAAAAATGGGGAAAGTTAAATTTATCATTTCTGGGAACAATTGCAGTAATTAAAACAAATATTTTGCCAAGTATTTTATTCTTCTTTCAAACAATTCCTATAATAAATTATAGGGATCATTTGGGTATACCTTTTGTGCAGGGGCAGAAAGACTTCCAGATTTGTTTGGCAGGCAAAACAAACAAACAAACAAACAAACATTTAATGCATTGTATGATGCTGAGGAAAGGGGCAGCTTGGGAGTTCCTAATCTCAAATCAAAGCCTTTATTTTGTATGTCTGAAGGAATAGATGTTGCTTAGAAATGTGAGACTCTTGGAACATGAAGGTCATGATTTAAGTCAGATTTGGGTGGCAAGGTTGTATTTGGTATGATAAATATAATATACATGCTGAATTTTGAAATCATTGTATTGAAAGGGCTCTCCTACGAGTTTGTTATAAATATAAGCAGATACTTTTTCCTAAGATAATATTAGCCTCTTAACTACATGAAGCCTTTTTAAAGTAAAGAATGGTTTAAAAATTGGAGATACTTGTTTTATGATGATCTTTTGTGTTTTGAAAAAGACAACTGAAAGTTTCTATCAAAAGAGATGATTCTTAAGGAAAGTAAAGATTTTAATTGGTTTGCTTATAGGCTATGTAAGGACAGATTTGATCAAGATAAGAGAAATGCAGCTGTAGAGGTTAAAGAAAATGATTTTTACTCAAAATTGTACAAATATGATGAGCATGTAGCTAAAAGAAAGTATATAAATGGCTTGTGAAACTAGAGACAGAAGATGAACCTGTGAAAGAGGGTATGATCAGGTGGGACCAAAATTTTTTGCATGATGTCCATGTGGATGTATGAGAAGGGTGTGATCTAAAGACATAACATTTACTTTGTGTAGTAATTTGAAAGAAAACCTGCCTATGATTATGTACAGGTTGTATTTAACCCCAAATAAGCTATTGAAAATGTCTCAGAACTTTTCAAACCAATCTTGGTGAGGTCAAGATGAGACTCCTTTTTTCATATTTGGCAGATTTGAAAGAAGGTGTAAAGTTACTGTTAATACAAAAAAAAAAGTAGATTTTGTAATCTTGCCAGTTTTTGTTTTTGTTTTGGTCAGACATTATGGATAAAGAACTAGATTGTAAATACAGATTACTTTTTGACAACAGCAGCAGGAACACTTTTTGCTCACTCTTGGAAATAGACTGAAGCACCAATGGTGGAAGAATGGATTTTAGGATTACTGAGTTGGCCTAAATTGCCAAATTAATATAGGTTTTGAAGTATAAGCCATTTAAAGATTTTTTGAAAGCTTGCAAACCATTTATGGATGTCTTTTTGGGGAAATAAGAAATCTAATGATGTAATAATCTGTGGTTATGGTTTTAATAATTTTAGTAGGATTATTTAGCTAGATCTGTATTAGTAGAATAATATTTTTTCTCTTTTTTATTATTCTTTTCAGTATAGTTCGGACTGTGGGAATCAGAGCTCTACTGTGTTTTATTAGATGTCTTTTTTCCCTTTTTTTGTTCTTTCTTTTTCTTTGTTCAGTTTCTTTTTTTCTTGCTCAATATATATTGATTGTATATTAGATTATTAGTGTTCAATCAATCAATTAATAGAGAGACTTAACTAATTTCTTTAAACTGAATTAGGTAACTTGGAATTGCCGCATAAAATTTTCTTCAGAATTAAGCTTCTAACTTCTTGGTTAATTAAACTACAGTATTCAAGATCCAGCAATGTTCATCTTATCCTGTGACTTCTCTGTTTAAAGTTAGATAATCCACTGAGTAATAAAACTTCGTTAGATGACCATTTTTGTTAAAATATGCTAACACAAAAGTAAGAAAGTGTAGATAGCAAAATCTACAAGTATCCAAGGACATGACATCAGCATTTTATTTGTGGCCAAAGTTATGGTTTCCCCAGCCCCTGGGACAGCATTCCCAAGGATAGTTATTACATTACCCATGATAGGTAATATCACCCAAGAGAAGAGGACCAGATTCCTGACCAAAATGTGCTATAGTAATGCTGAGACAGGGTATCTACATCTGAATGCATTTATCTTCCCACTGATGGGGAAACCACCATCCATCCTTTCCCTTCTAGTTAGGAGATTACAGAGTTTACAAGGTCACAAAAAGCATTAAATCAGTAATAGTTCCAGAGGGATGAAATAGGTAGCAGTCTCAGCAACTGACCCTTCTCTATCCATTCTCTGAAAATAACAAGAAAATAAAAGATTGATATTCTGAAAGCAGTTGGTTCTTTATAAAATATGAAGATCTTCAGAAAGGTGGAAAATTGCTTGAAATATATGTCAAATAAAGGCCAAAAATAAGAAGAAAAAGAAAAAGGTTGTTTTGTTCCATGGCTGCTAATGCTGCTTTACTCTTATTTTTAAAACACAAATCTTCTTGGTGTTTTGCCATCATTTCAAATGTCTAACTATATATTTTGCTATGTATGCTGTATTTTTAATTGTTTTATGGTGATTTTGAGGTGTTTCCTCCTTGAATACCTGTAGAGGTAGATTGTGGTATATAAATTTATTAGACTATTAAATGAAAGAAAGAATGAATTGATGATAAATGAACTATTTAGCAGAATTCCTAATAATGATAGTTATGATTTCTCTCTTACTCTTTTGTGTACTCAGAGATGCTTATGACCCTTTAGCCTTTTATTCTGTAGCCATTATGACATTTGGAATAAGAGAAGACAGTAATGGGTTATGAGTCTGTTTCAGACTCATGTATTAGGCTGTAGAAATGAATGAATTTACTGCAGTCTGATTTGAAGGAAGATTGGGAGAAGTCTAAAAATATCTTTGTTTCAGCATAGTTTCCAAGTCAGGTCTATCTTCCTTTATATGATGAGTGATATAATTACATGTCATAAAGGGGCCTGGAAGCTTCTTATCCAGCATGGAGAGAGAAGAGAACAGTCTGAAATTGAGCCAGATGTTGTGGTTTAATTTGTGAACTTTTCTGTTTCTTCACTCATCCTCTACTGTTTTGTAACACCTGTCCTTGCACATTGTTGTTGAATTTCGGCTGATTCTAATGAAAGTATTACCAAATGTGGATTTTGGGTTCTTTTGTTTTGTTTTCTTCATCATGGACCAGCTATGTTCCCTCAGCCATGGAATGGTGGCATACAGACATCAATAAATAGGGCTATCTGAAATTAATAAAATATCATTTTAACAGGCTTAATTTTAAAAAAACACAAGAACGTAGAAGTACTTCACAGAAAAGCTTATGAGAGTTGTCCCATACTGTTGGGCTTTTCTTTTAAATTAATTACTTTAGAAGAATACACAACAGAGGCCATAGATAACCTCTTTGAAGCAATGAAATCCACAGTGCTAACATTAGAACTGGAAGGGAAGATACTAACAAACAGAATGGCAAAGGTGAAGGTAGAAAGTATAGTTATAGAAACCTACAGATGTCGCAGGAATTAGAAGCGGGGAGGAATTCTAGTGTCCTATGTCCAAAGAAGTGTGTGTGTCTACAGAGGCAAGTGAAGAGACAATTTCATTCTGAGCACTGATATTCTCTCCATTTCCACAGGTGTTGTTCATTATCTCAAGTGTACAATGTCGGAAGGAGTTCTTTTTCTGTGGCCTACTGTGGAAATAACAGTGCCATCTCAATATAGATTGGGATAGCTATGATGGGAGAATTGGCCAATTTTGCCTACCTTTGTCTCTTGATGAGGTACACCCATAAAACAGTAAAAACACCTGCCGCTGTTAGTTATCAAAGGAGTGTTTCATTGTTCTCGTTCTCCTAATGGTTGAAGAAGAGAATAGAGAAGAAAGGAGATAAGATAAGGATGTGAAAGATAGCAGTGATTGTGGCACCCAGTGGAAAAAGCAGCAGATTTGTTATTTTTATCCTGGTCTCCTTTTACTTATAAGAAAAAAATGTACCTGGTAAATGAAAGGTACTAAAATTTGGGTCCATGATGTAGAATTTCTTTCCTGTATGCCTAGTTCTATGTGGATCCTGCAATGAAATAAAACTTGGAGGAACTAAAATATCCTATTATGGTGCATAAATATTCAACAACAAGAACAACAACACAGTTTATCTATTTCGTGGCCAAAGCTCTATCTGAACTAACATCGAAACAGTATGTGTTTTCATTTTAAAGACACAGGAACACCAATCAAAAGAAAGATAATCTTGGATGTTATCAAAGAAGGAACCACTTAATTACTAGTGGTTCGTCACAAAAAAGAGAAGTGGTATTTCTCAGTTTTTCATAGTTTGGTAACTGCTTCTCTGCACCAGTACTTCAGCATCCAGAGTGGTGGCAATCCCTCCAGCAAGGGAATTTAAGTTCTCATAAGCGTGAAACTTTGCTGGATCCCAAAGGAGTAACATGAATAAACATAGATGCACATTTGAAAAACGTAGTGAGTCAAGATTTGACAATAGGATCAGACTACGACTTGAAATAAATGAAGATCAAACACAGTTTTAAGCACTACAAAAAGTGAGTGGAAATGGAAAAGGACATGTTGGAAACTATTCTTTTTTTTCTTCTGGTGCTCTGTGAAGTGGTTTAATTTTATATTTGTACCTCTGAGTAACATGGAATGCAGTGGGGAAGAGCACTAGGAAGGGCTTAGCTAATCACTAATAAATCATTAGGGTGCGGGCCAGCCATAAGCTCTGTGCTTCTGGAATGCTTTGGTGCCATGAAGATTCTGTCACAGAAACAGTGTAATCTGGGAGGAAGTGAAAAAAAAAGGCGAAGGAGCAGAAATCAATATAATCGCAGTGTTAAAAACTGGGTACTTTTATTTGAAGCACAAAAGAAAATTCTGGCAAAAGGTCAAGATTTTGATTAATTTCAAAAGAGTTTTGTTCTTTTTCTTCCCACACGTACTCTGAAATGCTGCATTGTCTGTGTCAAGTGAAATCAGAGTAGTTGTGTTATTAAAGTATTGTATTAATAATGTGATACATAATTAATTGTCAAGAAATATAAATTGGGATTCACATGAGCATATGCCTCCTGCAGATACCAAAAAATGTGAAAGATCAAGTCCGTTATATATAAAAGGGATGAGAAAAAAGGAAGTTGAGCACCATTAGATCCTTCCTTCCTTCCCACCCCACCCCACCCCACCCCACCCTGTGTGCACTGTGAAGGCAGCTGCCACCGTGTGCCTAACCTACAGCTTTCCCTTCTCACCCCACACTCTCCCTTCTCACCTGTTCTCTTCTACCTCCTGTACACTTCATGAAGGCAGCTGCTGCTGTGTGCAAATCTCAGCATTGCCTCCCCATCACAGCAACCAGTCTTCCTTCCTCTGACTCTCCACCACCACCCAATCTCTTCCACCCTCTATCTACCCCATGAAGACAATAGTCGCCATGCATGTGAGCCTCAGCTTTCTCTCCCCCAACAACCAATCTTCTTCCCTCTTGTTGTCTCTCTCGCCACCCAGTTTCATTCTCATGCGTCCCGTGAAGCAGCTGCTGCCATACGCAAACCGTAGCTTTGCCTCCCCACCCTGGCAACCAATCTTCTTCCCTCTTGCTCTCTCCTTACTGTTCCTCAGCAGCTTCTTTGCCCTCAGCGAAGCACCACAGAACAACTTCTACCACAGTTTTTTTGCGATGCCACTGGGAAGAGTGGAGGAAAGATGAGATGTCCCACACTCCTTTTTAAAAGTATTTTTTCGATATTTGGATTTTTTATTGTAATTTTCAATCTGCTGTGGGTTGAAGTAATGAGTGGTAAGCTCATGGATACTGCAGGCCCACTGTACTTGATTTACTTGGCATTCAGTGAATGAATTAGGAAGGTATAAATTAAATTCCATTGGTAAGTATCACAGTTTTAGGTGACCAAATAATGTTGAAGATCAAGTGGTGATGGCTTAAATTAATTAGACATAGTTTTTGATAATGTATTGGTAGGGTTGCCATATTGAAAATTGGGGACAGCTTCTATACCTTTAATGTCTCACAGAGCTTGGCAAATTCTCATTTTTCTTGCCAGGCAAGAAATACTTGCTGTGACCGTTGTGGTACAGACACATCATGGCAAGGCTGGGCAACAACTAGTGCAGAGCTTTCCAGTCTTTTCATGTTGGTGACACACTTTTTAGACATAATTTCATTACACAGTAATTCAGTTCTATATATTATAAATAAATAAATCAAAAAATCACAAAGCTTAAATCATACATTTTTAAAAGTAAAATGAAAGGTTTTCATGAGATTTGTTGTATCCTCATACTTTTCGTTATTACAATTTATGTATGTGTCTATATCTCTTGTACTAGCAAACTGGTGGTTAAACTAACTAACTGCCACCCTCACTGGGATCTTTCTTGGCCCACAGCAGCAGCGGTGGTGACACACCTACACATAGCAGCTGACATACTAACGTGTTGCGACACACAATTTGGAAAGCTCTGAACCAATGGCTGGATGCATTGCATTGGTCCTCTGAAGGATATAGAGGGTCACTCCTGTGCCAACACAGGATTTAAACAAAACAAAACAAAACATTGTTTTTGTTCAAAAGATACCTGTTTTAGGGCCAGAAGAGGCTTTTATTTATGAAAGGAGCAAACAAGAACTAGAACTCAACTTCTGGCTTGCATCCTTATTAAATAAAAGTTTCTTCAGGCCCTGAAGCTGTTGGGAGAGGAGGGAACATAGGAAAATTTCTCCCCAGCTCTTAGGGGTGTTTTGTGTATTTTGAGGATGGCAGGAATCTCTGGGTTGCCACACTTTCCAAACCCCTTTATTATGAGAATAGCACAGACAAGGATCATTCAGAAACTGGGCAAAGAATGAAGGATGTGCTCTGTCAGGCCATGATCCACTTCACTTTGGACTCCAGTTTCCTGAATCTTTCCTCAAGGCAGTGATGGCCACCCATAGTGGTCTCTGTCTTCTAAACATTAGTTATTTTGCCTAAATCTCAGGCTCTGTGATAAAGTCTGTATCATCTAGCTTAGCAAATATAGGAGGCTACTTCATAGGTCTGACAGCATCCATCTAGCCGAGTATTTCACTCCATAATCTCTCCTAATGTTCTTGAGCAGTGGTTACTTGTACCACCTGCTCCCTAAATGTTTTTGAACTGAATATACCAGACACTGAACCTTAGATCTTCTTCATGCAAAATTGGTGTCCTGCCACTGTTTCTACCAATTGGTTTTTTGTAGCAGGTTACAGCTGCTATTCATTAGAGCAACAACAAAGAAAGGCACACAAGGTTGATGTGTAGCATATCCGTATCTCTCATAGTTCTTGAAAATATTATTATATGTGAAGTTGTGGCAAATAAAAATTTAGGGAAGTAATCCACCTGAGGACTTGCTAGCTTGTTGGTTTGAGATAGAACTAGAAGGGACTTATCTGTTTATCTGAGCAGGCTCTTTCATTTAGACTTATCAGCTGAGGAATATTTTCTTTTTCAAAGAACACCATACTACTCCCATTTGTAAATTTCTGCAGAACTATTGTAACTCATCTGTCAGTTGGACTTAGCTGTGTAAAAATATGTATTCCTTCTATGTTTTTATATGTAGGTAATAGCATTTTGTGTCTAGTGGGTCAGGGCTCTCCACAACCCTGAAGGGACCCACCGAATGGCAGCTTAACTTTGTTCTTTGGCAATAGTTGGTACTGGTGGATAAAACTGCTTTCATGGGTAACTGATACAGCATTCCTTAGTCTTCTTACTTGAAGAACTGTTTGTTTGTTTTTTTAAAAAATCTGAAATATTTTACAACGTGGGAAGAAAAAACAAAGAAGAAAGGAAACAGCAAATGTATCAAGAATGAAAATCCACCCAATCGCTCACATGCATGGGCATCCGGACTGCCCAGGAAAGCACTCAGGCAGGGTCCTGAATGGCGTGTTGGAGGCTCTGGTGGTGATGCTCTGTGTCATTGATGTAATCAATAAAAGGAAGCCATTTTTCTTCCAAGGGGTCTTTTTTGATGCATCCTTTTATTACATTCTCATTGTGTGCAAGCTTTTCCATCAGCAGTGTGCCCCAGATCCTTTTCCACTATCTTTTTTATTTTATTTTATATTTTTAAAAAAATTTACATCAACTGAAATTGCAATTTAACAAGATCTTTTTGTATTTCTTTAGTTCTTTACAATCACCAGTCATATTCAGTAAATATAGTTCAGGTGACATTTCAAATTTTATCTCTAATATTTCTTGAATATAGTTATGTATCTTTCACCAGAACGTGTTTACTTGCTTACATGTCCGCCACATGTGGTAATATGTTCCTGTTTCTTTATTACGCTTCCAGCACTTTCCACTTCTCATATGCAATATCTTTTTCATTTTCAATGGTGTCCGATACCACCTATAAAGCATTTTGAAATAATTTTCTCTCAAGTTCATACTGGGAGTGAATTTTATATCTTCCATGTTTTAGTCCATTTCTCAGTTTCTATCTGGTGCCCTATGTTCTGCGCCCACTTTATTGTCTCTTTAATTGTTTCTTGTTCTAAATCTCATTCAAGAAGTAATTTATATATGTTGGAGATTGCTTTAGATTGATTGTCTGTTAAGATCTTGTCCAACTCGTTTTTACCTAATAGATTTTTATCCATATTAAATCTTTATCTGATTTGTCTGTTTGAGAACCAGTTCATTTCATCTCCCTGTTGTTTTAACTCCTCTGCTGTTTTCAGTTTAGGGATATTTCCTTCCCATTTAATGAGACCTGAATATTTAAGCAACTGGCCACTTTTTGTTGGGCTTATTTTGAAATCTTCTTGAGGGGAGGTCCATATTGGTAATTTCATATAAAATTGATGATGACCTTTCTTCCATGTTCTCATTAAAGGATTTCGAATACAATGATTATTGAAGTCTCTATTTACTGAAGTTATATTGTAATTTAGATAACCGTGGAAACCAAACCAGTTATCAAAACCTTCCAATTGTAATAATGTTGAACTTTTGGGGGAGATCCAATCCTTTATCCATATCAAGGTACATGCTTGAAAATACAGTTTTAAAGAGGGCAAACCAAATCCTCGACGATCTTTGGAATCTTGCAGTATCTTCATTTTAATCCGGAGTTGTTTCCCAGCCAATTCATATCTGATATTGGAGCTCCAAGGTCAGTTTCCCAGCCTGGCTTACTATTAAGACCTCAGCCATAGGCCTCATCAGTTAGCTGTTTACTAATTTGTGATGTCAACCCTTGCAGGGACAGGTCCTTTGATACACATATATTTTCAAAAAAGGTCAAAGTACATGGATGTTCCCCTGCATGGGTCAGTCTTCCAGTGAAATTAAGTTTTTGATACAAGGGGAGCCACATAGGGGTCACAGGGGATAATATCTGTATCAATCTCATAATTTTGGAGTGGAATTATGAAATAGGTCGTGAATGATAAACAACCCTTTTCTCTTCCAGGCTTTAAATTGGGAAAATTTATCAGAGCAATAGAAATTTGGATGTAGAAGAAAAGGCCTGATTGGAGATGGGTAAAGCACAAGAATGTGCTGCCATTTTTTCCATGCTAGTAGTTTGGTCTGTAAAAATGGGTTTGTGACCTTTTTGAGGTCTCTGATGGTAACTTGGGAAAGTACAATTTTCAATCTTTCAGAAAGATCATGTCTTGATTCTAATTTTTCCACTTAGTGAAATTATCATTTCTAACCAACTGAGCAAGCTTAGAGATCTGAAAAGCTTCAAAATATAATTGTACGTTTGGAATGGCAAGTCTAACATTCTGAGATTGTGAATATTCAGCTATCTGGGGAAAATGAGGCCTCTTATTATCAAAAACAAAATTATTAGTCATGATTTGCCAATTTTTGAAGTATGAATGCAAAGGAGTTAGTGGGATAGTTTGAAAAAAATGATTTTGGAACAAGGAATGTTTTTACTAACACAATTTTACCTAATGAAGGGAGAGTGAAAGTTTTCCAGTAACAAATTTTGGTCTTAATCCATTTGGTTATTGGCTTGTAATTTCTGTACAGCGTTTAAGATCATTGTTTCGTTAACAGAACACCTAAATACTGAGAACCAAATGGGCACAGTTATAAATTCATTAATTTCTGCCATCTGTGTTGGACAATTAGATGAGCATTAAAACAAAGCATAATAGATTTATGAAAATTTATTTTAAAACCTAAAAGTTTGCCGAAAGAGTCAAGAAGGTTAGAAAGGGTTGAAAGAAGAGAGTCTGGTTTTAGAAAAAAGAGCAGTGTCATCATCATATAGATTTATTTTGTGCTCTAGATTATGATAGGGCCTCTAATCTCAGCATGGTGTCTAATTCCTTCAGCTAATGGTTCTACAGGTATTGCAAAAAGAATAGAAGGTAAGAGACAGCCTTGCTTTGTGCCGTGATGTAGTGGTATAGGATTACAGTCCTTGTTGATAATAACTTCTGAATTCACATATGTATTTTTAAAGAGGTCGATGAAGGTTAGTCGAGTCAGTAGTGCTTTCAGCATCTGATTGAACACATCTATTTACAAACAATTTTGGCCTAACAAGTTCCAAGAAGCTACAAGGGTCAAATTTGTTGACTGGATCAGATGAGGCTGAAGTTGACTTGCTGAGAGGGACTGGGTTTACTTTAGCTTCTACAACTTGCATTCTGGACAGGGAGGAAATTGATGTTTCTGTGTGGGCTGATAAAGTAGAATCTGAAGTCAGTCTCAGTCTATATTCTGTGGGGTTGGCTTTTTCTAATAAAACATAAAGAGCTTGATAGTTGATTTTAAATGGCTCTAGATCTGTATCTGACAATTTAGCTGAAGTTGACATTGTTTCGTGCAGTCTTCTCCATATGTTGTTTGAGGATTTTGAGGTAGCTTTGAGAATTTTTCAACAATGAGTTCCTCAATATCGAAATCTTCCCTTATTTGTGCTTCGGACTCAAATCTTGACTCATCCAGTTTAGCCCTTAGGACAGTTTCATTAGGTGAATAGGAAAGTGGTGGAAAGCTTTCTTTCATTGGAATTAGAGGTTTAATGGATAGATTTTTAAATAGGTAGGATGGAAAGATGCCAAAAGCTTTCAGGTGCAATCTTTCTCTCATCATAAGGATGCATGAATTAGTAAAACTATGTAAAAATCTTGAATAATAATCAGATGAAAAAAGCAATTCCACTGAGTATACATTTGAAGATCTTATTTTTAAAATGTGTTTAAGATAATTATTAGCCCTAGAGACTAAGTTCCAGCTAAAGGGGTAAATATCTATTACCACTTTAAAGACTTGTAAGGGTGGACAATAGTCCTTTTCCTTGAATGCTGAGTTATTCAAATCTTTAAGATACTGCAGAACTTCATGGTTATCTTTCTGTTGAAGATCAGTATCAGAATTCAAGTCAGTTGAGCTGTGCATCTATTACCCTGACTTCTGGGGGTCCCTTGTGGGACACCTTGATTTGCTCCAAAAATGAAAAGGTTGGGTTGGGGAAATTAGTGGAGCACTGTCAATAGCAAAATGAGGGGCAGGGTAACCCAGCAGAATCTTTTACCCAATTTTTACAGGATCAGGCCAAGTAAAAAGCCAGACAATCATACCGATAAATGTATTTTATTAATGAATATGTTCTCATGCACCAACGCACTCACTCACTCATACAAGGGCTATCGAGAAGGGAGACAGGTGAAAATTGATAGGGGACATAGTGGAGAGGTTGTAAAGGTGGTGACACTACACCTATCCAGAAGTCTTCAGTCCAGGAAGCAATGAGAAGGACGGAGCTCAGTGAAGAGAGGCGGCTGAGGGGATCACTCAGCAAACAGAGTGCCAGTCTGCTAGCATGGCAGGGAGTTCTCCAAAGAGACCCTCAAAACTGGGACTACTTATAGGGCAGAATGTACCTCAAGGGCAGGCCAAAAGAACAATGGCCAAAATAAAGGGAAAAATGCCGCACAATAGCAACTTGATAGTTTGCATGATTGGTTCATGCAGAACCAGATGCACCTCGCCTTTGTAGGATTTTCCAAAGTTGGAGTTGCTCAACCTGGGGAAAACCCAGTAATCCGCTCAAGTTGGCTATTCGTGGCTGAGGACCCTTTTGCGTGCAGATGTATTTAGCCTGAGGTCTCCTTTGGGAAATGTGACTGGGGATTTTCTGGCCTTGATCTAGTTTCGGTCGTCCGACGTATTTGTCGGCCCACCCACCTGGGCACCCTCTCTGGCATGGCAGGCATATTTGATACCAATCTTATGGCCCCCCTGGGATGAGGTTTGCCACTGGGGTAACACATCAGATGTTTATTTAAACTGTTTGAGTTTAGCTGTCTCTGTGAGAGCACTGAGATCAGTTGAGATCAAAGTACTTAGAACCTGTCTAGTGGGCTGGGGCTCTTCCCTTGTCCAGTAGTTGAAGCCCACAGCTTGATTTATCCTGGGCAGCCATGTCTCTCTGAATACATTCAGACAAAATGAAAAATGTTTTGAGCCAGAACAGCCATGAAGGGACCCACAGTACAGTACCTTAACTTTGTTCTTTGGCAATAGTTGGTACTGGTGGATGAAATTGCCTTCTTGGGGTACTACTCTAGTATTCTTACTTGAAGAACTGATAAGTTTCTAAAGTATTTGCTTCTATGATGCAGTTTCAAAGCCCTGTTAAAAGATCATATAGAATTACCCCTATTGAATTATTTCCCCTCATAAGATAACACTTTGGCTTTTTGTTTTAGGATTCTGAATCCCTCGATAACTATATCCAGAATACACTTTCATCTCTGTATCCACCTTTTGAGGCCACTGCTGCTACTGTTCTGTGGCAGCTTTTCAGCATTGTTGAAAAATTCTATCATGGAGATGGTCTCAGATGTCTAATTGATTTCCTGGTTCCTGCCAAGAAAGTCTTACAGTGTATCCAACGGGAAACCTGTGTAAGTATATTTGGCAAAAAAATACTTTCTTTATTCCTGATTTATGAGTGAGGTGGGGGAAGGGACTAAGATGGGGTTTAATTTGTTGACTAATAAGCTTTCTAAAACAAGCTACTCAAACTCCAGATAACCAGAAAGTGCGCTAAGACACTACAGAAGAAAGGAGGTAGAGAAAAATTGATTCCTTTTTATTACGTTAGAAATGTAATTATATGCATACTTGACCTTGAACTGTTGTGTTTGTAGAAAAGTGTTTTATTTTTCACTTTAAAATACTCAGAAAAGTAATAGAGGCCAAAAAAAATTATCTTAGATCACAAATTCTGCATAGAGATCAGACTGTAAATTAGATATTAAAAATATTAGTCCAGCTTTATTGCCACAATGTAAGCATTTGTAGATGTCTTCAGAAATCTGTAGGTTTTTTCAGATTTTGGAGCAGAACAGACAATAATCATAAGCAATTAAATAGAGTGTTGTCAGTCAATCTTTAACTATTTTACTTCCCAGATTTAAAAAATGTGTAGAAAGAAATGGGTAAATCATCATTAATGCAACTCTTAGGCCCTTTTCGCACGGCAGTTTGCAAGCGAAAGGGCCCCTTGACCGTCGCGTAAATGTGAGGAGTGGTCTGCATGACGCACTCCCATTTCCGCCACGCTCAAGGCCCTCACGCGCAGCAAACACGCATTTTTTTTATTCTTGGCTTTTAGCCAAAAATGACCCGTGCTTGCGCAGCGCTCACGGGCCTGGGCCACACTGACCTGCGGTGCGGAGCTTCTGGAGCCGGGCCGATCGCGCATCCTCTCCTGAGTGCAGCCTCCAACTCCCAGACTGCACAGTGGAAGGAAGGGGCGGAGCGCAGCTCTCGCGTGAGCAGGAAGGAGCTGCAGAGCCTGAGCAGCAGGGAAGCAGCAGGGAAGCGGCAGTGTTCCTTCCAAGACTTCTTGTGCGAGGACCCCAACCCAGCAACGTGAAAAGATAAGCTGTAGAAAGAGCCTAAATAACTGTTTTGACTCTGATGGGTGGAACCAGAATTCAGACTGAATTAATGTTCTGCCTCCTATATGAGAACCAGCGTGGTGTAGTGGTTTGAGAGTTGGACGATGATCCTGGAGACGAGGGTTTGATTCCCTGCTCAGCCATAGAAACCCACTGTGATCTTGGGCACATTACACACTCTCAGCCCCAAGGACCTATCACAGTGTGTGACCAAGTCAGAAATGACTTGAAGGCACACAGCAACTACTCCTTATGGTATATCTATTCAGAAAAATCAATTTTATTGAGTGTGGCCACTTCTTGGATCTTCAAGAAATATCTAGGAAGCAAAGCTTAGATTATCAGTGGTGCAATGGAGTATATACTCCAGAAACCTCTGTGTTTAGAGGCTTTCTGCTACTGTTGTCACACATACACACACACAAGCTTATCATCTTGTTTTGTGCAGCTATCAAGAAAATGCTCTTGAAGAGAGAGGGACTATAGATCTTGCCAAGGGTTGTTAACATCTACAACCCACTCAAGTATCATTCCCCAGCTGCAGAGTAAATGAAGAGGTGGGAATCATATCAGAGTCATTGCCTCTGAGATTCCAGCCTTGGTCATGCTAGCTAGAACTCAAGCAAGGAAATGTCAAGAGCCGCACCTGTTCTTCAGACCTGAAAGGGGCTGATCTTGGCCCAGGGAGGGTACCCCTTGTCCTAGCATCACTGCCAAATCTGATCTGCTACAGTGTGAACCTAGAATTCAGGGTTGCTTGCATACATGCAGACAGGAAGGAGAACTGTTTTGAAAACAGCTCCAGAGCCCCAATCATTTTATTTTATTTTACTGAGATGAAATACTCTGTCAGTGGATTTTTTGTTATTCCCTTTTTATGTAAAATTTACATCATTAGCTCATTTCCTTAATTGTAACCTTTGGACCGTAGCTTGTTAGTGAAGATTTAAGCCAAGATAACATGTGAATCCAAGCATTTAAGAACATGAATCTGAATGTAAGAGTGCTTGCAGTATAAGAGCCCTTAAATTTAGCAGATAATTTATTAAGTGGTGTACCTCCATTGTTAGGTCCTAAATAACCTAAAGGCGCCAGATTCCATCTGATCCTGAACGTTAAGCAGGGTCAGCTCAGGTTAGTACTTGGATGGTGGACTGCCAACAAATACTAGGTGCTGTAGGCTATATTTTGGAGGTAGAAAATTGCAAAACCACTTCTGAGTATTCCTTGCCTAAGAAAACCATATGAAATTTAATGGGTCACCATAAGTCGACAGACAACTTGAAGGCATGTACACACACATGCATCTCCATTGTTAGTGCTGACTTAAGAGATCATGGGGGCCTGTGTCCTCATACAAGATTTTGTGCCTTGCTGCATTCAGTATGTATCTATGAAACAAGTTGACTTTAGATAAATTTTTGAGTTGTCCCTGGGATTTGACAACATAGGTACCAAATAGCTATATAGTACAGTGTCATTCTCCACTTCATAGTGCTTGTTGACAAACTACACTCTTCCTATTTTATTTTATTTTATTTTATTTTATTTTATTTTAGGAAAAACTACTGTGCTGTGAATTATATGTTTATGTATAAGTGGTGCTGATTGTTGGGCTCAGGTTTGGGCTGTCAATATAGAACTTGTCATGAATGGTGAATTTCTGCCAAGAGTATGATGCCAAAGGGGATTGTCACTTGGGGGCATTGCATCAGAGAAGGACGAAGAGTAAGGTCCTAATGATATCAATACTATTTTTCTGCAGGGGTTGTTATTTGCTTGGTTTTATGGGTGTCTACGTTAAGCATGGAAGTATATACACTCAGCTTTCTTTTCTTTTTTAACATTTATCTTCAGCCAAAGTTCCCCCATATCCACATGACCTGTATGTGTGATTTCAGTTACGCTGAAATGCAGTCCAAAAATATGTACTTCGAATTTAATGGAAATTAAATGGAAATTGTAGTAATAAAGGGAAATTCATATATGGAAAACAGAAGGGAATGGAAAATTACAGCAAGTGGCAGCCCATTCATTCCCACTCTCGCACTGTCTTGCATTGACCAAGCTGTCTCATGTTTCCTCACTGTATACCTGTACTTCAGTGCTACCCAATTGCTTAATAGGCCTCTTAGTTATGTGATCTGATCACCACTCAATGTCCTTGTGTAAAATTGTCCTCATGCAGCAGTGAAATGTTTCTACTTGAGTACTTGTGTTGTTGGTAATGCACCCAAAGTGCAAGGGTGGTGATGCTGGAAAATCCTGATAAGCATAAAAGAACCTTTAAAGTGCTTTCTTTAAGTGAGAAGATGAAAGTTCTTGATTTAATAAGGAAAGAAAATAAAATGTGTACTGACGTTACTAAGATCTGTGGTAAGAATGAATCTTCCATCTATGAAATTGTGAAGAAGGAAAAAGAATTCCATGCTAGTTCTGCTGTCACACCTCAAACAACAAAAGTTATTGCTCCAGGGTATGATAAGTGTTTAATAAAAATGGAGAAGGCATTAAATTTGTGGCTGGAAGACATGAACAGAAAGCATTAACATCAGCGTGTTGCATCAGAAAGCATTGAGGCTATATGAAGATGTCAGCAGTGTCTCCTCAAACGAGTGCCACCAAGTCCTTCATTGCAAGTAAGGAATGGTTGCATAGATTTAGGAACAGGTTTGGACTTAAAAATATAAAAGTGAATAGAGAGGCTGTGTCTGCCAATGAAGCAGTTGCTTCCACGTATCAGTTTAAAAAGTTGTTTGAAGAAAAAGGCTACCATCCAAAGCAGGTATTCAATTGTGACGAAACTGGGCTTTTCTGGGGGGAAAAATGCCCACTAGAACCTGCATTCATAAAACTGCAATAACAGCACCAAAGCATAACGCATGAAAGGAGAGATGCACTCTGATTACACGGGGCAATTCAACAGGGCATATGATAAAGCCAGGTGTAGTGTACACATTGAAGAACTCACACACTCTTAGAAACAAAAACAAAGATTATCTGTCCATGTTCTGGCAGCACAGTAAGAAAGTGTGGGTGACAGCCATCTTGTTTACAGAATGGTTTCATCAATGCTTCATCCCAGAAATGAAAAAATATTTGCAGCAGGAAGGTGTGGAATTTAAAGTCCTATTAATAGTAGACAGTGCACCTGGCCATCCTGAATCTGTTTGTGATGAAAATATCAATGTTGTTTCAATCTCATTGGTTCAGTCCATTGACCAGAAGGACATCACTCATTTTGTCAAGCCCATGCACACTTGCCTAGTAGTTGACCACACTGTAGCAGCAGTTGATGCAGACCCTAATGTGGGCATAATGCAGTGCTGGAAATCCTTCATTACTGCTGAGTCAATAACCTTCATCAAAGATGCAGTGGATGAATTAAAACTAGAAACTGTAAATGCTTGCTGGAAAACTTGTGGAGTGATATTGTGGATGATTTTCATGCCGTCCTGGGGAGAAGTTAGGAGAGTTATTCATGCAGCAAGGCAACTTGGTGGGGAAGGATTTGCTGACCTGCTGGATGATGAAGTAGAGGAATTTACTGACGGCCGTGAAGAAGCATTAACCCATGATGAGTTGGAAGAACTTGTTAAGATGTCTTCGGAGGAAGAAGAAGTAAAAAGAGAAGTAGAACCAGAAATGTGGACATTAAAGAAGTTTACCGAAGTGTTTCACTTTGCACAGACATTAAAGGATAAAATTATGGAATACAATCCTTAGATATATCCTGTGCTAACAGCCAGCCAAGGCTTACAGGTCTCTAATTAGAGTCTGTTATCAGCAGCCAAGAGCAAAGTTTGTAACAGTTTGTTAGCAAGTTACCAGCTGTTGTTTTGCAGACCGTGTCTGTAGTAAATCCAGAGTGGCAGTACAGCAGTGAAGTCTGTACACAAGGTGAGGGTCAAGGTCTCCAAGAATACAAGCAAGGGATCTGAATGGGGGGGGGGGGGGCGTGCTGCTTCCAGTGATGATATCAGTTGTCCACAACAGCTTCGTCCCATCCATTCCTCTGTTTATATAGGCTAAGAGCTTCCCCCAGCTGTTTGCCTAATTGAGGCGTCCTCCAGGTCTCCTGGGCTCTCCCTTTTTCACCTGTGCTAACTGCTGTACGTGTTGTCCCTTTCATGTCTCTACGTTGTGGCTGTTGGGAAGGGTCCTGTCTGGGTCCTGGGATGGGGGCATGACAGGACTGAACACAGCATTAAAGTCACCCGTGTGATCACCAAAGGATTACAACATCTGCGGCAACGCTTTGAGGAATTGAAAAGAAAGAGACAACAAGTTCAGATTACAATATTCTTCCAAATGATTCTAGCATAAAAACCTTCAGAGGTTCCCCAAGCATCAATATCATCTGCTCCTGAAATCAAGATCAAACCATCAACATCATCCTGGAACTACAATCCAGGATCACCTTCTGATGATCCTCCTTATGATGGTGACCTCCATTTCCAATTTATCTCAGAAGGTGAATACTGGCCTAACACCAGGTCATTCAGGTGTTTGCATTAAGTTTCTGTTGAGCTTCTGCATGCGGAATCATTTTGTTCCCATCTCTTTTTGGACCACACAATGTTGTTAATTTTTGTGCGTTTATCAGTTACACATCTGCTTTGGACTGCAAATAACAGCTACAAAGCTTTCTTTCTCTTAGATTCTAAAATTCTGCCAGGTTCTGTCAAGTTTCAGAGCCTGCTGTCCAACCTGCATACTCATCTTGATACCTGCATCATTCATCTGATTGGAAAAAAACATATTTCTTAGGATTCTCTTAAGCTTTGGACTTTTAGGAAATTTCTATTATAGAAAGATAAACTTGTGCCTTTATGGTTAATTATATACTATGTAAAAAATAGTTTATGCAGTTATATCCTCCTTGTGGAGATTGTGCATAATCTTTCATAGAGCATAATCTAAGTGCATAATCTTTCATAGATACTATGTAGTCTGAGCACATTTTTATTATATAAATTTTACATGGTCTAGGCACATTTCTTCTTAAAAGGAACATTTCCCCTATATATAAGTCACATAGTACTTGTACTACCTTTCAGTGTTAAGGAGCATCATTTTACTCCATGTTAGCGATAGAGGTTATTCACGTCATACTTCATCTGTTGAGGAATTGTACTTCTTCTACAGAGTGTTTATATAATTTCAGTATTTGGTAGTATTTCAGCATTTTCAATGTACTGCATAATTTCAGCATAGCTATATGCTGGAATTTTTGAGTTGGACAACTAAGCTTGCAGATCCTGCTTTTCTACCAATAAGACCTGGATTTCAATTCCTAGTGTTTTTATCCCACACTTATGTTTTAAGATAAATTGTCTTGGCTGTTTGCAGTTAGAGTCTTTTAGGGAAGAATCAGACTGCATCAAACAGATGCTAGTGAAGTAAACCATACTGAGTCAAGCAGACTAGTTTAAGGTCAATTAGATCATGGGGTATATGTATCACCCTTAGTCAATCCATTCTGCTCATTGGATGCATACATTCGTTCATCTCATCTGCCATCAACAGGGTGATTTGCTTTTTTCTGTTTCTATTTTCTGCACATATAATTGTTAAGGCAAGGCAATAAAACATGTTATCTTATACCCATGTGTACAGTGAAAGTATACTAAAATGTTCTTGTATACTTTCTGCTTCATACATCTTACATTACCATGCTACAAGCGTGACAGACACTACAACACACATCCTTTGATTACAGTGACCTCCTCTCACTACAACTACTGTGGTCTTAGGCATTTCATATGGATGACCAACCACTCCCTGTGTTCCTCCCACCATTTTTTTCTGCTTGTGGTGCAGCCGAAGTTTTAAAGAAAAAAGTTTTTTTCTGCCATGCTACTGACACAATTTTGGTAGTGCAATAATGGCAACAGCAAGGTACAGCCCTCCCTCACCACATGAGTTAGACAGGCACTGCATGCCCTTGTCCTTAGGAAGTTGCCTAATTTTGCATTATAAAGCTTCAGAACCTGTTTATAAGAGGTGGCTTTTTCCATTTGAAAAAAAAAAACAATTTTAAGTGAGATAAGTACTTTTCCTCCTTCCAGGAAATAGAGGCTACCGGGATATATACTTTGTGAACTACAAATTACTTAGGAATGCAACTGGTTAGGAAGTCACCTGAAGATTTATAGTCCCCCACATTCAACTCAATAGGCAGGCAAAAGGATTTATAGCCTGAAATTTATTTGAAGTACTGAATCTCAACAGAAACTAGAGTGAAGGGTTTAGTGACTGTTTAATTGTAGCTACATAAACAGCAGTTTTGCTTCCACTATATACTATGTGCAATCATTCATTGTCCTGAGGACAGAGGTTTCAGCCCTCAAATACTGTTCTTTTCTGGCTTTGTCTGAGTATTTTTTTTTGCCTTACTCTTTTCCTGTCTGGGAAAGCACAGCTACCTTTCCCTTGGCTGACAGCATTTTTTCAAGCCCAATTAATTTTAGGGGGAAGGTGAGGAGAGGAGATGTTCTTCATCTCATAGTAATGTAGGAACTAATCAGAGCAAAAGTAACATGTTTATTTTCTGTGTGAATATGGGGAGTCACTACTTTTAATATTTTTTTTTAGTATTGGCAGCAGACCAAACTGATAAACAAGGTCTGCTTTGCATTTTAAGCATGAATGTTTTCACTTGTATCCTATTCATGTTTGCTCAGAAGTGTGACTCTCAATATGGGGTGCCATTTGAAACAGAATTTCTTTGGAGAAGGCAGCATTGAATTTGGTTGGACCACTTCTAATTCAGTAGACTAGCTATATATCTTAATTTCTTGTGGCACTTAAATTTGAATATGATGGCACTATTCACTCACTTTAAGTCTGTAGACTCCATACTAAGGTGAAACAGAATTTATTTAAATGTTTCTATAGTTCAACTTGAACACTGCAACAAATATTGGCCTGATCGTGCTTCTTTTATCTGGCAGAGCACTCGTTTTCATTTTTTGCAGTGTTTGTGATGCCGTTTAGACCAGTAGACAGGGATTCGTTGACTGAGAAACAGATCATTGAAAGCCATGGTATAATGTTCAGCCATTTGAACAGTGTAAGACTGTTAGTCCGTCTGTCCTAGCATTGCCTACTGTGACTGGCAGCGACTCTTTAAGGTCTCTCATAGAAGAAGATAATGTGTCCTGCAACTTGTCCTGCTACTTATGAAGTGCTGCTACTTAAAAAAAAAAAAGTTTGGGAATGCTGGGGATTGAATCAAGGACTTTCTGCATATAGAGTAAGTACTCTGCCAGTGTGCAGTAGCCCTCCGTTTCAGTCATTAGTGTCCCTTGTTTTGGAAGGCCTATTTTCAAGTTTGGTTTATTACACATGCACAGAACATAATACGGTGCAAGGACTGACTCATACTTTTTTCTTATTCAGCAGAGCTTGGAAATACTATTTTTGAAGACTATAACCTTTAGAATTTCCTGCCCAGCATGGTCACTAGCCCTGCTAGCTGGGGGATTTGAGGAGTTAGAGTTTAAAAAGTCTTAATTTCAAGCCTTTAAGATACCTCTGTTTGGAATTACTGATCTAACCATATTCAGTGACAGTGGAATAGACTCTTCCATATTTCAGTTGTTACCCTAATCCATGTTCAGTAAATACAAACACATTCTACAATACAAAGAAACAATATCTTATCTTGGACATTTCAACTGCAAACTGATGCTGCTGTTGCATTGTGAACAGGCAAGAGGGGAATCATGTCCATGTAAATTATAATTGTCGTTTGAATTTTCTGGAAGGATAAGCTGTAATAGCTTGCTAAAGCAAAAACAACAAGTAGTCTTATGGTACCATGATGGCTAACAGATGGAACATACTTTCAAAGACTAAACTTTGTCATAATAAATTTGTTAGACTTGTTGTTGTTGTTGTTGTTGTATCTAGTTTCTTTATAGCAGCTGTGAGGAAGCCCAAAGCTATTAGGGGCCAAAGGCAACATTGGGTAGGGAGCTGAAGAGTGGGCATGACCACACCTGGCAGGGCCTCTTGCATTCTTAGCCTCGCAATGTCCTTTTCTCTTGCCCCATGTGGCAGTGCTTTTTGGGGTGGTGGCAGTGCATGAAGAGGAGACAAGGTGGTAAGCAAGTAAGACATCAGACTTCTTCCCTCCCTTCTGACCCATTGCCAGTTGCCTTACGGGAAAAATTATAGAAAAGAGGAAGGCGGGTCAGAAGGCATAAGTCAACTGTCATATTTCAGCCAGGACCCATGTTCCAGACTTCCATCAGTCATAATCAAATCAAAACAAAACCCAGTGCCTTTTTATGTGTTCATATTGTTCATCTGTTTCTTCGTCTTTCTTTTAAAATCAAAGTAGCAACCCTTGTAAATCAAACTTCTAGTTTGCTGTCATCATTTGTTTGAAACCCAAGTAAATAAATGACAATGGAATGATTCTTTGTAGAGAATTCTTTTTAGAAAATGTTCCATTGTTTTTAAAAATGTTGGGTTTTGTTTGTTTGACAAGAAAAAATGTAGAGTGCTGTTATGGACAGAGGAGTATAGTCCTTTTATCCTCTTCCAGCAGTTCTTCTCTCCCAGTTGCAGCTGTGAATCCCCTTATATTTACAAGCTCCTCTGATGTATAGGGATTTTAAAGAGCAGGTGTTTCCAGCTAGGATCTTTTTAGTTGTACACAGACACAGCAGCACAACTATAAATTTAGACTTAAAGGACCAGGGGGCATGTTTCTCATATGGTCATATGAAAGGGGCAAAAGTGAGCCCATCCAACAACCCCAAAGGCCAAGTCAAGAAACTTTTTTGAATCCTTCCAGTTCTGGTTAGCTTTAATCTGACAAGAACTGTGTATGTCAGTAGTGCCAAGATACCGCTTGTTAAAGACCGGAATGGGGAATGCAGTTCTGCATTTTGGAAGAAGTATTTTGTATAATTGGAGTTCCTCAGGCAACTGGGAAAATTCCTAGTAATTCATAAGGTTGTTCATAATAATTTTGTTTAATGAATAGGATACAATATAATCTACATGTAACTAAAGTATAATTGGTGGGATGACGTGGTGTCAGTTGGTAATGAAGTGGGCCAAACGACACAGGAGAACTGCATTGATCTCAATCTATTCCCCAATATGAGTTGTCAATTACTTGATGCAGCCTTTTGTGTCCCAAGGTCAGGCTGGAAACCAGATTGGAATGATACATTAGATACAGTGAAAAATATCCAGAATCTTTTTGCCCCAACACACCCTCCTTCAGTAAGGGTTTAACATCTTGTGAGGTCTGGATGGTAAACTGATAAATTTTGACATACAGAATTTTGAATCCCAAGAGCAAGTGGTAGTTTTCAAAGTGTTATTTCAAATTGGGCTTCAAATTGCTTAATGACCTTTCCATTGCATTAGGCTGCAGAAGCTGAAACCTATTGAAAACATCATTAGTGAGTGGAAAGCTGGATGCATCCATATCTAACTGTCAGAATAATGGCATCCAAGTTGGAACGGATGTCTGGAATTTCGTCAGCAAAATGTAATGCAGATTTGTCACAGCAAGACTTCTACCATTAAGTGGCTTTTCACTATTTGAGGAAGCTCCAGTAGTGAACATAGTATAGATAACAACCCAGATTTGGCCTTGCAGCTTTAAGTGCATCTGAGGTTCCCTCAATATAAGATGCATTAATTGAGGCCAACTTTGTATCCAAACCAATAACTTATATAAGTTTCTGTTATCTCTAAATAAGTATGACATGTGAGGTTTACAGCAAGAATGAAATCCAGTTCTGACTAGTCAGTGGCAATTGGTTTGAACATCTGCAGGTAGCATGGTTGTAGTATAGTATGTCTTGCACAGCAGAAATTTCTCTTTGAGGTATATCAATTGCCATAGCATCTGTTCAAGAAAGGGCTTTCTAAATCAGCAAGTTGTTGGAGATGTAATAATGTGAGTGCTTCCTTAGCGCATATGTTTTGAAGTTGTCCCACAGTAGTACCTTTTGGGAAGAAGTTAATCACATTTGGTTTTGGAAAGTGTCTTGATATTCAGGGACACATATGTTATCTTGAATTATTTACTTGTTTCTTGAAAATTAACAAATGGTTTGCAACAAGGGCAGGAACCAATTTTTAATTATTTGTAGTCTTGTTAGTGAATTGTAGTTTTGTTTAATATTTGTAGTGTATTGTTGTGTTCTTTCTTTTCTGTATGACTTTGTAGTGTCATAGAGTTTTCTTTGTTTTATATTCAATAAAAATGGTAGAAAATAGAAAAAATGGCCAACAGAAGTGGATTTCTGTTGTCCTTTTGACTGCTAAAAATCATTTTTCTCCACCTGTGATGCAATGGATAGAAGATCTAACAGCACTTGCAACATTTGAAAGAATGATGTATAGATGAAATGTATAGATGGACTCATGCTTGAATATTTGGTCATCTTTTATAAAAATTCCTTTTGTGCTTTTATCTTCCTGCTTTTGTTATACTGGAACATTAAACTGAGATTCCATTTATTTAAAAGGAAAGAAAAAAAGATTTTTATGGATTAAATCTTTCAGTTTTAAAGACAAAATAGTATTAGATTTACTTCCAGTGTTTAGTGCTACTTTACTAACTCTGTATATGGGATATGGGATCTCATTTTCATGTTTCGTTCTATAAAGTTCTATAAAGTTGAAATGTTCCAATTATTGCTTAAGGTTACTGTAAAAATTATTATCTTTTCCAACTTTTCTTGACAACAGCTTTTGTGTGTGTGTGTGTGTGGCTACATATCATGAATACCCATCCCCCCAACACTCTTTTGTTGCTAAAATAGTTACAGATGGCAGAAGACAGTACTAAAACTGTAACATTCTCTGGTTGGATGCAAGAACAGCAGCCTTTGAGCATCAGGTTTTCCATTGCTTTACAAATCAGGGACCTATTTTTGCTCTTATCACACGTTTGGACAATTCATGGCCATAGGCCATGTACAGCCCTCAATGGCCTTTAGTGCGTCCCCCCATATCAGTGTCCAGCCCTGGTGGCGGTTGGTGGCCCCTATGTCAGTAGTTTGATAAGTCCACTCAAGTGTTTTTAATCTTTAACGAAGCAGTCCAAGATGCTGAATCTATTTGGGAGATAACTCTTTCATAACCTGGATTAAAACCTCGTGTTGATTCACCATCCCACTTACATGAGAGCAAACAGCTGCCACTGTCCAAGCCTCCACCAAATTTCTTCCCCGCTGCCAAATTTGTCCATGAAAATGGTGATTCCCATAGTCTGTCAAGTAGAGCATGGTGGTAATGGGAAGAGCACGCTCCCTATGGGAATGGTCATCCCTGTGTGCTGTCCTCCCTGGGAAAGATCTGCTCTTGACAGCCTGTGAAAAAGGCTTAAATGATATTATTAACTGAACAAAATGCTTTAATGGAGCTGAGATGCTTTAGATCAGAAGGGTGACTGTTGCTGGTCAAGGGAAATCCCGTATCAGAGACCAAGAGTAAAGAAATTACTACTCGGTGAATAGAAACCTGAGACAGAAATATGCCACTACTGGCATGAAGACAGGATGTTTCTTTTTTTGATACTTTGCTCTCCTAAAATTGTTCATTTAATAAGAAACAATGAAATCTTTATATACACTGAACTTATCACCAGTCTCTTGAGAAGAAAGATCACAATGTGTGCTTCTTACTGTTTCTTTATTGCTTCATTTACTAAGATACATCTTTTTGAAATCATGGGTTTGTTCCATTTACTGTTACTTATCTGATCAACAAAAGGACTACGTTTGGCATGACTTTATGTTTGGAAGTATATACCTAAAAATGTAATGTGAGAAAGAGACCTATTTAAGTTCAGTGATAATAATCAATGATTTACATAAATTTAGAGTTGTTATAGTTCTGTAGCCTTTTTAATTTTTTTTCCCATGTGGCAGATGTTTGATATATTTGTTGAAGCTATCCCAGTAATTCTAAAGCACAAAATAGTAAGAATGAATGGTTATTTCAAATATTGCATGTTGTGTGTAGGAACTTCAAAAGTTCTTGTTTTCGATATATGGCCTGGATAAAGAATGCTTGTCAGTCAGTGTTTTTTTGTTTTTTTTTCCAATCTGGGAATGAATTATTGCTTTCCCACAATGTTCAACAGCTGTGATCCAGAATGGATTTTGAGCTACCAGGATCATTTAATTAAGTATGTGATAGGACTTCTTTCCTAATGTTGCAAGTTTTGGTGTTATAAAAATGTGATGCAGTATTTTCAAGAAGTGATTTGAACATCTAATCGCGACAATCAAGATATGCTTTGTGATCTTTGTTGTGATTTGTACTGAAGATCAGGGCTGGTAAATCTATTTTTTTCTGAGTGCTGATGGAACAATGAAACAGTTCTTCATCCCATAGCTTCAAGATACTCAGGATTTTTTTGCCCACAATAATGGGAAACTGCACGGCTTTTCTGTGAAAGCATCACAGCTTGCTCCCAAACTCTGTAGTTTTTCAGAAACCATGTAGCTTCTTCTGAGAACAACACAGCCTTGCCTGAAAACTGTGCAGCTTTCATTATGGAAAGGAAATTATGCAACATTCAAATTGTGGGGTTTGCACAAAACAACAAAAAAAGACTGTTTCCAGGCGTTGTGTGTGTTTTTTTGTGTAAGAATGCTAGTTTTTTTAAGCATTAAAAGCAGCAATGTTGCATAACACAAATGTTGCACAGTAAATATGTCGCACAAAATACAGCAACCTTGGATGAAATATAAACATATAATTTTTTCTGTGCAACACTTTTGTTTTGTAAGATTTTTTCTTGTGCAAAATTGAGGGGTTTTTTTTTAACAGAAAACAGCAGTGTTGCACAAAAAACCAACGTATTTTTGCAGGGTTGCTGAAATTTGTGCAACATTTTTGTTGTGCTAGTTTTTTCTTGTACAACTTTTTTTTTTGATGTAGAAAACAATTTTTTTTTCCAGTTTGGGTTGGCCCAAGTTTCTTTTTTTTCCTGTGTAATACCTTTGAAATCAGTGAAGGCTGCAGCCATGATATTGAACCTTTCACTGCTTTGATTGTATTGAGATAGAACATGCAATTTAGTTTTGCATTTTGTGTACTTGCATATTGTGTACTTTTTGAACTCTCCCATTGTTTTTTATTATGTACTTGGCAAAGCTGTGCAGTTTTCTGTATGTAGTGAAAAGACTCCAAGGGTAGGTTTTTGTTACAAATTGTGCAGTTTCTGAAACTCTTGTGCAGTTCTCAAAAAGTGTGCAGTTCAAGTTCTGCAGGTGACAGCAACAACAAGTTCCTGCAGGTTGCAAGACCTTTCAGTATGCCATTTTGTTTCCTGTATAAATTTATGGAGGGACTGGGAACTCCAATTTTGGCCCTAGTTGGGAAATTTGCAAATTTATATTCCATTCTTACTGAAGAGGCACAAGTGATTTGGAGACTGTTACTGGTTCTAAAATACATAGCATCTTTGTTTTATTGTACTTTGTCTGCTGTTTTTGTTAAAAGTAAGTTGCTATATCTTTGTATACTGCTACACAGAAGATAGTAAAGCAGCATAAGGCAAATACTTATTCTGAGATATTTCACTTTGTCTCTTATTTATAGGGTAATTATGCTGGCCTTATTTTCTGCCATGAAGGATGGCCCTTGTGTATCCATGAGAAAGTTGTAGTACAGTTGGCATCTCTTCGTAAAGTTAGTTTAAAACCAGGAGATTTTTACTTCCAGATTGTGCCGGTGGGAAATCAGTCTGCCAACTTAGTATTAAAATGCCTCTCCAGACATGGCCAAGGAATAGAAGAACTTCATGTACCTGAAACCATGTATGGATATATTTTCACAACAGAGTTTTTGGAAAATTTAAATTGTCAATGGAATGGAAATCCTTTGCAGAGCTGCTTGCTGACAACAGGCCCTGCTGTATATAGGACACCTTGGAAAAATATTGTGAATCCTGTTTTTGTTCCTACTGCTGAAAAAGTTATTCAAAGATATTCGAATAACTCTCAGCTTGAGAAGTTAAGCTGCAACCTTGAAGCTGAAACCATGACACAGACCATGGAAAGCAACAACTCACATGAGACTTCTCCTAATGATACCTGCTCTAGTGTGGTAGAGATGCCATTTGAAGACAGCTGTGGAGCTCAAGGCAATGATGAGTCTGGTTTTTGTCAAGGTCTTGGAAGCCAGGCTGAAATACTAGGTTTAGAACTCCAAACTAAAAATGGAAAAGAATATGACATAAATTCAGTTGCACATCCTGTGGAATGCAAGCATATTGATTCAGTGACAGAGCATGTTACCAAGGAACCGAGAAAGGGATTTGACATGATGACAGATTTTTTAAAAGAAAATGCATCAAGTCCTCCACTAGCAATAGGCAGTGTCACCAAAAGCATAACTTTTGGTACAGACTTGAGCATCTCACGTCAAAGAGAGAGGGATTCTTTGTATTTTGAAACAAAGCGCTTGTTTAGAAAGTCATATATAGAAGCTTTGCAAAATCCAATGAACCTAGGTTCCAGCTCTGAGGAATCCATTGCGGAAGAAGAACCTTCTAAACATGTAAGGGAGGCAAGACAGATAGATGATGACTCTAGGGTGGCTGGAAAAACATCTGAATGCAATATTCAGGATGAAGGCTCTTGCTCTGCAAGATTATTGAAATGTGTAGAGACAAGAGAGGCAATTAGATTTTGTGAACAACCTCCTGTATACCATCAAATTTCTCCAGATGAAAGTTTCAGGCCAAGTTCAAGAAGATCACAATCTTTAGATAGAACACATAAAATTTCACAGGGTAAAGATTATAAACTTGGTGATTCCTTCCATGAAGAATTCAGTACAAATTCACCTAAAATTATAAATGGGCATTCCATAAGACTGGAGAACTTGGATTCCAATATTCATGATTTCATTTCTACAAGAAGCAAAAAGGATGAAGGTAAATATACATACATACATACATATATATAAATATGTATAATTTCACTGCACGTTGCTTAATACGATGGTTTAAACAATTTTAAGCACTATGCCTTTTTTCCTTTAAGTTGCTTAGATGCTCAGATGCTATTGATATATTTGAGTTTCTGGTGTTTGTGTATTTCTTTTCACAGTCCTGACCAAGGATGCCCCTGTGGGTTTGAGTGAAGTAAAGGGATATATTCCCATTTAACAGAACAGCAGCAAAATAAGTGAAATCAAGGAGCATAGGAATAAGATCTACATAGCAATCCATTGTCTATCATCAGTTTGCTTTTTATAACTGGAGATTAAAAGTCACCATGGCCACAGTCCAGTGAGTCAGGAAATCAAAAAGTGCACTGAACTGTGCATGACGCTTAGAGCCACTAACTCGTTACTTATACATGCATAAGAAAAAAACTGCACAATAATGGATTAAAAGACTGCATGTAACTTTCTAATCATATGTACATATAATAGGAACCTATGCTTTGCCATAGATTTCCTCATGTGTACTCACAATAAAACACATGTGATTGTTAAAGCATGATGGTATGCATTTATATTTTCACATTTTTCTGTGTATATCTGTATTGGTAAGATGCAATATAACTTTTTCTGGAACAATTCCAGGAGTACAAGGTTTCTAACATCTTCATTAATAGTCATTGACATTTACATTTTCCATAATACTATTTCCCCCTTGAAAAAAAGATTCCTACATTTTGTGTAGTTAGTGTTCTAACTATTCTGTCTCAGTTATATGAAGATTTAATCACATAAAGCTACTGACTATAAAGTGATAAGTTATGAGCTACAGGTAAAATTCTACTGACCAAGGGCATAAAGAATATTTGCTCTGAAATATTTGCACAGCAGGGAGCTGGACTAGATGGCCTTTGTTGTCCCTTCTAACTGTGTGATTCTGTGATTCTGAATAAGGGCAGTTGAAACCAGTAGGAATAAAGTGTTCAACATTTTCTGCTCAGAAATAGTTCTGGGTTAATCACATTCCCCTCTATAAGATTTCTCACACATAACAACTTTGAAATTAAGTGAATTTCAGCAGCTGAAGTTTGACAATCCAAAGTAAAATTGCAGCTCTGGGATAGTACAACCAGTAGATTTGGTTTCAAGAGAAAGAGGCGGTTTCAGTACAATATGAATTTGTACCAAAGATCTAAATCCAACGTTGCACTGCAGCAGCAGCAGCATAATAGAGATTTCTTCCATACTCCATACCTGTCCCCTGTCCTTTGAACTTGCCTGAAAACCAGCTCAGGAAGGGTTCCCAGCCCCCCAGGTTTTGAGGGCAGTAAGAGGGGGCTCCAGTAGGAAGGGGAAATCACCACCTTTTAGTTCTGCTTGTATTCCACTGTCCCACAAGTAGAAGTCTGGTGTGAGATTTTTTTTCCCCGTGAAGGAAAAGGCATTGTTAGCTGGAGCATATTTTGTTTTATGTCCAGAATTGCTACTCTTACAAAAGACAGGTTGGCTATCCTTAAATTATTATTGCTATTGTATTTTGAGTGTGGCTTACCATCAGTCACTTTCTTTTCCTCCTGTATGGTGTAAGTTACTACTCTTCAAGTTCTGTATGTAGGGAACAGAAACAATGCCAAAAGTGAATTGATGAAGAATTATGGCTGGTCTAGGGTCTGAAGCTATGCAGTCTTTATTCATCTAGGATTGGGGCCACAGTTATAATTCCTCAACTTGATGTAAAATACTGATCCGTGAAAGACAAATATGTAATTATCTTTAATGATTCTTTCAGGTCAAAAGTATTGCCAGTTCCGTGTAGTCCAGCCATGTGTTCTTTTTGGCTGTTGTTTTAATCTTGTAGATTTTAAGACTTTATGAATGATTGTTTCAAGCAATTACTGACACTTTCTTCCCCATAAAGGGCATGCGTGCAAGTGGAAGAACTCTGGATATTGATTGTAGAATATGATTATTCCATGTGCATATAAACTGTGGCAGAAGGGGCAGGAGCAGAGATTGGAAAAGTTACTTTTTTGGATGCAAATTCCAGAATGTCCAAGCCAATGTGGAAGTTGTAGTCCAAAAATATAACATTCTAAAGCTCTGGGCAGGAGTAATTTATGTGTGTAGGATTGTCATATGTTACAGTACACACAAAGAAATTTTCCTGCTTCCTAATGTTAGCACAGGAAGTAGGAAAACAACTTTCAGTTTAGAGTTGACACTATAGGAAATAGTCTGATACTGTTTTTAGCCAGTGGCATGTCCCAAGCCTCACTGCCAGCCTGACCTGCTCAGGTAGTATGATATTGGGATATATTTGCTTTGCGAATGGAGCAAGGATGCCAGAGCTTAAGTTCTCTTAGCTTCTTAAGTGTCTTAAAATTATGATTAAATGTAAAGCCACTCAGTCTTCAGTTCTTGCCTTTAGCAGGCTAATGAAAGCTATGCTTTTCTTTTTTTAAGGACTGGGTGCTTTTTTATGGGTTGGATTAGAACAAGAGTTTAGAAAAGTTACTTGTTTGGATTACAAGTCTCAGAACCTTTTGCCCATGCTGGCCAGATGTCGAGGAATTATACTCCAAAAAAGTAACTTTTAGACAGTAAGATATCACTTCCCCTTTAGTTTTGTAATCTACCCTTATGAATTTCTAGCTGTATAGTGTTTCTCTAAAATTTCAGTACTTTTTAAACATTTTCAAAAGCAGCAGCCACCCACGAAGATAATAATGACAATAAAATTAGCGTTTTGATCCTTCTACTCATTCTTGTCTTGATCTTTTGAGAAATTAGTTGAATTGATAGCCTTGGATTTTAAAAGATTTGGAGCAAAATTCTAGGCATGTTTGCTCAGAAGTAACTCCTATTGGGTTTAGTGGTGTTTATTGAAGGGAAAGTGTGGTATTGGATTACAATGTTAAGACTGCAGACCTAGACATACTTATGATTGACCTTAGTGAAACTTATTTCAGAACAAAAAAGCATGTGATTATTTTTGTCCTGTTGATTTTAGTAGGATGGAACTGATTTAGATAACTAGATATCTTGCTGCAATGTAGTTCACCCCAGTGAGGCTCCAAGTGACATTGTGTGGTTAGAGAAGTTGAATGCATATTGTGATCAAAACCCAATAAGCAAAGATGCATTTTGGGGCATATATTTTGTCCTTCTCATAATCTAGTTCTGCTTGAATCTGACTACTGGAAAATAATATTTCAAAAATAATATTGGTGGGTCAGTCTAGTCTGGATGAGTTTAACTGCAAAATTTTCAGATTAGCAGATCTTTTGATATTGGCTGCACTTATTTCCGCAGTAATTTAGTTTAATCAGAACTCCTATCTACACAGAATCCCAGGTGGCGGAAGACAAAGGAGCTGCCAAATGATTCTTAGTACGTTTTTTTAAGGCTTCTTAATCTTGGAGGATTTTCCATGAAGTTTTTTAAAAATATTAATTTTAATATTGTTTTTCTATTTTATGCATTCTATAAAGCAAATTACTATAGAAGGAATGTATTTACCAGAAGGAATGGCAATGCGGAGGCTAAGCTGTTCTCTTTTACTTTATTAACATTTTTTTCCAGATCCAGGGGACTCCAAAATTGATTTTCCAGATTACAAATCTAATGTAAATGCTGCCTGCCATGAGGATGAACTGCTGCCTGCTGACCCTGAGGATCCTGACTCCTTGTTACCAAGCCAGTTGTTTGAAGTTAATCAAGAATTATTGCACTCTGGAGTAATTTCTCTGTGTGGTATGCAGTACATAGATAATGTTGTGTTTAAAGAAACATAAAAATGTTAAAACTATATGGTGTATAGAAATCTCTTATAATACTGCTGCTTGAAATCCTCTCATGTTGATTTATTTTTTTGTATGTTTTTGATTTACTTCTTACCTGTCTCAGTGGACAGGACCCAGTGTTCTGAATAAGTACTACAAAATTTAACTGAGAAGCATGTCCTGAGAGTTGCAGAGTTTGTGTCTGATGAAGAGTGCAGTCTTGATAGCCCTACATTCGTCTGATGGGCAAACAAATGGGCAATTAATATTAGCAGAAGAAGAAGATGGGATAGGTGGGCCAATTGGCCATCATAGATAATTTGGAAACAAACAGCAGAGGGAAGTGCATCTGTGACGTCAGAAGCCGTTGCACCAAAGCACATTGATGTCCCAAGACCTCTTTTATTTTCTCCTTTGGTCTGAGTTGAGGATTTAAGGGGTCATATGTCAAAAGGCACCAATGACATCAACATGACGTATGAGAGAACAATGATATTCCAGAACATACTTTCCAAGGCAAAGAGCCATTTGAGGGACAGAGTATTTTGCCAAGTCAAAAGTTTAAACATACTTCAGTTATGTTTCCTCTTAACTTTCAAAGCTCCTTGCACAGCCCGTGTGATAGCAAAGTGATGTGATTTGGAGGGGAGAGTCATCATTATTATTATTGCCAGCCCGTAGACAGACTCTGGGGTGTCAGAGGTGTTTGATGTTATTATATAAGATTGTTTAATTCATTTATAATTTCTGGTTAGGAAACAGGGATCGTGGTGGAAGAGCAGTAGTTCAAATCTGCGTAAAAAATGATGTCTGGTTACAGGAGCATTCCACAGTCACTAAGCTCACACAACTTCTAGTGTATTTCTACAATATTCCTAGGTAAGAAAAAGAATCTCATTATGTTTTTAGTGTTACTAGTTCTTTGGAGGTGAAACTCCATTATCAGCAGGTTGTATAGTGTAAAGGCCTTTACACTGTTATAGTGCTATTATTCCACTTTCAACATCCTGTGGAATTCTGGGGTTTGTAGTTTACTGAGGCCAAAGAGCTCTCTGGCTGGGAACTAAACTGCAAACCCCAGGATTCCGTAGGATGTTGAAAGTGGAATAGTAGTACTATAACAGTTAGTGTGGAAGGGCCCAAAGATTGAATTCTTCTTTTAATGACATGGGGACATTAGTATGTGGTGCATGGATGATACATTATATATTTATGTCATACTTTGAATTTGCAAAGTTGTATTGTTGCACACAGTCCTGGGCAGACATGGATAAAAATGTATTTTAAAAACGCACAGCCCATTTTTTCTTCTCTAACATCAAATGTCAAAAAAGCTTATGTTGGAAAGCTTATAAATATACATTGCTTTAGATCCTCCTGATCTTTACAGCAGGAGGAGGCCAGTGTGTCAGCTTCAGCAACCAGCTTCAGCAACCAGTTTCCTGCCCCTGAAATCTTTTGGAGGCACACAGATTACCAAAAATGCCTCCCCCCCCCAAAAAAAAAACAAAGAAAAGGAAGGAAGGAAGGAAGGAAGGAAGGAAGGAAGGAAGGAAGGAAGGAAGGAAGGAAAACTGGAAGTGGTTGAAATGCATTTGTTTTGAAAAGAAAAAAATGAGTATTTTTGACATTAAAGAGGGTAAGGGGGCACTCTAACCTTTTTAAAAGGTGAGTTACCTCTCCTAGAGACTTCCAAGAGAGGCAATTCACCCACCCTTTTTTGACTAGAAGAAGGGCAGCTCATGCCTGACAGGTTCAAGGGTCACAAAAAGAGCCCTTTAGACTGTATGCGGCCCCAAAGCTGCATTTTGCCCAGTTCTGCTAGGAGACATGGGGAAGCAGACTGGGCAGCTGTTGAATGAGAATCTGAAGCTAGACTGGCAGGGAAAGATGCAAGAAGCTGTGAAGAAATAAAGTTTCTCACATGTTTCAAGAATCTGCTTCAGGAGATTTTTTTTTTTGTGTGTGTGTGCCTAGACAGTTGTCACGTGGTATGAGAATACTCACCACCTTCTGATCAGACGACACTTATTCGTAGCTCTGTGAGACTTCGTATCAGAAGCTGGAGATGTACACTGCTAATTGGCTGGTGACTGTAATGTCCTAACCTTGCTCTCCTCACCCAGCCCACAGCAGTTTTCCAACTTCTTATAGTTATTTAAAAAGAAAAGGAAAAAAAATTACCCTATCAGTGTATGTATATGAATGTATGTTGTTGTGTGCCTTCAAGTTGTTTCCAAGTAATGGAGATCCTAAGGTGACCCTATCACAGGGGTTTTCTGGGGCTGAGAATGTATGGTGTGTCCAAGATCACCCAGTGGGCCTCCAGAGCTGGGCAGAGAATCAAACTGTGATTACCAGCATTGTAGTCCAATGCTCCAACCAGTACACCTTGCTGACTCACAGACCATTTCCGTACTACACTCTTATAGCGCGGTTATTCCATTTTCAACATCCTATGGAATCCTGGGGTTTGTAGTTTAGGGAGGCCCCTCCCTAAACTACAAACCCCAGGGTTCCATAGGATGTTGAAAGTGGAATAATCGCGCTATAAGAGTGTAGTGCGGAAATGGCCACGTTCTCTCTCTCTCTCTCTCTCTCTCGCACACAGACACACACACACATACGTATGTATGTATGTATGTATGTATGTATAAAGAGAGAGTGCTTACAGATGATATTAATGTGGTCAGTCTGACTAAAAAAGCAAGACGGTGAAAGGATGAAGACTGGGTTGTAACTTATATGTATATCTGAAAAATAACAATATTAAGAGGCAGATAATCACTGCGTGATAATTCTCATGATAAATGTCTCTGTGTACCCTGGTTCTTCTTTCTGTGGGAAAGCAGTAGATAGCTAGAGTAATTTTCTATAGACTTTAATTTTTATAATCATGTTTCTGAGGTAGCCAGCTGGTCTATGAGAGGTACCTTAGAAAATGAGTTATTGACATCAGTTTGTTTAAAAGAAGTAGTTATGCCAGGTAAACCATGCATAAAATGACAAACAAGACGTCAGTGGGTGCCATGTTCAAAGATCACCTTGCAGGCCACTCTATATCACTTCATAGCAACTTTGGGGGAAACTGTTGCAGCTCTGAAACTAACTGAAACTGATTTTGACATAACTGTACACTAAAATGGAGGTAACGATCTGTGCTGTCAAATATATGTTAGGAATGGAAGTCTAGAAGTGACATATGAAGTATTGTAAGGTGCTGAAGTAATTGAAACACTACAAATTACGTTAAAAACATGGTTTCAGAATGCTGTACTCTGTTGACCAATTAAAATCACATTATATACCGAGGCAGTTAGCCACTGCATGAAAAGTTATTGCTTATATTCCCTGTGAGCAGAATTGAAAGTGTGTATTTTAAATGGTACATGGGTTACGATGGATGTCAAAGCTAAAAGTGTGGTTATTCATACAAATAGAATGACCTGTGATCTCTGTTACAGGACCTTGAGGTGTCCTGGATGTCCTTTGGGAAATGCAGTTGGCATAACCTGAAATCCTAATTCCATACATGCTGTGCATAACTGAGGGAAAGTCAGTGTTGGAAAATAGGCAGCCAAGTTGTCCCCCCCCCCCAATTATGGTATACCACTAAGAAAATGCATATATTTAATGGCTGTGTTACTAATCTGAACATCATAATTCAAAACTTTTTTTCTCTCAGGGTTTAGCAGCTTCATAATGAAGAAATAGTACCTGAATTTACTTTCTTTCTATTTTTCATTCTCTTTTTTTTGTGTGTGTGCATAGGGTGACAGTCTTTCAAATAAATAAATAACATGTAATGTTCTTATTATTTAAGGCATTATGGCATTTCACTTACCAGACATGAGCTTCTACTACTATAATATGCTTGGGAGCAATATTTCTTACTTTGGTTTTGTCATAAAAGGTGTAAAAATTAGCTCATTGCTTTCAGAGCTGTGACAGTTTTTTTGTAAAGTACTTTGGGGCATATGATCTTGATAATCGTTTTTTTTTTAAGGTGTCACCCACCCACATCTTCTTTGTTATCCCATTAACACTTTATCTGCCTGGATTCCTGCTTTTAACATGACAACACTAATGCAAGTGGAGAAATTACATTGTGACCAGTTTATTATGATTGTAGATTTGAGTTGCTTTTTAATGTTGCTGGGTTTCATTATGGCCCTGTGCTTCATTATCCTTTGACTTTTTTGTCAATATACAGTCAACCCTTCAAATTTGCAGGTTTGCCTTTCATGGATTTGATTATTTGTGAATTTGTCCAACCCCTGCTTCCCAACCTTAGTGCTTCTTTTCCAGGGGAAAGTTTCTTTTCAGTGGTTCTGATCAGGTCATACATCCCTTTCAAAACCTGCCTCTGGTCCTCCTCCTCCTCCTCCACCAGCTACTGCCTGGCCAGCTAAGGACAATTCACAACCCAATTTCTCAGCATCACAAACCTTCTCCTGATGCCCCCACACATTCAGGGAAGAAGATGGGTGAGATAGAGGCCACCATACTAACCCATCCCACTTCCTCTCCCTTCGCTGACCTGGTTTGGACCCTGGGTGCTTGTTCTCCCCACCGTGCCTTGGCCACCTTCCCACAGACACATACACACATTTTGATATTTGTGATTTTTCCACTATTGCAAGGATCTACAGGGCCAACTGTAGTTTAAAGAATGCGTGTCTGTGTGTTTCAGAAAGGAGGTCCGTGCTTTGGGGCTGCTTATTTTAGTGGATGTTCGCAAGCATCAGAATGTCTCTTTCCTTTTCAAAGCTTTGGCAACATTACAGGTGAGTGAAGGATAGTTACAAAAAGGCAGTGATGTTTGCTGGCTTCCATGACAGAGGTAGTGTGAATCTGCTTTGTGTTTTAGTCCAGACTTTATAGGAGCTATCCAGGAAGCTAGAAGCTATCCAGAGTGCTGAGACTATTTTGGGGATATAATTCAGCACCCTGGATAGCTCTCTTTTTTTTAATTACTCTTTATTGAGTACAAAATTATTACACAAAAAAAAATTACACGAACAACATATATAGTGATACATAGACAACATAGTCAATAAGAATAGAAAAAAAAAGACAACATAAATAGAGAAAAAAAGAGAAAAAATTGAGAAAGTAGAAAGAAACAGTAACACAATTGCATTTTACAACTTTTTACAATTTTTGGACTGCAAATTACAGTCTACAATCTTTAACAAACAACACAAAAATGACTTCCCAATAAACTTAATTGCTCGTACTTGTATATCCATTATTAATCTATATATTTTTTAATCTATATATTTTCAAGGATTTTCCTACCAGTTACATTTATTTACATTTATAAATTAAAGCCAATAGTTACTAAGTCTCCTCCTGCACTCATTACATAGTCTGTGAAGGGTTTCCAAGTTTTTAAATATAAATCAAATGGTTTCCCTCTTAATAAAACAGTAAGTTTATCCATTTCTGCCAATTCTATCAATTTAGGTGACCATTCATATAGTTTTGGAACTTTTCTACTTTTCTGATATTTTGCATAAATTATTCTCGCACCTGTTACCATATATCTCAATAATTTCTTATATTGTCTTTGAATGGGGTCTTCCTTATCTGTCATATTCAATAAAAGTAATTCTGGTTTAAATATCATTTTTACTTTTAATATTTTTTGTATATAATTACAAATTAGTCCCCAGTATTT
Organism: Cyclura pinguis; assembly: GCA_030412105.1. NCBI lineage: Eukaryota > Metazoa > Chordata > Lepidosauria > Squamata > Iguanidae > Cyclura > Cyclura pinguis. The sequence continues at coordinate 74,484,929 of CM059604.1, forward strand.
TTTTCACTTTTTTACACTGCCACCACATATGAAAAAAAGAGCCTTCCCAGGTTGTGCACTTCCAACATTCATTTTTAACTCCTTTATACATATGGGCCAACTTACTAGGTGTTAAATACCACTTATCCATCATTTTATAATAATTTTCTCTAAGATCATTGCATTGGGTGTATTTAAACCTTTTCCTCAAACCTCCTCCCATTGCTCTATATCTATATTATATCCTAATTTTTGGGCCCAGTAAATCATACATTGCTTTATTTGTTGTTCTTCCGTATTTAATCTAAGTAATAATTTATACATTTTCAAAATTGAATGAGTTTCTTCTACCTCTAATAATATTTCGAATTCATTCTTAATATTCTCAAAACCGAACTTCTTACTATCTTCTTTAAATCTCTCTTTTAATTGAAAATATGTTAACCACCTTGGGTAGCTCTTTTTAAAGTTCAGGCTGAATCCCAGAGCAAGATCATTGTGATGGTGACATGGGAGCTACCAGTGTTTAGTGTCATACACTATAATATGGTCATTATTCTAACAGTTAGGAACTGCTATGTGTTTCTAAGTCCAGGAGCTGTGAACATATTTCTTTCTTTGAAGTTAGAACATGTTCAGAAGCCTCCTTCTAATCTAATCTGAATTTGAAGCCATTTTTAAAATTAAGTTTCAGAGTATTCCAATGAAAAAATCTAAATTCTTGTTTTGTTTAACAAAATAGCAGCAAGTACATTGGATTTAATTGCATTTACCTTTGCCTTTCCACTTGGAGGTTTAATGCGCTGCCACTTGAGTTTCTGTTTGCCTGATAAAAATATTAACATGACTCATTTTTCAGCAATTTTAGCTAGCTGCCCAATGAAGTCATGAGGTCCCACACCATTTAAAAGGTTTTTGAGGAAATATGTATTTGAAGTACTTCATAATTACCAAAACATCTCATTGATGACAAATGTAATTGTTATTGAATTCACACTGGTATAATTAAGTTGGTTTTATTATTTTCTGTTCACTGCGATATGGTAGATATTCCCCGTGGTAAAACAAGTTCCCACAAGTTGTTTAATTACATTCTGGAAGCAAGACAGTTTATGTTGGCATAGTGCTAACAAGGTGATGGCCTCAGCTGAAAGCAGGGTAAACGAAGAATTAGTTAAAGCTATTACTTATCATAATGCCTTTCTTTGTAAGGATCTGACATCTTTTCCACAACTTAACCACACTTTTGAAGGTATTTTCCCTTTAACCACTCTGGATTAAAGCTTACATTAGCAAGAAAAATTAAAACAATTTCCTTTGAAAACATTTTGTGAATTTTCTTCTGAAGTGAGGAATTTTACAGACGTGAGATGCCTTTAGAAAACTTATCTCCTTCCTTCCTTCCTTAAAGAAAAATATACTTTGAAAACATTTAAATTTTACAATTAATAACTTTTTCATTTATACAAGTAAAGACATGTCTTTGTGGAAACTCCCAGCGGGCTTAGATGGTTGGTGAATGGGATTGAAGTGCTTTATAATATAGAGGAAAGACTTTTTGGCCTGGGGGCTGAATTGACTGTTAGAATTGCTTGTCTGGGGTTAGTTAACACACATTGACATGTATACCTTCTGCCTGAGCATGCATGCGCACGCGCACACGCACACACACACACATACCATTCATGTGCATGTGCACACCCAATTTCACAGAAATGTACAAATATATACAAGCAAAGCAACCTTCATGCGCATTCCTTATTTTCTTTATGTTTTGGGATCTGTTAGTCTGTCTCTCACAAGCACACAGACAAAACATTTTTGGCTTATCCGCTCTGCAGTGGGAAGAAGACTGCCCAGCCCACTGAGCAACACAGAAGCAAAGCAGTCATGAACAGGGATCTTACCTTCTGTCTGCAAATTGGAGACAAAACTTTTTGCTTTTCTTGTTACAGTGGAAACAGGAAGCAGCTTACCTCCTATCACACAGATTGGCAATAAAGCCTTTTTTTCCTGCTCGAGAGCTGAGGTAGCCTCTCCAGTAGCTGCTGATTAGAGATAAAACCTTTTACTTGGAGAGATTGGGCAGAGACTGGAATAGATGCTAGTGGGCTGGAGGTTCCCCATGCCTGCCTGCTGATGGTGATGGTGACAGTTGTGATAGTAGTGATGGTGAAGGTAGTGATGATAACATGACATTGCCTCAAGCGTGAAACACTGCTTAACATTATATGAGTTTGGACATGATCTAGTCAGAGTTAAGGACTTTTATTGTTTCAGTAGGCACAGCTACACTTTTGTATTGTTTTTCAAAATAATAAAATATATATATCAGTATGTATAAAACAAGAAATGACACAGGATGATCATAGGCCTGTTTCCAGCCTGAAGTACACAGTTCATCTCTCGTCATAGGAATGGGTAAGATTTTCAAGTACTTAACATTGGTTTGATCATGGCTGATAGGGCCTAATAAACAACTGAGCATAAAAATTGGGATTCAAGCAGGCAAGGCTTTTGGCCATGCTGACTAGGTAATTTTGGGAGTTATAATTCCCCCACTCCCTGCAAAAAAACTTTTCCAAGCTATGGTAATCAATTCTCTGGTTCAAGAGGAAGATCCTTCTATGGGAGGCCCATAATCTTTCAGTCACAAGGACTTAATCTGAAATTTCAGGAACTGCCGTTTCCTTTGTGAGTGTGCATGCAGAGCCAGGACAGTATACTTATTCCAGCTAGACTTATTTTTACTTCTAGCTGCTCCCTATCTGTCTCTGTCTCTTGAGGCTTATGCTACTAGGATCTATACCAGCCACCACCAAGTTCTATACTTCAAAGCTCTCCCAACACAGAGCTGCAAGTGTCTGAGCCTTAAATGAGACCTGCCCCGCCCTTTTTATCCTTTGAAACAGAAGCAATACAAAGTGCTGAAAATAATTTCATTGTGGCTGTTCTATTTGCTGTAATAGCTTCTTGAAGCAAATTGTGTTGAATCTTGACTTGTACCCTTATTTGTACCTCCATTCTTCCCTGACCCACCAAGTCCTCTCAAGCCATATTAGAAGCCTAAAGTTGCAACCCTGCTTTAGTTGTCCATCCACAGTCAACACGGAAGTATGGCTTCACCTGGATCAAGCCCTTTATCTGCTATCCAAAGCCTGCCAGGAATGCATTGAATTATTCTAGTGGATGTCTTCTCATTCTGACCATCCTCAGTAGTACTTTCTGTTGTCACCAATTTTTAAAGATTCAGGTTTATTATTAGGAAACTTCTTCATAAAAAAAATGTTATGATTATACTTGTCAGCAAATGAGTGTTAAGTGCACGTGTCTGAGGCTGACGTATGCTGTGTTTTATCAGATTTGTTTTGCTTTCTTTTAGAGTGCACTTCCTCATTCCATCCACAGTGCTCTGATATTGACTGATAAGGAGTCTGCTTTTAGACTTGACAAAGACATCCAGTTTCAGGTAAAACAGTTTAGAATATTTTACAGTTTTAAGAAAGGCTAATTTATTTATAATTAAAGTAACTATCTGTTATATAGTGCAAACTCCTGTGCTTTATTGCATAGTTGCCAGACTTAGACCAGCATCCTCTTAGTGCTCTAGTCTTTTTTTGGATAGGGAGCAGAAGGCTATTTTCTTGCCCTTGTGCTTTGTCCAAAAACTTCCTACCGCTTGGCAGCTCTTAAGCCCCTGGAAGAGTCCTTACTGCTGTTGCTTACTGGTGGTGGTGGGAAAGGAGAGGAGAGCCAATTCAGGTCATGAAGTTTCAACTGTTCTGGGCTCCTGGAGGGAAGAAGGCAGTCACATTCCATTTGAGAACACACCTTCATTTCTTCCCATCCACTGACTGAGCTGATAACAGCTGCTTCTCCATGATCTGAATCACCTCTCATTCTCTCCCACTAGTAAGTGAAGGCAGCAGGGCCCACACCTGAGCCTTGACAGTTCTGTGAAAGTGAGCTGTGAGTTGTGCTAGATATCTAGATTAGATAATGGAACCAAAACCAGAGCTATCTAATTGAACCAAAACTAAGGATATACTAGAGCTTTAGACATCATCCATCAACTGCTTTGTGTATGTCCTAAACAAATTCTTTGGATTTCCATATTCTTTGTTCTAAATGTATTTGCATGAACCGATTAAGTGATTTTTAGAAGTTTGGCAAACTTTCATTTTTTAGAAAAATTCCTAGTGTTGGTCAGTTTTAGGTGTGAAATCAATTTAAAATATTGGAATTGTTACCAGTCAAACTATTGTTTTTGGTTTTATTTTTATACAATTCATAAGCAAATAATGTGTATAAGCCTGGATGACACTGGATAATTTCCCAGTAATGGATAACTGAAAGGCCAGTAACAAGCTATAACAATCTTGGTGCCATAACAGTTATCCCAGAATGATCTGGTTGTAGAATTTTTTGTGGCCATTTCATCCCTACACTGTTATAGTGCTATTATTTCATTTTCTACATCCTGTGGAATTCTGGGGTTTGTAATTTACTGAGGCCAAAGAACTTTCTGGCTGAGAGTTTTAAATGCCTCTCCCTAAACTGCAAACCCCAGAATTCAATAACATGTTGAAAGTGGAATAATAGTACTATAACAGTGTAGTGTGAAAATTGCTTGTGTCTCTTTATGCCTTGCTGAATGGGGAAAGTAGCCCACAGGCTGCATGAATCCTCAACTCCACTTTTTTGATCCCTAAACAACCATGCTGCTGTTCTAAAATCCTATACTTCTTCCATTTTTTAAAAAATGTGCTATATTGGGGTGATTCTTTCCCTGAATATTGTCAAAAACATGCCTAAACCAATCACAAATGAGGCAGTTTACTTTTGTTCTTCCCCTATAGTCTCCAAAGTTTGGAAAAACTTTAAAAAAAAAGAACAGCCACAAACTAGCCAAAAATGGGATACTACAGACGGTGTGACATTTCCAATACAATGCAGCCGACAAGTAAGGGGGCAAAAATTAACCCTTCTTCAGACAGCTGCCTTTCTTTTAAGAGCTACAGATCATTCAAGGATTGCCAGTTTCCTTGGGCTCCTGGAACCAAATGAAGAGTTACCAGGAAACCAGTGTCTAACCACTGCATGTTCTAGACTTCTCATCCATAAAAGTAAGGCTACATCCACATTGAATTCAGTGGATCTTCCTTCCAAGTAAGCATTTATTTACTTGGAGAAAAAAAAAACTAAAACCACATTTCATTTCAAAAGGTCTCAAAACACAAGTTGCAATAGAAACAGAGAAAATGAAACCAGCAGCTAAAAATAAAACAAACAAACAAAATCCCCAATAAAATCTATTCTAAATGAATTGATAGATTTCTTAGGGGTGGTCCTAGATTCTTGACAGGCCAAAGCCTTTTTTTCACTCCACAAGGTGCTTCACCTCAGCTAAACAGCCTCTTCACTGTGGGGAAGTGGAAGGATGAAAATTTGAGATATCTAGGTCCTTTTCAATCTAATAGCATTGATGACCCATGTTGTACTGCTTGTGCATTTTGTCCTGAGACCCCTCCAACATTGGTTTCTTGGACTTTCAACCACTGAACAGACTCCCAGAACAGGTGGATTTCAAGCCCTTTAGAAGTGTGACACTCTGACTCAGTGGATCAGCCTGCCCAGTCTCTTCCAGGAATTTCCCTTTCATGCTCCATCTCTAGTGCTCTCCATGATGATTGATGCATTACTTCTTTGTTGGGCAGCCACCTGGGCAGCAGGAACAGACCATAAACTGATGCTGGACTCCCAAGGAGCAGCACTGGCACATCAACAAACTTGAGCTTATGACAGTAATCAAGACTTTTTACTACTCTGAAATCCTGTTTAGGGGACATGAATGCATGTCCTCACCAACAACATTACTATTAATGTATTATCTGTTAAAACAAGGGGACACATTATCATCAGCCCTTCTCCAGCTGACTACAGAACTTTAGATGAGGTGTCGCCGGAGAAACATCTGGATGACTGCAGTTTACCTCCCAGTAAAGAACAACAACAGGACAATTCCCCAAGCTGCACTCGTGCAGTGTCCCACAAATGGGAACTGAACCATCCTATGCTTCTCAGTCTGTTCCTCTGATGAAATACTCCAGAGATTGATTTCTTCTCATCCAGAAAGAACACGAAGTACAGGAGATGCTGTTCTCAGGGTCAGTGAATGACACATTAATTAGGGGGGTGCCTTTCTCTGTTATGAGGAAGGAGAAAAGTTTATGTGGTTCACCACTTCCTGCTGCTCACCAAGGTGGTAGGTAAACTCAGGAATGACAGGACATCTTGCATTCTTATCACATCTTGTTGGCCAGACAACATTGGTTCACTCCACTCATCCAGCTGGCCAGTTCCCAATGTCTTCACCTTCTGGAAAGGCCAGCTCTGCTGCCACAAAACGGGGGTTGATCAGCTATCCGGATGATACCAACATCAAGCTTGTCTCATTGTCCAGAGTTCTGCAGAAAACCATGAATCCACTTGGGCTCCAGGCTACAGGAGAGGGCTGCAGAAGTGATCACACTGATGGTCTATTTCATCTCACCTTTGCAAAGTGAGGGCAGCGTCCTGTATCAACGGCTACTAGAAATTGTAGCTCTATCCACCAGAAATGCCTCCAGAGCGTTGTAGTAGGTCCTTCAGCTCTTGGTGGGGGACTCTTGTAATGAGATGGAAACTCACTAAGAAACCACATAAGCCTTTGAATACTTGGATTTATATTGTTAGACAATGCAAATTTCACTATAATCCGATGTCTACAAACAGTATATAGATGTTAACTTTCTTTCACAGTGTGAACTTCTCACATCACTGAAGGCATTGCATAGATTCATTGACTGCACCCAACTGACAGCAGAGTTTGGTGGAACATTCCCTTATAACCATAATGACTGGATATGTTTCCGAAGGGTGAGTTAAGATTTATTCGCTCAGGGGAAATCACTCAGGGCCTGCATGCCAGGAATGGCTAGGGACAGAATCACCAGTATGGGTGTGACCAAAGCTAGTATTACACCACTCATTTTCTTTCTGCCATCCCCTTTCTTTCTCTGCTTACTCGGAAGTAAAAGTAGTAACAAGGCTCAGGGAAAAAGTCCTGTTTGTGTAATGTGATTTCTCCCCCCTGTACACAGCAGCTTGATTGTCAGTTGTAGGGTGTCTGAGCAAGAAGCAAGAGATAAATTATTCTTCCTCAGCTGCCTCATTTCTTGGAAATTGTTACAGCCGCTCCTATACATATCACCCTTTCATGAGAATTAGCTTCAGAAAAAGTCTTATTTACACAATTTGGGCCTTCTTTTCTCTGTCTAATTGCTGCATGGAGATGGAGTGAAGGAACACACATTAAATACAAAAGGAAGGTGTTCTCCATGCATGCTGTAGAGATTTGCAAACATGCGTGATCTGCATTGTAATGAATTCATAAATGTAAGTGTAGCTCTAACTGGATATATACTATGGCCCATATTTTAAAACACTGATCAGACTGTAGAGTTATAAAGTGTGATGGAAAATGATTGAATAGACATGAGAAGGGTACTGAACTCTTACCCTCCCTTTGACTTTTGCTTCTTTCTCTTGTCCAGATAGATTTTGGCTCTTCAGAGGAACTGTGGAAGACAGTAAGGGTGGATATAAGAGATCTAAATCCCTCTGTAGCCCACTGATACTCTGTTTTAAACACATTTTGGTTTTATGTGGGGCAGAGACACATTTGAGACATAACGAGACATGAAACATATTTAAATTAGGGTCTCACTTTACCAGTTTGAGTCCCCAAAATGAGGACCTAGTTCAAGTGCAACATTGTGTAATCTGTCTCTGGAGCTAGATCTACATACATAGCGTTTTGTCTTCTTGCACTGAAATCAAAGGCAAAGGTCTAGTAGGCCATCTTCCACTGGATAACTATGTAAGCAAGTTGTCTAAGTACATAGCCCAAAAAGTGGTCACTATCGGCCTCTCTCCATCGTTGCTCCTTAACTTGGGTCATGAGATAACATTAAAATCTATTAAGCAAAGACTATGGGATATCGCTTTCTGCAATCTTTCAGCAAATTCCGTCTCATTCTACTTACCCAGTGCTTTAAATATTCAGTATATCCTTCGGTCAGGCTACTTATTTAAATAACTTGACTGTGCCAAACTATTGCATATTATTCACTAAGGCCAGCTGCAATGCTTTTCCCTCAGAATTACTTTTTGGCAGATTTGCTGGGATGCCCACTTCCTCAAGGCTTTGTCCTTGTGGGTCACAAGATGTTGAATCAATGTCGCCTGTTCTACTATCTTGTATTTTCTATAGTCAGAGTTGCCATCGTTTGATCTTTCCCTTATTGAGCTGTATGCTGGGCTGTTTGGAAAAATTCTGTATAAAAATCCTGTTGGAGGACATATGTCCAAATGTAATCCTATCAGTTGCTAAATTTCTGTCATCAGCTATTAAGATAAGAGAAAGAGAAGTGTCAAAACTATGTCAGGATACTGGCAATGCACTTTTAAGATCAATCCAATTCTATTGTTTTAATGACACTGAATTAATGAAAGCTTATTTATATTTTACCTAATAATTCATATTGTCTATGATTTTAATTTACTTCATTGCGGAGACGCAGTGAAACTTCTGACATATAATTTCTGATTATTAAAAAAGCACCTAACTGCTATTTTATGCACTTGAACACATTCTGATACAAGGACGGCTGTATTACTATTGAAGAACAGTAGTGTTTCCCATACTATGTTAATCAGTTGTTATACTTGTATTTGCAGAAACTTGAGCCATTTATTATGAACTGCAAAGAAGCTATTGTTTTTTTACAGCATTCTGCGTGTTCTCTCAACAGTACTCTGATACCAACTACTGCACAAGTAAGTATGGGTCTTATTTGGTGGATTTTGAATCTGATGGTTTACGTTCTCTTTGGTAATATAGCATTTGCAATGTCAGTTGGCTCATCTTTCAGTAGTATCTTCTTCAGTCCATCTGTTGTGCCTTAGTTCTTTGTGGCTGCAGAGTTCTACCCTGGCTTCTGTATAAGTAACTTCTTTCTTGTATAAGTGGCAGTTATCCCACCCCTCACCCTTCCTATATAAAGCCCCATCTGTTTTATCTGTCCAGTGGCCCCTCAACTTTCATGAGGGCATGGAGCACAGAACTGTCACAAAAGTAAAAAAAAAAAAAAAAAAAGGCAAATAACTCCTCCTCAGTGACTGCTCCCCCACCCTCTTCCTGCTTTTTTCTGTGGCTGCCAGGTGAAAGGCAGGAGATGGCAGGGGGAAGAAGCCCCCCCAGTCTCCTACCTGCACTCCCTTCCTTCTTTTTGTACACATGAGCGGGCAACAGGTGGGAGAGAGAGGAAGGTCTTTCCCCCTGCACTCTTCTGTCTGCTTCCTTCTTTGTGCCTGCCCGTGCAGGTGACAGGCAGGAGAGTGGAAGCAGGAAGGTCTTTCCTCCTGCCCGCCATCCATGTGCCCTTGCTTCTTTCTGCATGCCAGCCTGGGCAACGGACAGGAGAATGCAGGGAGGAAGACTGCCAGCACACCATTTGTTCTTTCTGCTCACCGTGTGAGCAATGGGCAGGAGTGTGGAGGTGGAGGGAATATCTTTCCACCTGCACTCTCTTGACTGCTGCCTGTGAGCCTTGCCTACTTTCTGTGCGCCTGTGTAGGCGACAGGCACAGGAGTGGAGTTGAGGGAAGGTTTTTTCCCCCTGCACTTTCTTGCCAACTTCCCGCACACCCTTCCTTCTTTTTATGCAACCACACAGGGGACCGGCAGAGGAGGGGAGGGGAGGAAGACCTTTCCCCTTGCACTCTCCTGCCTATTGCTCATGTGCCCTGCCTTTTTTCTGCACATCCACATGGACAATAGGCATGAAACTGGAGAAAAATCTTTCCCCCTGTGCTTTCCTACATTTCACCTATGCAACAGACAGGAGAGTGGGGGGGGGGAGGCGGGCAGAGTAGGAGGAAAGGCTTGCACAGCCACAAAAGTCTCCCCCTCCCACTAACTTGGCTTTTGCCAAGGCAGTGTCCTGGGGCACATGACCAGTTGAGCAGGGGGAGAGGCAAGCATAAGTAATCAAATTTGTGAAGGTTAAACCCACACATGTGGAGGGCGGACTGGATATAGAACCTATTTCTTGGCACTGAGATGTAACGCATCCCCTGCAAAGCTTTTCTTCTTTCCCCATCCCTTTGTCCCCATCCCACAGAACCTCCCTGAAAATTGATGTCACAGAAAATAGCAGGTGTCCCTCCTCATTGAAGTTACCATTTTGGAAATCCCTCCCCTCACATGGCCATTTTGGGGAATCACTATGAACCTTCCATGTGGTCTGTGTGGTAAAGGAATTAGAATTTGTTGCATTTTTTTCTTTTGGAATATAGACAAATTGATTGCACTCAAAGATTTTTGTGTCCCTAGTTTTGCTTTTCACTATCCCAAATGTTTTTCCCGCCTATAGTTGGTGATAGTATTTTATTTTATAAATGTGATATGCTATTACTGCTTTATTCTGATATTTTTGAGCATCTAATTACATAGAACCATAAAATCACAGAGTTGAAAGGGACCTTCTAGTCCAATCTTTTGCTACTGTAGGAAACTGCAACTAAAGCACTAAAGAGATCACCATTCAACCTCTGTTTAGAGACACCTTCCCACAAAAGGAGGGTCAACCACCATCTGAGGCAGGGTATTCCATTGTTGAACAGCTCTTACCATCAAGAAGTTCTTCTCAATGTTTAGATGGGATTTCTTTTCCTTGTAAGTTGACTCAAGAGCCTAGGTTTTGCAACTAGTACACTGAAGAATTGCTTATCCCAAATAATAGTATCAGGTGTATTAAGATACAGTAAAGTCCAATAGAAATCAGTCAAGAATATAATAAGGAGGGGAATTTACTGAGGAGAGGGCACTTAATACTTTCCTTTTGTGCTGGCTGATTTGGTTCTGGAGTGGGTGGGTTTCCTGCCCTTCAGATAAACATTTAGTCATGTCTGAAAGAGTGCATTTTTCCCCTTCTGTTACTCCTTTTTGTTTGGAGCATTTGGTTCTCTGGTTTTCAGTTGTGTGAGCACTTAAAGATTTTTAGATCTTTTTCCAGTACATTCACTTCTTGGCATGCAAAATGACTGCCTTCCATTTGAAGATGTTATTAGTCATAACTACATGGTCATAACTGCATGTTTTCTGTTCTTCTGTCTCCAAACTTTTCTTTAAATTACCACTGCTGGGGCCATAAGCTATTGGTATAAAACTTAAACATGCAACTGGAGGGTTCAGAAGACAAAACTTTACTGATGCCTACAAAAATTTTATAACAGAGAAAATAACTTAAATGTCAAGCAAGCAAGCATTCGACTTAACTGTAAATTGTCACAACTGACCAGTAAAGAAATGTTTAGGTAACCCTGAAAACCAGGAGCCAGCCCCCACTACAAGGCAATAGTTATATATATCTATGTAAGTATAAACATATATATTATTCTAAGCCTCCATTATTAGAAGACCTCCGAACCACCAGGAGTTTTTGAGGCACTCATTTGAAAGAATGAGAATTGAAGAATGGTCAGCTAGCTCAGAAACTGTGTACACATTTTCGGAACAACTCAACATATGAGAGATTTGAAGCCCACATTTCTTTGTGATACAGAGCACATAGATGGGCATTACTATATTCCTTTACCATACAGAGCACTGCTTGTTCTGAAGTAGTTGTCTCAAGCTGGTCTCATATCCAGTGGAGAAGCATTTATTTTTTCCTTCAGTCAGCCTGTTCTCTTCTACTCAATACTGTGAACCAGGAAGTAGAAGCAATCAAATGGCTGGCCACGTCATTGACTGTGATAACTGAAAACTAGATTGTAGTTGTGGAGAGAGTAGTGTCTGGTCACAACATTTCTACCTAATGCTCTTTTTCTACTTTTGTAGATCTAAATGTCTCAACTGACTACATTGAAGGATTATGTAACTAGGTGAAAAAATTCTACCTATGCTTGTAGATCTGCGGTGGCCTATTTACACATATAGTCATTGGCTGCTGCAGATTGTGGGTATGAGCCCAACAATGATTGGAAAAGCCTGCTACATGTTTAGACACATTCGCAAGAAAAACTAATTGTATTAAACTGGGAATATTTATTTTGTTTAGGAGGTGAAGGATTTAATTGACAAACACAGAACAATGATGAAACTCGTTTTGGAAGATGAACTGTTGGTGACCTTAAGGCTTGAAGGTGGGACAATGCTTGCAAGACTTAGGAAAGAAGAGTTCTGCAATACAGAAGATTATCGGTAGGTAACTGTGTTGTCCTGTGGATTACAAGTTACTAGTAAGGTATTTTTTATAAAATGATGGTACTAGTTCTCAGATAATAAAACCATTGACTGTTAGAAAAAGTGAGGCCTTTACATGTCACTGTTGGTATTTCTAAACAGAATTCCATGTTGAATAAGAGCAGGTGTGCATACCTTGTGGCCTTAGGCCATATACACCCATCAGCTGTAGGTTCATGCCTTCTGTTCATTGTTCCAGAATCCAAACTGATGTCAGCCCCATGAACAGTGCATTACAGTAGTCCAGCCAGTGTGTTGAGTTTTGGACCACAGAAATGAGGCTGTCCCAGTACAGGAATGACTGCAGCTGGTGTATCATCTGAAGGTGGCAAAAGACACTCCAAATCATTGAGGCCAGGTGGGCCTCAGTGGCAATATTAGTTTGAAGTTTACCTCCAGACTGTGCACTTGGTCCTCCAGAGGAAGTGCTGTCAAGAACAGCTATCCTACCTATCTCACAGGCTGATAAAACACTCATCCAGAAGCCCTCTCCTGCTGAGATTCAGGCATTCCCAGCCTTGCACTTCAGGCACATGTACTGACTTCCATTCAGCTCATCTCTGTTTCCAGGTTTTATATGAGCAAGCCTGATTTAGACATGAAGGAGTGTTACACTGATGATACTTCATCTGAAGTCATTTGATAACCATAGATGTTAAATAACACTGGGGGTAAAATGCTTCCCTCCAGAACCCCATAGCACAATTGCCAGAATGCTTAGAACTCAGTGCCTCTTAATGCTACTCTCTGGAACCTGCCTTGTAGGGAGAAGCAGAACCACTGAAATACAGGACTCCCAACGTACTGAGCCAGTACAGAAAGATATCATGGTTAGTGATGGTGAGAGATGACAAAAGAGCAGCAAACCTGTAATCTACCAGAAGTGTACTTTTTTTCTGTACTTTTTTCCCCCCACCTTTCTGGCTTCCATCATGCCTTCCAGTTTCAGCAGCTCCTTCCCAGTTCCTGCAATTACTTGCCACTTGCTTTCCTTTGCACTCCATCTGAGTCCTCATAGATTTGATTGACTGAGGTGGCTGCCTGTCACTGACTGGAAGGAGTAATGTTTCTGTGACCGAACCAGCTTTTTCACCTCACAGACTGGTACAGGAGCTTCCCCTAGTCTGCTAAAACACCCTGACACCTCACACAGCTCTGCCTTCCCCTTTAAAACACCACCTTCAGGTAAAAAGAGTAAAGCCTTTCAGTTGTTATTTAGAACCCCTTTAATGCTGTATATAGCATGGTTCTGTTTGGTTATAATACTGGAAACCATTCAGCTGAGTCAAAATTTATAAAATTATACTATAATCTTTATTAAAGTAACAACCAGAATAAAGTATTGGTTTTCATATGTATGTCTAAGCTCAAACAGATCTTCAGAGTGCATTTAGACACTTTCCTTGGAGCTTTACACCAGCAGAAAGGCACAGGACTCGCACACACAGCCCTTTGGCTACCCTTTTGCCTAAAGGCTCAATTTCTAAATCTAGGTCACACTTTCTGACCAGATTCAAAAGTGGGTTGATTTCTCTTCTGCCTCTCTCTAGAGCTTTCTCTGAGAAAACACACCCTCTCAATCAGGCCCCCCCCCCCCCCCGGTTGACTGAGAACTTCTTTGGCTTCCTCCCTGAAGTCTGACAAAACCAATTCAGTGCACCTTCTATATATACATTTCCTTTTCAAGTCACCAACCCCTCTTTCACACTAAGGGGCTGGGTTTCTCTCTTAAGTGGCTATTCTGGTTGCCTGGCAACCTGTTGCTGAGCAGCTCTGCTACTCAATGAAGCCTTTCCCTCAGACTCCATCATAGGGTCCATGTACAGTCTAATTAATTCCAGTGCAAGGGAAATAATCCAGCAGTTCTCTATCTTGCAGTCCAAATATAGTTGTGACTAGTTCTACCAACCCTATCAGAACCCAGGTAGCAGGCCATCCATGAATACAGCTAGTCACTGCACAAGACCCATTTAGTGGGGTTTCTTTTACTTAATTGAACTGTGTAAAAGATTTAGATGTAGGAGAGGCTAGGCATTACCAATCGTCAGAGAAATATAATGGGTACTAAGCCTCCCAGCAATTCTTATTTTATGAAACGAGCAGAGCAGCAGATACAATAGTGGGTAAAGGTATTTTTCTGTGAAGTAAATATATAGGGGTGCCTTGAGATGAGGGCACCATGTGGGAAGAAAATTGTAAACTATCCTACAGCAGCATGCTTTTCAAATTAACCTACTGTGTTCCTTGGTTTGTTTCTTCATTTGTTTTTTAAATAAAGATGATGGCTTGTCTGGCTGTCTGTGTTGCTAGTAATAATAAAAACAGCATCAGCAATGAAAGTAATTATACGGCTTGGTTTTGGGGTTTGATTAACTGTACCTGTTGGCTTACATTGGGAGTTTGACTAAATGCCTTTAAAGAAAGGGTCCTTGGAGGGCTTGAATTCCGTTTATTATATTTAATGGTTTGCTTTGGGGTTTGGGCTGATTTTTATACTTGCTTTCTTTTTAATTTGCATTCTTGATATTCACCCTAATGTGATTCCTCAGTTTTCCTGGGTTTCTCATGGTGATTACCTGCCTTGCAAGTTCCACTTGGAACCAGACTCCACTGTACTTCCTCTATTTAGCAGGTGTATATAGCCGTTGACCTTCACTTTGCTATCACTGAAGTAGACAATTTCATGCTGCCTAGTGGGGGTGAAATTATTCTTTCAGGAAATAATTGAGAGCCTTTCCGCACTCCACCGCTATAGTGCTATTATTCCACTTTCATCATCCTGTGGAGTCCTGGAGTTTGTAGTTTACTGAGGCCAAAGAGCTCTCTGGCTGAGAATTCTAAATGCCCCTCCCTGAACTGTAAACTCTCGGATTCCATAGGATGTTAAAAGTGGAATAATAGCACTATAACAGTGTAGTGCAGAAAGGCCCTTAATTTCTAGCAAATTCTAGATTTTTTTATTTTTTTAAAAAAGTTTTGATGGATGCTTACTTTCCCCCTCAATAGAGATGCAATGGAAGTGATTACGAAGCTGTATAATCAAGTAGATGAAGAAGTTCATAGGCTGGTTTTGTTGTCTAATAAACGCTTTCAACAACTAGAGACTCTCTTGGCAATGAAAAACTTTGAAGAAGGCTTTGATGAGGTCAGTTCTATTAATTCATGCCTGTATGCTTTCTCCTACAGGGCAAAAAGAGGTGGCCTTTCAGATTTAAAAAACAAGATGGGAAATGCAGTTACAGATTCTGTGAAGCCCTACCTAGTCCAACCCTTAAATAAAATGTGCTGAAGCCATGAAGTATTATCTAGTAAATTTAATTAAAGAGGTGGTGTTGTGATGTTCAGCATTGTTCTTACCCAGTGTAGGCAAATATTGTTAGGGATGACTTTATATCAAGCCTCAGCTTTAACTGTTGCCGGAACTTATGGCATGGGTACCAGCTACACACTCAGAGTACCTGATTGGGCCTTCAGTGATCCACTTGTAGACACAAATATCTTCCTGGTCACTCTCATAAAGGTGTTGGGAGAAGATCCTTAAGTGCAAACAACTGCACATCTGTTCATTCACGTGTTTGCATATATGTGATTTAATAGTTCGTGTGGTGCGGTGGAGCCAGTGTGATGTGATCTAAATGAAGACATAGAGGGTATGCTGATCAAATTGGATGAAGGAATAGAAGACATGCTGATCAAATTTGCAGACGATACCAAATTGGGAGGGGTTGCTAATACCACAGAGTAGAGGACCGAAATTCAAAATGACAGTAACAGATTGGAGAGCAGGGCCAAAGCTAACAAAATGAATTTCAACAGAGAGAAAGGTAAGCTCGTACACTTGGGCAGAAAAAATGAATTGCACAAATATGGGATAGGAGACGCCTGACTGGACAACAGTACATGTGAAAGGGATCTAGGAATCTTAGTAGACCACAAGCTGAAACATGAGTCAGCAGCGTGATGCAGCAGCCAAGAAAGCCAGCATGATTTTTGGTTGCTTCGATAGGAGTATGGTGTCTAGACCAAGGAAAGTAATAATACCTCTCTGTTCTGTTTGGTCAGACCTCATCTGGAATACTGTGTCCCGTTCTGGGCACTTCATTTCAAGAAGGATATTGATACTCTGGAACGTGTCCAGAGGAGGGTGACCAAAATGGTGAAGGGTCTGGAAGTCATGTCTTATGAGGAGCGGCTTAGGGAGCTGGGTATGTTTAGTCTGCGGAAGAAAATGTTAGTAGAGGACGTGATAACCATGTTTAAATATTTGAAAGGATGTCAGATCGAAGAGGGAACAGGCTTGTTTTCCACTGCTCCAGAGACTAGGACAAGGAGCAATGGATTCAAACGATAGGAAAAGAGATTCCACCTGAATCTCAGGAAGAACTTCCTGATGGTCAGAGCTGTTTAGCAGTGGAATCTGCTGCCTCGGACTGTGGTGGAGTCTCCTTCTTTGGAGGATTTTAAGCAGAGGCTGGATCACCATCTGTCAAGAGTGCTTTGATGAGTGTTCTTGCATGGCAGGGGGTTGGACTGAATGGCCCTGTGGTCTTTTCTCGCTCTATTATTCTATGATTCTATGATTCTGTGATTCTATGAATATTGGATTAGGACCCTGGAAATCAGGGTCTGAATCCCTGCTAAACCATGGAGACCCACTGGCTGACCTTGGGCAATTCAAAGTCTTAGCATTAGAGTAAGGCAGTGGCAAACCTCATTTTAACAAATCTTAACAAGAAAACCCCATGAGAGTTTTACTCTGGGATCTCAATAAGTCAGAAGAGCCAGAGTGGGGTAGTGGTTTGAGTGTTGGGCTCCCACCCTGGATACCAGGGTTCAATTCCCTGCTAGGCCAAGAAAACCCACTGGCTGACCTTGAGCACATCACACACACCCAGCCCCAGAAAACCCTGTGATAGGTTCACCTTAGGTCTCCATAACCTTGAAACAATTTGAAGGCACACAACAACAACAACAACACAGCAATGAGATTAATATAGATGATGGGGTGAAGAAGAGGGGTCACAACTAAGCAGCTATAATAGCATTTTATTGGCAATACTTAGAAAGTAAAAGGATTTTCTTTAAAAAAAAGGAATTTTGAGAACATTATAGAAGTACTTTTTTTTTTAATTTGGACAAATTGTACTCTACTTCTAGAATATAAAGGCTTGCATTATTTACAGGTAAAAGCCTGGTTTGAGAATGAGAAAAAAAAATACCTTGAGCCTTTGAATCAAGAACAGCTTTCATATGAATATGTGAAAAGGAAGCATGAAGAATTCCTGGTTTTCAATGAAAAAGTGATGGTAAGTTAGAACTTTGGTTTCTGAAATTTCATTAACAACTGGGGTGAAATTATGCAGTTTGTAGGCTACATATGGCTTGCCAGATCCTGAAACCCCATCGCCTCCAAATTTTCAGCCACCAAATGGTGAATCCCATTCCCAAGAGGCTCCAGGGGGCTTGGGATTCTTCCTTTAGAGCCAATATTTCCCCCTCCTAAATCTTCATTGGACCTGAGTTAGCTTATTTCTGCCCCCACCAAAAAGGTAGCCATCTGGTCACTTGTAGTTTTGAAGAAATGGAAAGATGTGGCCTACGTGGACCCAAGGAGCATGAAAATGGGTCAGATTCAATTCCCTCAGACCCTGCATCACCACCCATATCCGGTTTAAAAGTACCCAGCAACTAAAGAAATTATCCTGCATGATTAATGCAGGTGTACCTCAGTTAATTAAGTAGATATGTTTGGGAACATTACTACTTTAATAGAAAATTTGGTACCAGAGGCAGAAATAACATGAAAAGTATAAGTATAGATTTTTTTTTTAAAGAATTAACAGTAGGCATCTGTACAATAAAATAGTTAATTCAGGCAAATCTTGCATGAGTAAATAAAAAGATTTTGAACCTTCTAGAGACTACCTAAAAGCATCTTCCAAAATGCATCTGAGGATGATTTTTTTCCTTCTACCAACCTTCACTTTTCTTCACTGCCATTTTGTGGGCAAACTTATAGAGCTGTACTTTTTCCAATATGCTGGGAATAGATGGTAAGACGAGCTAATCTTTCCTTTCTCCCCCTGCCTCTTCATACATGCTCAATAAGGAATTCTAGGGACAGCTGCTGTTTACCTTGCCTGTTATAGACAATTCCACGCAGCTGCAATAAGATTCATATGCACAAGATTCACAATAGAATTATATTGTTTCCCAGGTCAAACTTCATTGCACTGTTTACTACAGACAAGCTGCCTCAACCTGGTACCTAAACTCTGTGTTTCTCCAGTTCTTCTTCATATTCTCTTAATGCTGCTGCTGTTGCTAAAATTTTTCAGCAGGCAGAGTAGGAAACCAGGGTACTGGGTGAGCATAAAATGACTTTGTAGATAGGAGTTTCTTTGTCAGAGGCTTTGTTATCTGAGGCATGGCTGTATATGAATCAATCTGATCAGCTGGATAAAATTCTTTGCATTGTAAAAGCTTGTGCCGTTTATTTAAACATTAGGTGTACAGCAAACCATGAGCTGGACTTTTCAGTGTATAACCCAAGGGGATACAGAACATGGAGTCCACATGAAGATATGGTGCCAATCCACATACCAAATGTGATGTGAACAGACAAAGATGTTAGGAACAGTTGGACCCAGCCAGCAGACCCTATAGTTCTTTTGTTTGCTAGCAGTCTCCTGCCAAAGCATTTTGAAGTAAAACACATGGGCAGGGGAGGGATGGTTTTGAGAAAAAAACATAATGAAGAGACAAGAATGATATTAGCATAATTTGGAAACATAGTTCTATAAATGCAGTTCCCAGAGAGGCAAAGCTAAGCATTTGTAAGTACTGAGCTCTTAACGTGATTTGGTTTTAACAAATCATAGAAATCTGAATATTTAATTATAACTAAATCTTAATTATTCTCCAACTTGTAAATCTAATCCTTCAGCTTGTTTTTAACTCCAGGTATAATTTTAAAAAAAGTCTGTTGAAAGGCTTTTCAAGGTTAAGTCTTGAGATAATTTATCCCAACCACCTATGTCTTGTTGCTTTCCCAGACAAAGCTTAGGAAGGTGGTCTTCTGACGTGTCCAACATACAAAAGGGCTGCCTTCTGAGCCCTAGCTTTTACAGATACCACACCTGTCTCTGAGGAATGCAGCTGGAGTGTCATGGAGGCACTGCCAACAAGTACCTCAGAAACTTGTTTTGACAGACCTCCCAAAACTGACCTGATCAAACTTTGGGAACTCCTTTTAGTCCATTGCATGGACTAGAATTCCTCTGGCTTTCAAAGTGAAACACTGAAAAATCATTCAAACCTATATGTCTTATATTTTCTGTGTTAACATTTCCATGATAACTTTCCCTGTCCCTTTTCTTTGGATGCCTAAACTATACTTCTAAATGGTCAAATGAAGTTTTAAAATACTACAGTGCTAGAAATTTGAGGGCTGAAGAGAAATTTCATGGAAGGCAGTGTCTTCATTTCCCCCACCACCGTCACTACACCTCTGAATATAAATTCATTATTTATCTGCCTAACTGCAGCTGCCTGTTTGTCCTATGCTGAGAGTCTTGGGCAAGCAATCTGAAACACACAATATACACAAAACACGCAGTATCTTAGTTTACATAGTAGATAATAATTCTTTAACAGAAAATTGGCCATCAGAAAAGTGAAGTGGAGAGAAAAGGGGAAATTAGAACTGTAAAACAAAACAGCACAAAAACAATAGCAACAGTTGAACAGATCTTCGAGCACATAGCTCGGGAAGGTAAATCTGTGGGTGTCTTGGAAATACCAAGTTCGACACTGTTGTGATGGCACAGCAAATTCATTTTTCCTAGGGATGGGACAAATCCAGAATTTTTCGAATCCGTATCCGAATCCCTGGAAGGTTCTGGGAATCCACAAATCTCAGGAATCTTGAATCTTTCATATCCTTTTATACAAAAGGGTTTAAAAAGCAAGAGAAAGAAAGCACCTCTACTGAAAAGTGTTTTTGAAGCAGAATTTGACATCTTTGTTTAGTGAGAAACAAATTAAATAATAGTTTTCACTTTCAGGAAATCTTTTAGGATCCTGTGCAGGATCATGCCAGCGGTGGGTGGGAAAAGAGCAGGGAGCAGGGATCGCGCTCCCTGCCACCTCCTCCTACCTGCCCCGGGCTGGATTGTGCTGGCAGTGGATGGGAGGAGGTGTGGATTCGAAAGATTTGATTCACTTATTTTGGCATGGGGATTCAGCTCTGCGAATCTCAAATCCTTGCTGAGGATCCGAGGCCCATCCCTAATTTTTGCAGTGAGAAAGAAAAACAATTTTTATTTTCTATAGTAGTTGTGGCAATGGGACTTCCATGCTGAATGTCATTGGATAGTTATTTTTATGTGAATTTAAGAGGAATAATTTGATTACAGTTTCTTTAAGCAGATGATATTTGTAAAAAGAGTGCGTATCATAGTTTGTGACTATTGGTATGTACCTTGGTAGAAAGAAGCTTTATTACCTCCAGATAAAAAGGACTATGGAGAAGGTTTATGTCTTTGATTGCTCCCTCCCACAGAAATAGTCTATAAAAGAGAGAGGGAGGTAAGCAAATTAAGTTTAGAGAGGTGAATTGTGCTAGGGAAATTGTCAATGATTATTGGCCTGTGTTGATATAGAAAGAAAATTTATTATCTCCAGCTTAAAAATAAGCATTAATGGTTGAATTAAGTAGGAGTTCAATCTGTTATTAGCACAAAAGAAACAAATAATAGGGAAACAGCAGTGCCTTATTTTGGACTAATGTCCAGTTCACTGCTGACTTCTGTTCCTTTTGTTCATGTAACTGATAATGGGCACGTCTTCTGTAAGCTGTGTCAGTGTTTTGTGGCACTGAGGCTATTACACAAAACTTAGGAACCAAAGCTCAAAGGGACTAATAGTATTTGGAGAACAATGCAGCCCATACAGCACACAATGGGACGCTTTTTTGAGGCCTACCGTAATGTCATAGCATCGCTCAAATTCACCACCTAGATACAAACAAAGAGCATGGTACCATTTTGTAGCAAGCAGACTTTTCAGAATCTGCATTTTATGTTCTGCAAATCAGAGTTAGAACACCTCCAAAAGCTGGAAATGGCTTCTGTTTGTTAGCTGTCAAGAACCATTCCCCCAATTCTTCTCCTTTTTTAAATAACAGGGGAAAAACTTGGTGAAGAGGAAAAGCAACATGTTACTTGATATGCTCCATGTTCTGTGTTACAGAAGTATTCCCAGAAAGGACTACAATTAATAAGGGATAATTCCTTATTAAAATCTGATGAAGAATGTCAAGCCTTTGATAGGTATCTGAGTAACATCACCATTCAAACACAAAAGAAGAGAGGTGAACTGGAAAAGATGGTGAAGCTCTATGAATTTTATGAAAAGGTAAGATGTGTCCTTCCTTCCTTCCTTCCTTCCTTCCTTCCTTCCTTCCTTCCTTCCGTCCTTCCGTCCTTCCTTCCTTCCTTCCTTCCTTCCTTCCTTCCTTCCTTCCTTCCTTCCTTCCTTCCTTCCTTCCTTCCTTTCTTCATCTGTTTCAGACTGTATTACGTTACAGTACTTTGTATTCAGCAAAGTGTCTGAACCTTCTTCATTCTTTTACTGTGACTATGAAAGTCTTGTCTATCCCTTGACTTCAAAATAGCTTTTCTTATGAATATCTTCACATTTCGGGGCTGATAGTCCACGCTGATGGGTACTAGCTACTGCAATAGATAGATCTTGTGGGCCATATCTGCCCTCATGGTTGTGTTTGAGACCTCCAAGCACTTCTGTTTTGAAAAAAGGTTTTACTAAAAAGTGATCCCACATTCCTTGGTAGCATGGAAGCAATTTCACAGTGGTTTTTTTAATGGGAGAAGGCAGACCATTTTAAGTCCAGGAGAGATATTTTTAAAACTAGGAAGTAGAGTGGGCAAAAAATGGCAAAATTTCCCTTACATCTCCTAGCAAGTGTGGGGAGCATTTTGAGTTTAATTTTTTTTAAGAAGTAAAAAAAGAATGTATGTAGGGGGGATGCAGCCTTCTGTGGTCCTGGAGGATACCACCTCTTTCCCTGGGTACAGAATAATTTGGTGACCAGTCTGGAGGTGCTGGGGAAGGAGACAAGTTTCTGCAGACAAGCTTTTTTTTTTTTTATTAAATTTATTTAAATTTATGCATTAAAAACACATTACATCACACTACAAACCATACAGACACCCCAATACATTTTTACAACACGTTAAACATCCCATTAAACCCTTACTCCCCACATTTACATCACATTACACCCATACCACACTTTCTCCCACATTCAATTTAACATTTCCACCCGAAGTAATTTATATTTCTTATATTCTCATGTTCTTATGTTCTTCCCTTCTATCATTCCAACATCCTTCTTACTTACTTTCAACTATCTTTCTTCTTCAGTTCCATTCTACCCTTCATTTCCTTCACTCATTTCTTTATGATCTACTTCCTCTTCTAGAAAGAACAAAGATTCCCAAAATTTACTTCCTGGACTTCACTAGGTCCCATTCTTCCTGTCCCAATCAAGTTTCTCTTATTAAAATCCCCTTTTGGAGTAAAACCTTTACCTATTTCCTACTTTATTTTTCCATTATTGTAATGTTTATTCTTTCCCTCTTGTCGGCCTGTTTTATATTCTTATAAACCTTCCATCGTTATTCGTAAATTTTAAGAATCCTTATCCCTTATTCATCAGTCTTATATCCCTCTTTTATTATATACTCCTCTACTATTTTCCAAACTTCTTCATGTTCACCTTGTATCATGCCTGTTAGTCTATCCATTTCTTTAAATTCTGCCACTTTTATCAATCATTCTTCTATTTGTGGTATATGTTCATTTTTCCATTTCTGTGCGTAGATTAATCTCGCCGCTGTTATCATATAAAGAATCACTTTCCAATATTTTCTTTTAATTTCTTTGCCTATTTTTTGTGCCATGTTTAATAGAAATAGTTCTGGTAATAGCGGCAGATTAATTTGTAAAATTTCCGACATTCTTCCATGAATTTTTTTCCAAAAGGTAATTGCCTTTTCACACGTCCACCACATGTGAAAATAAGTACCATTATCCTTACTACACTTCCAACACTTATTCTCTGTTTTGTACATCTTATTTAGTTTTACCGGATCCATATGCCATCTATAGAACATTTTAAGATAGTTTTCTTTCAGTTTTTGGGCTGCGGTAAATTTATTCATGTCTTTCCAACTTCTCTCCCAATGTTCAAGTTGAATTTCATAACCTATATTCTTAGACCATTTTATCATTACTTCCTTTATTTGTTCCGATTCTAATTCTCTTTCCAACAGTAGTTTATATAATTTAGATATTGGTTGCTTCTTTGATTCTAATATTATATTTCCAAATAGGTCTTCTTTTGTTACCGATTCTATTCCTTCTAGTTTCTTATCCATTTGAAATCTTTCATATAATTGTCTATATAGAAACCAATGGCATTTGAGTCCCGCTACTTCAATTTCTTCTCTTGATTTTAACGTAAGTACTTGATTTCGTTTTTCTATTACTATATCACTGTATCGTATCCATTTATCTTGTGGATCCTTCCATCTCCCATACAACGCTTCATGTGGTGACAACCATTGAGGTATTTTTACATAGTATTTTTTCTTAAATTGCAACCAAATTATTAGCAGTGCTTTCCTTAAATAGTGGTTCTGGAATTCTTTATCTATTTTGTACTTCTTATACCACATATATGCGTGCCACCCCATTCTTTTTCCCGCTCCTTCTAAGTTTAACATAGTTTCATCTTGTAATGTTATCCATTCTGTAATCCAAGTAAGCCCGCTGGCATAATAGTATAGTTTCAAATCCGGTAAATCAAAGCCTCCTTTTCCCTTCTTTTCCGTGAGTAGCTTCCATTTTATTCTAGGTCTTTTATTTTCCCAAATAAACTTTGACAAATCTCTCTGCCATTCCTTGAAGGGTTTTTCATTAGTAATAATAGGTAAATTTTGGAAGAGAAAATTTAATTTAGGCAGCACATTCATTTTAATTGCGGATATTCTCCCCATTATTGACAACTTTAAGGCACTCCAGTTTTCTAACAGTTTTTTTACTTCCTTCCATGTTGTTTTATAATTGTTTTCATATAGCTCATTATTTCTCTTTGAGATCCATATTCCTAAATATTTAATTTTATGCTCTATTTTAAATTCTGTTTTTTGGGCAAGTTCTCTTTCCTCCTCGTTTCTTATGTTCTTCGTTATGATTCTCGTTTTTTCTTTATTGATCTTTAGCCCAGCAATTTCTCCGAATTCATTTAACTTCTGTAAGAGAGCTCCAGTACTTATTTCTGGGTTTTCTAAGATAATCAACAAATCATCCGCGTAAGCTCGCACTTTGTATTCTTGACTTTTAATTTTACAACCTTTTATTTCGGGATCGCTTCTAATCGCATTTAACAAAACCTCTAGTGCTGTTATAAATAAGAGCAGTGATAACGGGCACCCCTGTCGTGTCCCTTTCTCAATTTCGAATTGCTTTGTTCTGTCTCCATTAATTATTATTGCTGCTCTTTGTTCTTTGTAAATTTCTTTAATCCAGTTCAGGAATGCCTTTCCAAAGTCCATTTTTTCCAGCACTTCTATCATGAAATCCCACCTGAGATTATCGAAAGCTTTTTCAGCATCTATAAAAATCAACGCCAATTTCTTTTCATTATTCTTTTCGTAATATTCAATAATATTCAAAATTGTTCTAATATTGTTTCTAATCTGTCTTTTGGGAAGGAAGCCATTTTGCTCTTTCTGAATCACTTCTTGTAGTATTTTCTTCAGTCTTTCTGCCAGTATATTAGTGAATATTTTATAGTCAATATTGAGAAGTGAGATTGGACGATAACTCCCTGGATCTTTTAAATCTTTCCCTTCTTTTGGAATTAATGTAATATTAGCCTCATTCCAGAAATTTGGTTTTCCATTCACAGTGATTTCATTGAACAATTTTTCCAAAGGCCCTCTTAAAAATTCTTGCAACTTCTTGTAATACGTTGCGGAGAGACCGTCTGGTCCTGGTGCTTTTGATGTATCCAATTTTTGGATCGCATCCATAATCTCCTTTACTGTAATCTTAGCGTCCATCATCTGTCTGTTCTCTTCTGATATTTGCTGTATTTTCTGATTAGCCAAATATTCATCTAATTTCTTTTGTATCTTTTCTTGTATTTTCAAACTATAAAGATTTTTGTAGTAATTATAGAAAGTTTTCTTTATTTCTGCTTGATTTGCTGTTATTTTCTTCCCTGTATTTATTTCCAGAATTAATCTCTTTTCTCTCTCCTTTCTTAATTTGTGGGCCAACCATCTCCCCGGTTTATCTGCATGCTCAAAGTACTTTTGTTTCATCCAAATTAGCTTTCTGCTTATTTCTAATTGATTTTCAGCTTTAATTTGGTCTTGTAAAATTTTTAATTCCAACCTTGCCTTTTTATCCGTCGGTTTTCTCCTCAATTTTTCTTCTTGTAATTTAACCTTTTCCATTAATTCTTGATATTTTTCTTGTCTTTTCTTCTTGAATTCCGAGCCCAATTTAATGAAATGTCCATGCATCACTGCTTTACTAGCATCCCAGATAGTTGTCATCTTTAGATCCTCTGTCATGTTCTCTTCAAAATAATTTTTGATTGCCTCCTTTATCTTTTGAACGCAATGTTCATTTTGAAAAAGATAGTCATTAAGCCTCCATCTTATTTCTTTCTTTACGCTTCTTAATTCCAATTGGATAGGATTGTGGTCAGATAACGTCCTCGGAAGTATCTCCATATCCTTTACCTTTTGTTGTAAGCTTTTTGAAATCATAAACATGTCAATCCGCGACATCGATTTATGAGCATCCGAGTAAAACGTATATCCCTTAGAGTCTTTATATACCCCTCTCCAGACATCTTGTAAAACCAACATTTCTACTAATTTAAAGAACGATTGTGGGAGTTTTCCGTATTTTTTTCCTTGCAACCTGGATATTGATCTATCTATATTGGGGTCAATCACCCCATTCATATCTCCCATCAATAAATAATTTCCTTGGTCCGCCTCTTCTGAGTATCTCAATATTGCCTGTTGTAACTCTTTATAAAATTTACTTTTTTCTTCCGTTGGGGAATATATTCCTATCACAAGAAGTTTAGTTTCTGGAAGTTGTATCTCCACTCCCAAATAATGTCCTTTTTTATCATGAAATTTCATCTCAGAGGGGTATTTCTGATTAACGTATAAAACAACCCCTTTTTTCTTCTTTGATGATGCAGAAATGTAGCATTTTCCCAACTTGGGATTTCTCAAATATTTATTATCTTTTTCTCTAATTTTTGTCTCCTGCAAACAAATCACATCTGTTTTAATTTTCTCTAGGTAATGAAAAATCTGCCGTCTTTTGTAGTTTGAATTCAGCCCTTTTACATTCCAGGAGAGAATCTTCGTGACCATCTTTTTCAACTATGTTTTCTCCTATATATCTTCTTCCTCTGCGTATAAGTCTTCAACCTCCAATTCAGGCTTTTGTGAATCTTCCTCTTCCTCTTGTTCTATCTCTGATTCTGGGTTACTTTCTTTTTCTTCTCTCTCTTCCCTTTCCGTATTCTGTTCCTCCTCCCCAACTTCTGAAGTCTCTTCCAGACTGCCTTGTTCTTTCTCCTGTTTTCTCCCTTTCTTCCGATCATCTGGTCTTTCTAACTCTCTTTTAAGTTTGTCATAAATTTCTTTCGCTCTTACAGTGTTTGAGATCTTATATCTCCTCTGTTTATATGTAAAAGATATTCCCTCCAGTCTCTCCCATTTATATATAATTCTATGTTTCTGTAAAAGTTGGGTCAGAAACTTGTATTCTTGTCTTTTTTTCAGAATTTCAAATGGTATATCTTTGAAAATTTTTATTGTTTTATCTTCAATCACTAACTGTTTTTCATAGTTTATTTGAAGTATTTTTTCCTTAATCCTAACTCTTGTAAAACATACCACCACATCCCTCGGCCAATTCTTCTCTTTTGCGATTCTAGAATTAGCTCTAAACATCCAATCTATTTCTCTCTCCATGTCTTCTTCTTTCATCCCAGTATAGTTCGCCAAGGCTGTGATCACTTTCTCCTCCAAGAGTTCTCCAGGAGTTTCCCTTATTCCTCTCAACTTGATACATTTCTCTCGATATCTCAGTTCTTGTTGTCTTAATCTCAGTTCTTCCTGTTTTTGAGTTTCTGTCATGATTTCCTTCTCTTGTTCTAACTGTTTTGTTTTAACTTGGATCTCCTGAATGTCCGTTTTCATTATTTTAATGTCTTTACCCATGTTGTCCATTCTCTTTACGATACAGTCCAATTCCTTCCGAATATCTGCTTTAATTTCCGCCCTTGTATCCTTCATTTCCTGTCTCATCTCCACTTTTAAACTTCTGATCTCATTTAAGATTTCAGCCATTTGCTGTCCCATTTCCACCGATGTTCTTCTTATTGGGTCAATCAAATGTAATTGAGTCTGTGTTTTGGCTCCCTTCCTTAATCCAGATGCCATTTCTTCTTCTTTTTCTTCTTCCACTGTTTTTTTTTTTTTTGTTTGTTTATTTATATGTATTACCTCTTAGTCGTCGCTCGATGGCACTAGCAAGCCTCTTCTGCTCTTCCCCACAGTCTCTTCAAGAGTTAATTTTAAGATGATTTCTTTGTTGTCTCTAATCTTGCTGACTCAAGGTCACTTCTCTCGCAGCTGTTTCTATTTTGAATTATACCTCTGTCCTTCAAACCCCACACAGTTATTAACACAGTATTAACACAGTTTATGTCCTTCCCAATATTCACAAATTGATTAATAAGTCTAAGTCTAATATTTCAATTAATTCATTTATATATTCACTCACTTATAAATCTGTTATGTGAAATATAAAGCGATTATATATCCAATCAGTTAATTCATTTATAAATCCGCTATATATCAACTTATTATATCAACTTATTACTATGACTCTATTATTCTCTGTAATATTTCCAGTAATTAACAAATATCATTCAAACGTTGCCACTCCTCTCCCCCAATCTTATTCCGTCTGACCAGTTTTCCGACAAACTCCGACACGCTTCCCACCGGCACCAGCTGACACCAACTGTTTTCAGACGCTTTCTTACTAACTCTTCCTATATCTTTCTGTCTCTTTTTCTCTCTTCTGTCTCTCCCCATTAGATCACAGTTCAGTTTTTGACCTCAGTCTTCTTAATTTAGCTTTTTCGACTCTGATTCACCCTCTGCTGTTTCTGCAATCTTTACTAGCGAGCTCTAGCGACTTCAGTTGTTCCTTCTCCAACTTGTTCCCCTTGGTCGTCCCTGTTCTTCCCGCGAGCTCAAGCCAGTATTGTCTATTGTTCTGTCGCTCTTCACCAAATTCTCTGTTGTTTATTCAGTCCACTATTTGTTAAATCTCTCTCCAAAGAAATTTTCCCGATTGCTGTTCAGTCCTCTTTTTCCCTCTTATTGTCTCTCTCTTCTGTTAACAGTTTCTCACTTCACAGTCTCTGTTAAGCAGCGAGCTCAAGCGTTGCCGCGAACTCCAGCTGCGCTCCGGTATCTCCTTCAGTTGCCTCTTGTTCAATTTCTCGATCTCCTTTTGAGTTTTTTTTTCCTTGTATCTTTGTCTTAAATTCTTCCCCCTCTCAACCACATTCTTCGCTAGTTATTTGCAAAGTTTCCAGTCTGTCTCAGTCCGTTTCTATTAATGTCTATTTATGTCTATAAAAGTCCTATTTTCTTGGGATTTCTTACCTCCCTTCTCTCTCTCTTCCACGTGGATTCTTCTCTTCGTCTCCTCTCCTCCTCTCCCTTGAATTAAAGGTTGGTCCGATCTTCCAATCTTTGAGAAAATATATTTGGGACTTAAGTGATGTCCTGCTCTTCAAATTTGTACTGTTAACTCGAACTGTTCAAGTTAAAAAGTCTCAGACGACGCTAGGCTGCCATAGCAGTTACTACCCGAGCGGACGTGGAACTCTGCGACCTCTCTCCTTCGGCATTCGAGCCCAATTGTTCTCTAGCCTAGGGAGAAAAATAAGGTCCCCGACGAGCCCCTCTGGGCCCCCTTTACCGGGGGGGCACTTTGCCGAGTTTAATATTTCGGCAAATCCTCTCGGGGTGACAAAACAGCGGGAGCTATCTCACTGTCCTGCCGATCGCGACGCCATTGAGACCCGGAAGTTTCTCTGCAGACAAGCTTTTTTGAGAGCTCAGTATTTCCAGCAATGGCATAATCACCCAGCCTCAACAGTTGTGGCTCCAGACTGAGAAACCTAGTCTTGGCTAAGCCAAAAGGAAGAGGAGTGAGTCAAGTTTCATTCTTCCCTAGTTGATGGGTTGCTACTTATAGGGAAACTGCAGTCAAACAAGCAGTATCTGCAGTAACATGGGAGATGTGTCAGAGTATAATTCTCTTCACTGCTTGAGTTGTTTCTCTTTTCCCAAGAAGTCTTTATGGACTGGACAGTTCCACTCTACTTTCTTCAGGAAAGTCACTCAAAGAGCTGGGCTGGCCAGGCCAAAGAAGCATTCAAGATGCTGACTGAGCCAGGGCTTGATCAGGGTACTGCTGAAGTATAAATATATAATGTTTATATGTTATTTTTAGAATATACCAGTGTATAGAAATATAGGAAGCTACCTTACACCGAATCAGAAGGTTGGCCCATCTAGCTCAGTATTGTAAACACTGACTGGCAGTTGGTCTTCAGGATGTCATGTAAGATTCTTTTCTAACACTATCTCAAAGAGCCAGGGTTTGAACCTGGAATATTCTGCATGCAAAGTCTGTGATCTCACTACTGAGCTGCAGCTATCCTTCTCATAGATTCTCACCCTGCCCTGGAGAAAATTAAATGTTTCCTCTAGGTAAGCCGAGGCCCTTTGTTTAGACATTCAAAAATAAAACATGTGAAAAGAAGCGGCTTGATCTTGCTAACTCACCCATGACCTCCCTGTGTTGGAAAGGAAGATCTGAACAAGGACTCCAATCACATTTGGATACATCTTTCATGAGATCTGGAATGCTGTGCAATCATGACTTCTGATTGCAGGTGCCTTCTCCCTCTTTATTCAATAGGTTAGAGACCAGAACACTGTTGAAAACTGGAAATCATCAAAATGCAGAAACCAGTCTTTTTAGTTTGCAGATGCTTTTTTGCTGCCAAAAACCGTTTCTGCGTGTCATTGTAGAAGTGTGGTGAGGGTTGTGGAAAAATGACGAAATAAGTCAAAGGAGCAAGCCATACATTGAATGTATGGGTTCTGGTTATGACTGGAAAGGGTCAAAAGAGTAGACTGTCAAAAAGCAAGGGACCCCTGTAGAGATAATTAAGCTGTTTTCAGAGAGAAACAGTTACAGCCTCTTAGACATTCCATGTTAACATTCAGAGGCTGAAGATGATAGGGTGGGGTCAAACAAACGGCAACCCTCCATCTACCCTCTTTCAATTTTTTCCATTATTTTCTGAATGCCTTAAGTGTTTTTTGCAACAGGAACAGTAACCAGTGGTTGCCAGTGAGTGGCACTATGTGGTGTGTGCACTCGCCCTTTTTCTCTTGTATCTTTGGGGAGAAGAACACCTTAAAATATTGTTGTAGCACCAAGTAAGACAGATCATCCAGGACTATTCCAATACAAATAATTCTGGCTTCTCTTTTTATTCATTTCAGTATGAATACAAGCTTTAGCCTGCTAATGAGAGGAGGAGCCCACTTTATTTCTAAAGTAGGTCAGTGCTAGGCAGATACACTTTAAATATACAGCCTTGAGGTAGTTTCCTTTCCACAAGGAAGTGCGAGAGGCTAGAGTTATCTAGGAGAGTCAGTTTGGTGTAGTTGCTAAGGTCTGAATCCTTACTCAGCACTGGAAACCCACTGGGTGGTCTTGTGCAATTTGCAGACTCTCAGCCTTAGAGGAAGGAAGTGTAGACCTCCTCTGAATAAATCCTGTGAAGAACAACCTATAATAAGATTGCCGTCAAGTTGGAGTCAACTTGAAAACACATAACAACTAGAGCAAAGAATTCCCTCACAAAACTACACTCCTTGTGTTTCTTTGAGCAAAACCATGCCAGTTGAATTGGTATATAAGTTTGCAATGTAGTTCTGTCATAATTTTCATTTTACTGCTATTTAGAGGGCATGTTAATACATAGATATTTCTTTTGCATTTTTTTGGCCTTTTGCACACAGTGATGTCCTTCTGTTCCCTTGGAATTTTGTTCATGAGATTTTCATGTCTTCTATCTGTTCTGTGCATTTTGTAAAAAGCGGGAGATAATTTGTCACCATTCATGGGCTGATGCATATACTCCCAAAGAAATAATAAATATTAAAGTCTCTCTATATGCTGTCCTCAGTTCCACTGTTAACTTTTTTTATTTTACTTAATTTCCAGGCTGACAAGTGGATGGTTAATTGCAATAAGTATCTTGAGCAGCTTTCACTGGAGGCAAAATATTCTCAAGCAACAGTTCAGTCTTTGCAAAATTACCACCAAGAAGCTACAGAAATATGTGCAGAAAACTTCCAGAAAATCAGTGAAGTTTCAGTTGCTCTTGGTGAGAAAGAATTTGAATTAAAGCAGTGGAATACCTTATTTCTTAAATGTCAACAAACCAAACATCGGTTAGAAGAGGAGCTTTCAAAAGCAATGAAAGAAGGAACCAGCCTAAGTGTCCAGGATACCGGGCAAAAGAGCAGCCATTACTTGGGCAGCAGATCTGTTCAACACAGCCATTCTAGCCTTTGTTCTACAACTGATGATAGTTTCTGGGATAGTACACCACCCAATGCCTTTCAACATAGCAGCCTGCCAGTGGGTGCACCATCTTTTTTAGGTGAGGAAGATACTCAAAACACAGCTCTTTGTTTTCCCATTAAACCTGCTACGCCACAAACACACACTCCACTGTTGGATAGGTTTCAGAGGACTACCCACATTTCAGAGGATTTGGACAACATTTCAGCCTGCTATTCAGATCCAATCCAGACATCCATGACCCACCAGAGGAAGCACCCTCTGAAGAAAATTATGAAGAAAACACAAAGCTTTGAGTTAACCCGATATGAAAGCAAGCACTGTGAACTGCATCACCATGGATACACTGGAGTTTACATTAGAGGACTAGAAGTTGCTAGTAATGCTGCTGCAGAGAAGAGAAACACACAGCGGTCAAATATTAAAAGCCCTTTGACTAGTAAAAAACACAGTGTAGTATCACCATCAGGAATATACCACACAGAAGATCGAGAAGAGAAGAAAAGAGGGGGAAGGTGAGAAAAATGATAACAATCAGATTTATTTTAGTTAGCAGACAATAGCCTGAAAAGGCTGTAAAGATATTCTCTGTGAGTCATTAGATAATTTAGTCAATTAAGTATCTTGCCTTTAATCACTCAGACTGATTAGAACTAATATTGCAGTATTTCTGTGGAAATCAGGTTTCAAGGGTCTTTGGCAGCAGTAACATTCTTGGATGAAAGGGGACAAAGGGCTTATTGTTTCTAATGCTGAACCCTGCACTGACAAGCATAGTAGAGGAATCTCTGACAATGAAATTGAAGATGATAAAGTTCTTTTGTTGTTGTTAAGTCTTAAGATTTATATGCCATTAGCTATGGTTCCCTACAAACTTTGGATCAGTTAGCAGTGGAAAACAAATATTTTAAAGCTGGCAGTGAGGCATTTTTTCACAAGGCTTGTTTATTTTTATTTTTGTTACCAGAGTCATTGAAGTAAAAAAGAAAATGTTAGGTTTCATTGCTCAGTTCAAAAGATTGTTTTTATGTTGTTCCTGGCTTGGAATTTTGTAATCCTGAGAGAAAGAAGTGGAAAGTACATCATTTGCAACAACGTCAAATTCTCTCCCAATAAAGACGAGTGTGTTTGTCTGAATGCTGTGGACTGAACTCAGTCTCTACAGAGTAGCAGTGTGCCTGCCACTAAACTGAATGGGAATGACTATATATGGAAGGGCACTAATACTTTCATGGGGTTCTGAGTTTATGGAATATGAACAATTTGATTCTTTCTATTTATTTTATACTAGCATATTTACCTGGCATTGCCTGGGATTTTATTTTCGTAAGAACTCAGCAAACTGTCTTCTCCAGTACCTGTAACTTTTCTCCATATTTCCCAATATCAGAGTTGTTAATATAGAGAGGTTGGGTTCCTGAGGGAATACACTGTCCTCCTCCTTGGTGCTAGGCCTCATTTCCATAGCAACAGACTTCTTCCAGTAATTGGAACTTTCCCCCATATTCTCCAATCCAATCTGTATTTAGATTTGTTAACATACAGAGGTTGGATTTCTGAAGGAATACACTGCCCTTCTCCTCACTGCTAGGCCTCATTTCCATAGCAACTGGCCTATTCCAGTACCTGTAACTTTTCCCCATTTTCCCCAATCAAGTCTGTATTCAGAGTTGTTAACATACACAGTTTGGGATCCTGAGGGAAGACACTGGCCTCTTTATTAATGGTAGGCCTCGTCTCCATAGCAGCTGGCATATTCCAGTACCTGTAACTTTCCCCCATATTCCCCAATCAAGTCTGTATTCAGAGTTGTTAACATACAGAGGCTGGGTTCCTGAGAGAATACGATGCCGTCCTCCTTCTTGCTGCTACGTCTCATCCGCATAGCAATTGGCCTGTTCTCTGGCTGAGAATTCTAAAGGCCTCTCTAAACTGCAAACCCCAGGATTCCATAGAATCTTCACAGCCAGCCAATATTTGTTAGAAATACCTTAGGAAGTACCTTACCTTACCTTAGGAATTAGATGCGATTGAAATACACAGATTTGAGATTCTGTATCTCTAATCCCCCAACTGCCTCATCTGGTACAACTGCCTTGTAACTTTTCCCTATCTCCCAAATGCTTCGTCTGGTACAACTGCCTTGTAACTTTTCCCTGTCTCCATAGCAACTGGCCTGAGGCCCAAGAGCTCTATGGCTAAGAATTCTAAAGGCCCCTCCCTAAAGTGTCAACCCCAGGATTCTGTTGAATCTTCTTAGCAGCCAATCATATGAGCTCTTCTCGCCTCACTCAGCGAATCATATGAAGTCTCAACCTGCCTGACTCAGACAAACAGACAAACTCACAGACAAAATTGACTTTTATATAGTAGACTAGAGTCACTTAAAGTTCCATACCAGATGTGCTGATGGTAATGGTGATGGTTACAGTTATAAAGATTAGATTATGTTAAACTTTGAAGTGTTGACTCGTGTAACTTGTGAGAACTGTTGATTCCTGATCACATGAGCTGGTTTTGTATCTGTCAGTCGTTTGTATGAAACTTCTAGAAAAAATTGAGTGGACACCAGTTTGTGGATATCAGTGCTTTATCTTCACAAGCTCAAAAAAGGAAGAGGATTGTTGATATTAAAATGTTGAAAAGACCCAGAGGTAAGCTTCATTCAGTACAGGAGGTAATATATAACAACCACAGTTGACAGCCTTACGTTTTATGAATTAATCTGTTTACATCTGTCCAACTGAAGAGTCATCGCTATTTTGTGTACTGTTCTGCATGAAGAAGTTCCTTTTATCTGTTCCGAATCTCCCACTGTGCATTGTCATTTGATGAGCCAAGGCCAAGCATTATATGTAAGGAGAGGGATATTGGCTACTCACTTTTTTGTTTGTGGTCTCTGCTCCTCACACATGGATTTAGTCCCTGGGCAGGGACCTCCTTCAGGAATTTATAGAGATGAGTAATTTGGTGGGCAGTCCCACCCCCTCCCATGTACCACACGTCCCAGCTTGCCATGCTACTGTCCCTCAGTTTCACTGAGCAACACTGTTTTGTCATTAGGCCTTTCGTTTTTTAATTTTATGTGTCTTTTCTCTGCTTTCTGTATCTCTCTCATATGGTTACTGTTAACTCCCTAAAAGTTTATTTCCTTCCTAAAAATAATAACAATAAAAAAAACCTTCTCATTTTCCCTCTTATTCCTCGCTCCTCCTTTTCCTCCTATTCCTCACGGCCACTTTGATGGCCTCTACCTCTTTGTTTAAAATCTGTTCAACCAGCACCTGGAAGATCAATCTCTTGGATAGTCTCTACTGATTGGAGGAGATCCACATAGTCTTTAAGTGCTCCATCTGCTGTGGATCTGCCCCACAAACCCTGAAGAGTAGTTGCTGGAAGCAGTCTCTCAAAGTGGTGACCAAGGTGGCCTCCAACAGATCGTTTCACTTGATGTTAGTCTTGTTGACCAAAATCCGGAAACCAGGGCCTCTTTGGTACCGAGAATAACATCAGTCTCAACTTCTCCCGTCTCAACATCAAAACTGTCAGCCTCAATACTGATTGTATCCTTGGTCACCATGGAATTGGTCAAGTCAACCACCATGGCCTTGATCCCCACACTGTCCATAGTTCCAACACAGGGAACGGATGCTGTGAAGGCCAGTTAGAAGGACAAGTTGGGCCTACCAAAAGCAAGCCTAAACTGACATGTCTTTACTGAGTGCTCAGCATTGACCAACCATGAGGAGTGAAGGCCAAACACAAGCTGCCTAAAATGCCCAAGGCCTCACCTGATATTTTGGCTTTGATGTCAACATCTCAGCTGACATCTTTAGTAGTGGCAGATGCTTGACACTGCCCTCTGGCCCAAGAGAAATGACCCTTCTCTACTGGGTTCCATCCTAACCAAGTCACCAGGACTCTCTGAGGCAACAGCACCTGACCTGCTCAGCCAGGTGTGAGAGGTTCCCCTTCTTGTGGGAACACTCACATTCATACTGAGAAAGGGAATGCTGGTACCAAGAGGACTCACTGTTCATGTTGGTCTCTTACATTGACCAATACTGGCATGAGCATCTCTGGAGGAAACACACGGGACCATATCAGTTCTGTTACCTCTCTTACAGGGACTGATACGATCTCTGCTATGAATGCCCAATACTTGCCTCAAGACCAGTACCGGACTCTCTCTTGTTCTACATATCAGCTACATTCTATATCTCTGGCTCACTGGTCCTTTTGACACTGATCTTCCATGATGCTGCCCAGGCCATCATTGACCTCAACACACTAACACCCTCAGACCACCGTTACTGTATCACATCCTCTGTCTTCACCAACTACCTTGGCAAGCAATACACAGCCACCGCTGTCTCCTCTACTGCCTGTACCTTTGACCTCACAGTCCCAACCTCGACTTTCACAATCTACACCACACCAGTACCAAGTATCATCCCTTGCCTATTATTCTTGGTAGCTGACTAGCCATCTCCGGACTCTGACTAGCCATCTCTGGTGTCCCCCTCCCCACTCACCTTTTCACCCTCCCGTGACGTCAAAGATACTACCACTGCACTGCTTCTTGAGGACATGAAGTTGTTCTCAGATATAGTCCTCAGGATGGTGAAGTGCATTGGACTAGACACATCTCCTCCAGTACTAGTCATAGATCCAGTCTTCCAGATTGAGGACACACAACCTCCAACTCCGGCCACAATCCCTTCTTCGTGCACTATGTGATATCCTCAAATAATCCTGGATCAAGCCAGCTTCCCTTCCACCAGCCTCATGCAGGCTGGAACACCTTTACAAGACCCAGCAGGACAGGGCAGCCTTCCTGTTCAATTACCAAAAGCTCCAAATTCAATCATTGTGGAAGTGTCTCAGTCCAGATGGGGTATCAAACCCAACTCTACCCCTTTGGGTTGCAATATGCAGGTGTGCATAGCTGCGTATCAGATTCTTGTGGGATAAAATGTTATCCTTCATGCCATGCCTACCAGAGGAACATCACCATGCGACACTTGTATTTCAACAGAACACTCTTGTCGTCATCACCCAGCAGATCCAGTCAACTAGACATGTTGTGGACTTTGCAGCTAAAACAATGTCAAGTGCACTAGCCCTCCACCACTACACATGAGTCTGCTTAGCTGATCTGACTGACAACGCTAGATGCGGTATAGAAGATTTCCCCTTTAGTGAAGGGCTCTTCAGTGCTAAAATGGAGAGTGCCATGGATGATATCATTAAGGTTGATTTCACCTGAAGACGATGGACTTCAGAGTGTTACCCCACCAGCAAAGACCTCCAAGATCCACCTAGAAAAGATCCTCCAGCTCTTTCATTCATTGTAAGTTGCCCTCCAGATCTTCCAGGAACCTGTCTTCCAGGAACTGCTAGTCCCACCACAAGTGCCTCTTCAAACAACAATGCTTCTAGAAGGCACCATCAAAGAAACAGTAAGCTCTTCCAGGTCGTGTCTTTGGCTTTTCTGTACAGACGACAGCTGTACACATCACAATTTGATCACAACACTGCAAGTTCTGATTTGCCATAGGGATATCCCTTTACTAGAACAAAGTACTCCCGTTTGGCCTCTCCACAGTCCCAAACTCTCCACAAAGTTCATGGCAGTGATGATCTGATTCCTCAGAACTCAAGGTATCCAGACCTTCCCATAGCTGGACAATTGGCTTCCAGTGTCTTCCTTCCAGTCTACACTGTTCAGGGACATCCCCCTGCCCCTCTCCCTTCTACACAACCTTACAATCTACGTAAACCCAAGAAATGCATCCTCAAATCCACTAGAGTGATCAATTTTATCAGTGTGACGCTGGATTCCCTCACAGGTTCCATCTACCTAACACTACAGAGAGCAGTGACACTCCACAGGAAGTTGAAAGGCCTCCTCCACCACCCTCAGTGCACTGCATGGACTGTCCACTGTGTCCTCAGCCTTATGGCAGATACAAACCGAGTCACTTACCTGACCTGTCTAAACTCCAGAGACTTTCAGAGCTGTTTCTTCCACTAGTTTGGCCTGCTGAGGCAACCAGAGTCTCCAAATGACAGTCCCCCTTCATGTCCTATCATCATTCTGAAGGTGAACCAGATGGCACAACCCCCTCTCAGGCATACCCTTTTGTCTCCCATTCCCTGACTGCATGGTGCCCCTGCATGCCTCCATGACAGGCTGGAAATCTCACTGTGGAGACATCATAGTACAGCAACACTGGTCCTCACAGAAAGTCAGGCTCTGCATCAATGCCTTAGAGCAGGCCTGCACAACATGAGGTCCATGGACTGCTTGTGGCCTGACAAAGGATTTCATGTGGCCCACCGATGGGAAGGGCAGACAGTCTCGGTTCAGTCCAGAAACAATGGGGCAGTGTGTGACTTGGGAAGCTATGCTTCCCAACTTGTGTCTCTTTTGCAAGGGCCGTGCTGATTTGTCTGCTGGTTCTTTTGGATTTTTTTTACTGGACCTCGTGGTCTCCTTTTTTTCCTTGAGGAAACATTTGCAACACAACAC
Source organism: Cyclura pinguis (assembly GCA_030412105.1). NCBI lineage: Eukaryota > Metazoa > Chordata > Lepidosauria > Squamata > Iguanidae > Cyclura > Cyclura pinguis. Next base: position 74,523,616 of record CM059604.1, read on the forward strand.
AACATGTCCACACCTGGTGGGAAAGGGGTTGAGGGGGGAAGAAAGAAACGCTGTGGAAAAAGATTTCTTACACAAAAAGTAACAAGACAGCTCTGGAGGCGCACACACCCTCGCTCAAGCTCAGTCTCTCTCAAAACCTTGCAACCAGTTTGACCTTGCCTCTTTTACTTTTTATCTTCCCTTCCCTCCACTTTCCTTTACTTTCGTCCTGCACTTCCGCTTGGCTCTCCAGGCAATGGGGCTGCCAAGAGCTCTGAGTTTCTTCCTCCTGCAAATTCTGTAGCAGGGGAAGGGAGATGTTGCTATGGGCGTCATTCAGGGCTAGGTATGCAATAGGTAGAGATGAGTGAAGGCAGACAAGATAAAAGATTTTAGTTGGAGATGGGTGAGGACGAATGGCAAGAATGCCCATTGAAGGCAATGTGAGTTCTCCGAATGTCTGCAGGGAAGAATGGGAGGCATGAATGTTAATTCGCACATCTTGGCTCAGTTTGTAATTTAGGGTAGCTGCAAATAAAACAAAGAATCGGGAGAGGAAGGGAGGGAGGGTGGGTGGAGAGAATGGTATGGGTCACAGGACTGAAAAAAAAAAGAAGAAGAAGGAAATGGGTTCTGTTCTTTATTTTACTATCTTAAATCTTGATTCTTTATTTTACTATTTTAAATCTTGTTTCATTTTTATCGTCTGGAAGATAATTGTATTTTGAAAGATAACTTTGGGCCTTTCTGCCCTACAATGTTATGGTGGTGTTATTCCACTTTCAACATCCTATGGAATCCTGGGGTTTGCAGTTTAGGGAGGGGCATTTAGAATTCTCAGCCGGAGAGCTCTTTGGCCTTAGAACGAGAAATGATGGGGTTGATGAAATACGCCTCCCCAAAAAAATACTTAACTTTGTACTTATTGATTAGGGTGGTAAGAGAGAAGAGCACTCTGCACATGCTCCAGGATCCTTTCCCCTTAAAACCTATCTGTGGCTCGAAGAAGTTTAGCCTATTTAATTTCAGCCCTTACCTACTGGCAAGTTATACAGGTCTGCCTTAGAGCATAGGATATAAGCCTTTTGAGCATTTGGGTGGACACTCTGAAACAAGATAGTGCAGGTGACATTGGACAGTACCACTGTGGTCAACAGGCAGGAGGTACCCATTCTACTATGCTGCATGACCTAGCTGTGACCCTCTGGAACTGGTGCCTCCAAAAATGTGTTCACCCATTGCAGTCCATGTGGCAGGGACAAGAACATGCTGGCAGGCACCCTCAGCTGCTCCCAGGTCCTCCAGCATGAATGGGCTCTGTCTGAGGGAGCATTCCTTCTCATTACTTTAAGATGGGGCTGTTGCTCAACAGATTTTTTTTTCCTCTGCTGCAAACACCAAGTGCCAACACTCCTGCTTCAGGTCAGGGAGAAGAGAGGGATCACTTGGCAATACCTTCCTGTTGAAGTGGACTGGTCCACTGATGTATCTCTGAAGGTGGTGAGGGAAAGATCCTGATTGCCCCCTGCTGTCTGTGCCAGCCTTGGTTTGACCATCTACTTCAACTGTCAAGGGGAGATGTTTGACGCTTCATTGCAGGGCAGATATATTGGATCAGTTGTCCCACCCCAGGAAATAGGACAAGTCCTCCACCCTGACCTCAAGACATTCTACCTGACAGCTTAGAGAGTGATCCCCTAGCTTCACCTCACCTTTCCAGAGTCTGATCGGCATCAAGGAAGGACTCTACTAGGTGCTCCTATGGCTACAAATGGAAGAAGTTCCACATATTTGCACCCCCCAGGAATGAACCATTCTCACTGGTGACCACAGCTTCTGCCTTTCACTTCCTCCTGGACCTAAGGGAGCCAGATCTATCCTTCTCCTCCCTGAAAGTCTATTTTAGCAGAGTAGTGACACACCAGCCTACAATGTCATCACCTTGCACGCTATTCTCAGACTTGCTTATCAAGAGATTCCTTAAGGGCCTTGCTCACTTATGCCACCCAATAACCCTGCCCACCCTACTGTGTTAATTGCCACTGGTCCAATCACAACTTACCCAAAGACCGTTCAAACCACTGGCTACCATAGATAACTGCCTTCTGGCCTGGAAGACCACCATTCTAGTTGCCACTGAGCAAGCAAACTGATAGCCTTCCACTCGAACTCCCCATACTTTGTCTTCCATCAAAGTGGTCCTACACTCAGACATTACCTTTCTGCCTAAAGTAGTGTCACAGTTCCACCTCAAGCAGGATATTGTCCTTGCAATATTCTTTCTGCAACCTGTCTCAATGTTGGAAAGTCTTTCCACTGCCTAGATGTGTAACAGACCCTGGCCTACTTATTCAGAGGACTGACCCCTTCCTTCATTGCACCAGACTCTTTGAATGCTGTGGTGGACTGAGCAAAAGAAAACAGGTGTCCTCTCAGTGCTTCTCTAAATGGTTAGGGCACGCTATCCATTTAGTCTATGAGCTGACCAAGCTGCCAGTCCCAGATACCTGCAGACCACATTCCACCAGACCTATTGCCTCTTTGGCAGCACTGCTCCATCATGTTCCTCTCCCACACCTCTGCAGGGCAGCCACCTGGTTGCAACCATGTACCTTTATACAGCAATACAGCTTAGACTGTAGAGCAAGGGCAGAACTAGCTTTGGGCATGTGACTTCTTGTTTATCCTCCAATGACCTCCCACCATACAGTGGTAAGGCACAGAGAAGAAGTAGTTGCTTACCTGTTCTTCAGGTGGTCATCTCTACCCTCACACAAACCCATCCTACCTTCTGCTCTTTTAGGTTCCTGGATCCTGCACACTTTGAAACTGTGAGACAGTAGCATGGTGGGCTGGGACATGTGTGGTGTGTGGAAGAGGGCAGGGCGGCCCACCAAGTTACTCAGTTCTAGAACTTTCCAATTGGGTCACTCTGTGCAGGTGCTAAACCCAAACATATGAGGGCTTAAATGATCACTTGAAAAACGGTTACAGGTAAGCAACCCATTCTTCTCCATACTATATGTAATTGTATAGACCTGTCATATCCTTCCTTCCTTGTTTTTTCCCCCTTAGCTAAATAGCCCCAAATATTGTAAGCATTCCTCTGAGGAAGTTGTTTCAGCCATTTTATCACTTGGCTATCCTTTTCTGCATCTTTTCCTGGTTCTACAATACTGTTTTAGAGGTGCAATGATTGGAACTGTACGTAATATTCTAAAATATGCTCACCATAGATTTTTATTTAGAAAACCTTTGTGATAGGGGCAGGTTTATTTTCTCAGCATCTTTCCGAATACTCCCCAATGTGGAATTTGGCTGTTTTGTTTTGCTGCAGCAGCTGTACACTTGTTTAACAGTATCTGCAGTGTTCCTTTCCTGTTCATTCACTGCCAGCTATGACCCATCAGCATATAGGGATTGAGACACTGGGATTTGTACTTGCTCACATTGAAGTGGGGGAACAGATATTAACTGTGAAGTTAATATCTGTTCCCCCAGTTTTGAGATAACTTCCTGGAGATCTTTGCTGTCACTTTTTTTTTTACCAAGCTTAAACAATTTGTTGTTGTCAGAAACTCTAGTCACTTCCCTGTATGCTGTAGTTCTAGATTGTTTATGGACATGTTAAATAGCACTGATCCCATTATACATCCTTGAGAGACCCCAGTGTTTACGTCCCTGTGTTGCAAGAACTGACTGTTTATTCTTGCTCTTTGATTTCTGTTCTTTAACCAGTTACCCATCCATAAGAAGACTTCTTCTATCCCCTGACTGCTTATGAGACTTTGGTAAGAAACATGTCAAAAGCCTTTTTGAAATTCAGTGGCTGTTGGACCACTGCTATCCTCAGTCCTGTTGCCTAACTATGTGCACTTAGTGGGACATGACTTGGCAGAGGTCAGGCTGATTCTTATTGAGAAAACACTGACCTGTAGCAGGAACACCATACCCTAAATATGTTTGACAGAATTCCTTCTTCCACTTCAGGCCTTCTTTTTGTGCATGTGGTCCTTCTGAAGGTGCCACAAAGAATCTGAGGTCCCTCAAGCATTTGACACCCAAGTCCCTTGCTGCCTTATGCATCGCCCTGGCCATGTGGCCCGATATTGAAGCCCTCACTGCCACTTACCATCCTTTTCTTCATCTCCATTTTCTCCAGTCTTCTTCTCTTTAGTTCCAGGCATCCTCTGGAGTCTCAGTCTGCCTCTGTAGCTTTCTCTGTACTCTCCCTCACACTGAGTGAAAGTGAGGCATTTGGAATAATTTGCACAGGAGACATGAACCAGCATTGAATTATGTGATACTCCTCTTTCACCTGACTCTACCCCCACCCCAATTTGAATAACCACAGAAGTGTTATGGTTCCTTACATTGAAAAGAATAGTGAATGCTGATGAGCAAAAAAAGTAGCTTATAAAGCATCACAGGGGAAGGGAGAATTAGTGAAAACATAGCATGTTAATTATTTCCAAGCTCTGGACAGCCCTGGGGACAAGTAAGTATGACCTGATGGGGAGAGGTGAAACAAGGAAAGTTGAGGAGGCTAAGTTTGGATGGTGAGGGATTTTCTACTGCTGAGTTTAAAAGCTCCTAAAAGCACTCTGCACCTGAATCATTCCCATTAGCCTGAAAGCTTGTGATTTTTCTGTATCTTAGTCATCTGTTACAAAAATGCACACAGTATAGATAGAGGTACATTAGAAGTACCTTCTTTAGGAAAAATAGTTGGCTGTTACTTGGGCTTGGGACATAAATTAGTAGTCTTTCAGTTCCAAAGAAATGCTTGAAATAATGAATGATTGATTTTTCTGTAAGCTTTTAAATTAGAATATAGCTTTCCTGAATACGTTTGCCCTCATCCCAAGGAGTACTGTTTCCTAAAGATTAGGCCTACAATAACTAATCAAGTAATCAGTTAGGTTTACTAGACTAAAAAAAGTCCTGATTAATTAGGAGATTTAAAATTATCTCCTTATACTTATCTCCTTATATTTATTAAAATTCGGGATGAGTAGAATCATTCCCCCATTTCTTTCACACAGCAGGGAGCACTTCTTCTAAGATGACACTTATGCTAGCACACGAGTGCATCAAGCTATAAAAATGCTAATATTAAGTTTGGTTATGAAATGTTTTTATTAAAGTCTGTATGATTTGGTGAAGCAAGTTTGCCTTACTTGGCTAACAACCTACTAAAGAATGTTTGGGCTTTCCTGGATAGCTATCCACCCCTCTGTAAGAGATATTCACATTCATATATGCATTTGGTATGCCACGTGGCAAACAAAACTTTTTGCAGTGATCTTTAGCATTCACACAGAAGAGGGTAAATAGCTTTCTTGCTATACCGCTAGTTCTTTGAATCCTTCCCCTCACTGTTCTGATTGGTTTTTTATCTTGCATTCCCTCATCTGTTCTTCTACAAAGAATTCTCTGTACATTAGAGAAATTGCATTGTTTAGGGAAATTCATGAGAAAGCAGCTGTGTGTCATCTCAGGAATGTTCCTCTGTTTTCAACAGAATGTAAAAGGTATGAAATGTCAGGTAATGGAGATGTAACAGGAAGCTATCCTATACAATGGGAAAACTATTGCAAATAACAAAATTTTTTGTCTTCCTGATTAGTTATTCTTATTGTCCAGCTTCTGTTTTCTGTTGGTAGTAAAACCTGCTTGATCAGTGTATACTTGCTTTTACCATGGGGAGATGTAGGGTGAGTCTGGCTGCATCTGAAACCTGTAAGATTTAGGATTGACTGCTATAATTGTAAATGGTGGCAAAGACATTTGGGCACACCCCCCTTATACTTCATCTTTAATACAGTAAACACTGCATTAGCTGTTTAACAATTAATGGGAGAGCAATGTTATTTTTTTTCCTGGTTGCACAAGTTAAACTATTGACTCTTGCTTAAATTGTAGATGAGAAATGTACAGGAATATTTTCTGCTTCCATGTTTATGGATGCACAGATGTCTAAGATATATACTATATATGCATATAGATGACTAACAAGCAAAACTTAATAAATTAACAAAAGGTTTCAGCTTCTGCCTTCTCTAATAGGCAAAAGTAAACAAAAGTAATAAATACGTATTTTTAGTGATTAACAGCAATTATTTCAGGATATGGAACAAGTTCGTCAGAAGTACTGTTCTTTAATTATTTTATCTAAATGTCTGTCTGTCTGTCTGTCTGTCTGTCTGTCTGTCTGTGTGAAAATTAAATAGTTCAGAAAAGCAGCTAACCACTATTTTCTGTGGAACCTGGATCCCAGAAGGATAGTATAGCATTGAAGTTGATTGAAATGGTATTGTAGTTCAGATTAAGGCCATGTGGCATCAATTCAGGAGATGTAGAAGTCTTCTCTTTTCTCAAGAATGGTTAGATTTTGTGGTTTCTCTATGAGAAACATATCCACGGTAGAAAGGCTTTGTCCTTCAGAATGAAAGTGTTTTATGGTACGTTATTCCGCTTTTTTGGTAGTGATTGCTGACTAATAGTTTCTGAATCTTGTGCAAAGATCAGAGATAGTTTTTCCCCATATATTGCATGTTATCGCCATGGTGCTGGCATTCAGTTATTCATATCTATATCTGTAGATATAGATATAGAGATAGAAAGATAGACAGATAGATAGACAGACAGACAGACAGACAGACAGACACATTACACACATGAGATGTTGGTAGAATTACAAGTCATGTTTTATTCAAAGTGAAAATTTTACTTATTTCTATTTTTCAAAGCTGTGGTTTCATGCAGATATGAACAAGTGATGCAGCACTTGAAGCCTCAGACAGTATGATCACTACTTAGAGATTATGAAAATTATAATCTAGAATATCTAGAAAGACAGCAGAGTGCCTGCCCTGTTTATGTCATCAAAATATTTGTATATATTTATTTATTTTACCAAAGTGATGATAAGTTGACAATCCTGTCACCAGGTAATTATTACATTGAAAATCATTATTGACCTCGATTTTATATAGTTCTTCTGTTTATTTCAGCAGTAAATTGAATCACATAATGGACGAGATGATCACAACAGAAAGGGAGTATGTCAGATCCTTAGGCTATATCATTGACAGCTATTTTCCTGAAATGGAAAGGGATGACTTACCTCCGGATTTACGAGGGAAGCGGAACATCATCTTTGGAAATTTAGAAAAACTCTATGACTTCCATTATCAATATTTCCTGAAAGAACTGGAACACTGCATAGACTTTCCATTGCGGGTTAGCCACTGTTTCCTCAGACATGTAAGTCTCATTTTTCATGAAAGAGTTTGTTGTCGGTCTTAGCTAATTCTCAGTTGGCCACAAAATTGTATAAATGAGAAATGTCAGAATCTTCTTTTCTCATGAACAGTACCGAGTCTTGTGATCCTTGGGATAGTATCCCAGGAGATGCGTGATAGAGAGGTTTTAATCCTCCAAAGCCATGGAATGAGCCCCAACCTTGGAGGAGGATGTCACATGTCCTGTCCCCACTCCCCATTCCACAGAAAGCTCCACAGCTCTTATCTCCTCAATGGTGGTATAGCAGTCCTGGAAGAGGTAAATTATCAGTGGACTGGAAGTGTGGCATCAGTGAGTCAGGGATTGCTCTAGATATGTAGTGTGCACCCTACCACACACCCAGCGTGAAGGAACATTTGGGAAGACACTCATGCTGCTTGTAATTGTAAAGAAATAGTGTTTTGTTTTGTATTTTTTAAGAAAAGAGTGGTGAACTCCACTGTTCCCTCTGTCCTTTGACAATATCAGAGTCCTCTGACCTAGCAACAGGATTGCTTTGTGAACTGCCCAGTTTTATAACAATGCACAGAGCTTAGGATATTACTTTTAAAAATGATTACCATTATAATTCACAGACCCCCAAGTAATTGGTTGTCATTACAGTTACAACATTAAAAAAGTAACTCTTTCACTACTCTAAAGTAACTAATCTAGTTGCTTTTTTATTGTTTTTTTTTAAAATCTCAATGCTACAGGCATCTGGTTTGTGATACGAAATGAACCTAAATAGTTTACAGCAGAGGATTAAAAGAGAGAGAGAGATCAATACTGTTAATACTAGAAATGAAATAACTTTATGACCTAGCTACTCCTCACCTCCAGCCATGATTCTCAAAATCAGTGCAGCACGACCTTTTTTAAAGCTTGAAAAATTATAGTTAAAATGCTTTTAAATTGCACTCCTATTCTGCCACAGAAGAACTAGTTGTTCAGATAGCTCCTCCTTGTGTAAAATGCACAGGTTTCAGGAAAAATCACTAGGAGGCATTTGTTTTGAATCCTGTACATTTTAACAAAAAATAAATCATTACACAGAAGTGGAATGTCAACAAGGCATTTCTCTTAAGTACATAAAATTTGAAAAGTTTGAACTGTCTGTTGACACTCATACCCATTGACGACACCATGGAGATATTAACAGGGTCACCCTGAGGAAAAAAAACAATGAGAAGAATTTTAAATGACGCTTTTTTATGACATTCAAAAGACTGATGTTAAACTTTTCTGTGGGAGAATTTAGCACTTTTCTGGCAAACTCTTCCATTTAAAATCAGTAGTACTTAAAATACTAAACTTGGTTTGAATGCTGCTCAGAATTTGCCAGTCTTTTGCTCCCCAGAATTTCATGCAATGCCCCAAACATTGCTGTGGGGCTTTTAAAATAAATCTTCTCACTCATTTAATTTTTTAACTTCCCTGGTGACAAAGCTGCAGTTTTCTCTATACGAGGAAGAGGTTGGATTTTTTTTTCTTTCTCTCTCTCATATACAGAGCTACTAAAATGATTTTTCAAGTTCTGGCTGTTTTAATGACCAGAAAATCAAGGGACTATTGCTAGCGCTGCTATAATGCATAGGCATTAGTATTTTGTGTGTGTGTGTGTGTATTAAAATTTGATGTTTCATCCCATGTATAACTTCTTTTCCTCCATCAGCAGGGAAATATCCATTAACAGAGCCAATACAATGTTTGTTGTGTTCATAAATAAATGAACAGGTCAATAAATAAAAGTCTGCTTACTCCTTTTAGTCTTTAGCCACTGGAAGATTCTTGGTTTGTGTTGCCATGAAACAAGCTAGAAATTCCAAACAGCAAAATACAACTAAAGAGTGAAGAGTTTCCTCTTGTCAATAACCTTCTAAAATAGGTTAGGGAAAGAGAGAGTGATTGGAGCCACTGAAGTGTAATGCCCCGTCCACCTCACTGGTACACTCCTAAGTTCTATCTGAAAACAAAACTTTATGGAAGTGAAATGTGCCTATTCTATCAGGATATTTTTACCAAATTAGTCCAGATTCTGTTAAGTTCTGCATGCTACAAGAAGGAACATAAGCCAAAGTTAACCATACAGTTAGTTGACACACAGGAATGAAACTAAATGTGGCAATCAGCGAATTCAAGAAACATTAATCTTATGTATGTATGCATTTTCACTATAAAACAATTATGCATATTTCTACATAACCTGCCCACTGGAAGAGTGACTTTTTATTTAATCATAAAAATGTAAGCAATACAGTTGTAAAAGAAAATAGTTGTTTACGCTTTGTTCTCCATATTTTTATTAGTCCCGTGTAGATAAAAGTATGTCATCTGTCTTGAGAAATACCTTTTATTTAGTTTTTCTCTGAATTTGGATGTTACTGTGTGATTTCACTTTTTATTTGCATCTGGCCGCTATGAGCACCTTACCTAGCTGTCAGTGCTTTGAATAAAATTACCTAGCTTCCATTAATTTGAATACTTTCATATATATATATATATGACTTCAGTTAAATAATTTTAGCTTCGCAACCCCATATGAATAAGAAATAAGAAAACTAAGATATGTATAACATTATGAGAGTCAAAAATACGTTTCGGTTTCATCCTCATTATTTGACAAATTAAATGTGAATCCTGTATTCTTTATTTCAGGAAGAACACTTTGGGATGTACGCTTTATATAGCAAGAACAAGCCCCAGTCAGACACTTTGCTTATAAGCCATGGAAATGCCTTCTTTAAAGTAACTACCATTCAATCTCTTGTCTGTCTTTAAATGTCTCTAGAATTTTGTTGACTGTTTGTGTTGCTTTGATATTTAATGGTCATATGCTGTACCTCCAATATTCCCACAGAATAAGCAACAAGAATTGGGAGATAAAATGAATTTGGCTTCTTACCTTCTGAAACCTATACAGAGAATGAGTAAATATGCACTTCTTTTGAAAGATCTAATCAAAGAATGTTCAGCAGGACAGGAGCAAGAGCTTGAAGCTCTCTGTGCAGCTGAAGAAATGGTCAAGTTTCAGCTTCGCCATGGCAATGATTTGCTTGCTATGGATGCCATCAGAGGATGTGATGTAAGTACAGTCATCTTCCAGCTTCCCACTCTGCCTTTCAAGCAATGCTAAATTTTTAGCTATACTTGCCTAGTGCAACATAGTGCAAAGCTATGAACCAGAAAGGCCCCAGTTCAAATCTTGCATCATTCATTTGGCAGAATGTGGCTGTCACTCTTTCTCAGCCACATATCTGCACTATTAATCTAAAGATTACAAGATTGTTGTTAGGTAGGAATTAGCAGCTGGAAGCCTCTTTGCCAAATATGAGTGTGAGCAAGTGAGTGTGTGTGGGAAAGAGAGAAAATGACTCTCCCACTGTCAGCTCAGTTGCTACCAGCCTCTCTCACTCATACTGCAGGCGCTAGGAATGGAATGATTATTCAACAGTTTCCTGAATGTGGTTGAGATCTGGTGTTCCTGACCACTCAGGAAAAACTGTCATTTGGAAAGTTCTGGCAATTGCAGGAACCCCTTTTTTGTTTGTTTGTTTGTTTTGTTCTTGGCTTGGCAAAACAGTGCAACTTTGTTGTTTCTGCACAACCTTAAAAACTGCTTCAAAATTGCTCCTCTCCAACTGCCCCCTCCTCCATTGCAATTCCTTGACTTTCTCCCCCCCAACCCCCGCAACTTGCTCCCTTAGGTCTCTGGGCTCTTGAGTTTGCTCTCTCCTTTCTTGACCTTCCTGCCTAATATGATTCTTGAGAGGCTGATGAGAGTGGTGAAGGAGGGGGAATCAGGAGAGGAGCAGCCTTAGTGGGGATGAAGCAGGGGCGAGAAGGAATCAGGAAATCAAAGTAGTCAGGCAGGTCAGGAAAGAAGGGGAGCACAGACTTAGAGCCCAGAGGGTTCAGGGGGCAAGCTGCGGGGGGGGGGGCAGCTGAGAAAGAGAGGCATATGGAGGGGGGGCAGCAGGAGAGGAAAAGCCTTGATAGGAATGAATCAAATTAGTGAGGATGAGAACGAATAAGGGAATCAGGGTAGACAAACAGGTCGGGAAAGAAAGGGAGCACAGACTTGAAGCTGAGAGAGTCCATTGTTTGGGGTTCCTTAAATTAGAAGGTGAAAGGGGATTGATGTTGATTTTTGTTGCATGCCTTGGTCCTTCTATCAAGCAAGGCTAGAAAACCAGCCCCAAAACTCCAGGATGCAATATACCTTTATTAATTCATGGGATCTGATCCATCTATTCCTGTGCTATTTTCTCCTTCTTTCTCAGAAATTTGTGGAATATGAAATAGTCATAGCCAAAGGCAGACCTATAACTGTGCAGTAGTTCTTCAGAAAGTTGTGCAGCTCTGAGTAAAGCTGCATGAGTTTCTTGAAATGTACAGTTTTTACAGTTGCAGTGAGTCTTCTGTACCTTGCAGGGAATAAAGTTCCCGAATTTTTTGACACTCTGAGAAGAAATATTGATCCCTTTTCCCTTATATCTGGCAGGAAGTGGGAAAATTAAGAATTTTCACCCCATCAGTGGCCAATGCTTCTCCCATGCCTCCCCAAAACTATCAAAAGGCACTGCCATCTCTGCCATGTCTAGCTTAGCTTGATCATAGGCATTTTGCTGTACTTCCTTCACACCTCTATTCCCTTTGATGTTTTGGTGATGAGAACGGGGAATTGGCCAAAGTATGGGAACCAGGGTCATTCAAGAGACTGGTGTGAGATCGAGCTTGAGAACGATGTGTGCCTAGGAAAGTGCTGGGAGGAGTGAGAGGTATTCAAAAATGTGAAACTGACCATTCATCTCCACTTCTAGCAAGGACATTATCTGTGTTCTGAACTTAGTTCATATCCACGAAGCCTGCTTATTGAGCTAAGTTAACACAAGACTTTACAGATTGCTAGAACTGCATTGAAGACTTCTTCCAAGCAAATGTGGTCTTTGGGGAAAAAACGTTCTATGTCAGTCTACCCATTGGAGGTGGCTGAACTGGTGGTCACATTCAAGGAAGGGAGGTGGTCAGCATATGTGGAAATGGGAGCTGGCCTGAGCACTTCTTTAGCCAAGAAGCTTATGTTTGCCCCCAATGGCGGTGGCTACCCGATGCCACTGATAGCAAATGAAACAAGGTGTGATATTTGGACAGGTGAGACATGGGGAGGATATCCCTGCAGGATATTTGGTTTTCTGTTCACAAGGGACTCCCCAGAAGAATGGGAGCATGAACTACAGCACATGAAGGCTGACACGAGGGAACTGAAAGGCTATTTACAAGTGATGTTTGGCTGAATGCAAATCATCAACCGACAAGAGACCAGGTGGTCAGAAGGAGCAGAATCCTTCGGAGAGGGGGAGGAGGTGGTTGGAATGGCAGCAGGATCTCTGAAAGACAGGACCAGCACAGAGAGAAGAAGGAGAGCCCCCCTGCCTCACTCCCATGGGGGAATCTGAGTGGGTTGATTGCCATCATGATAGGAATCCAATGTTGATCCAGGACTTCCATAAAAAATACCCTGAAAAACCAAGTCTGGTGTGAAATTGTTGGACAGGTTGAGAGGAGGGTGTCATCCTTTACTTTTTCATGTATCGTGTTGCTTTTACTCTGCCTAGCATGTGACTTGTGTTCTCATTCTGAATTTAAACTTTTAATAAATGCTTTCTGGACATAATCAAGAAGCCTGCCTGTCTTGAAATGATCCCCACTCCCAGAAAAAAGATCATAATGAGTAGAAACATGTACCTGATGATGGAGGTGGTGGTGGTGGTGGTGGTGGTGGTGGTGATGATGTAAATTGAGCAAGAGATAGTGGGCTAGCCCAGTTTTCTGTAGGTCGCATCACTTCACAGTTTGGTTCATGCACCTTGTTTCTGCCTGCCAGTTTGACAATCCGTGGGTAAAGAGCAGAGGAAAGGTTTATTCCCACATTTATTCACTAAAATACTGGTGTTCTTCAGAATCCTACCCTTGGGTTACTTGGCACTCAGCTTAGTCTTATTACCACAAGATCTTTATTTAAATTCCAGTCAAGACCTTGGAAAGTAGGGTGTGTTTGCATGGTATCAATGGTTTCAGGTGACTGTGGTCTGCCTGTAGTGATCCCAAAACACACTTTCAGTCCAGGCAAGAGGAATCAAAACAAACAAGGATTTTATTTATACAGGAGGGGTAACTTGTATCCTTAAGTTGGCTTCAGACATCACCAAGACAGTTAAATTTACAGAGTAACATTCCTTTTCCTTAATATTATATTGGCATACTTCACTTAACAAAGCATCCAACAAAGGAGATTCTTTTTACAAAGTTTTTTACACCCACCCACACCTTGGAAATTTCTTGGCAGCATCAGCATTGAGAGGATGTTGAAAGAGGGTTGAAAAAACACAAGGCTTTCAGGAGCAGTTTATAGCACTGCATCTGCCAGAAACAGTGCAATAAAGGCTTGAGTTGGGGAAGAATGGGATTCTGCTCTAGCCAACTCTACTGCAGCAGTTTGTGACTGCCTGTGACAGGCAAAGTACATAGAAACTCCCCCCAGAATCCCTTACTGAGCATGCATAAAGAACAACATGGAGAGCAAAGAGGAGAGCAGATAATCCTGCTTCACCAACTACACCAAGCGTTATTAAAGCAAATAGATCTTTAAGTTTGTCCACCAAAATGAAAATCTTAAGAAAAGCAGAGGCTAGTGAAAGAAAAGGTCATCCCTGGATGCCTTTTGGAAGAAGCCTTCAAGAGGTCTCTAGAAGATTCCATATGTTTTTGTTCACTTATGGAAGGCTGAAGTAGCATTTACAGGCTAACTAGGCAGGCAAGGTAGCCATTTCTCATCCAGTATGTAACTTTCTCATTATCGTCTATCATCACTGGGGTCCAGCTTGGTGTATAATGTTAATAATTCATAGTTTCTCAAATAGTTTAGGAAAGAGAATCCAAGGACATTGATTTTAAACAATTATCTAATCTAGAACCTGATGATAATTGCATTGCAATTGCTTCTAGTATTACTTCTTTTTATAGATAGGACTAGAAGTCCAATAGGAAATGTGAGGGGTTGAAAGAGTGTCTGCCACAGGTTTTATTCAAAAAAATCTACCAAGGGTGGCAAGTCTTAGTTCTGACAGTGGCTATATTCAACCTACCAGAATACAACCTAACTGAAGCAGAAGCAAAACCTTCACTCTGAACTTTCATGTTGTGTATTGTGCCAGGAAATTGGCCACCATCCCTGATTTCCCATCAAACTTCTCAGGAAGACTGACTTTTCATCTGTATTTTCTTGAAGTTTGGGGTTAATAACACTAGATTATAATTTTTAGTGTAACAAGTGCTACAAAAACTCTGATTTTTGAAAACAGGCATTTCAGATAATAGCCCAAGTAATAGGGCAACCCATAAAGTGTTGTGGGACATTTATTTTGCTGTCAGACTTTGAGGATGTAACTGGACATCTTTTGCTCAAGAACTTTGTGAGAATTCTGCTGTGGATTGCAAGGTTTGAAATGGCTGTGCTCCAAGACCATCAGTAGAATTTTCCTTGTGAAACTATACAAAATATGGAAAGTGGATCTCTCAGAGAAATTGGCAATAACCAGAGTTGGAAAAGATGTTAAAAAATCAGAACTTTCGTTAGACATGTGATATTCATTTACTGTGTATACTCACAAGAATGGGTCTCCTCATGGGGTGCTGATCTATGGAAGAATATATTCTGTCGTTTACTATTGTTGAATTAATCTCTGCTAATATCCTTAATTCTTTGTTTGTTCTTCTTTGTTCATATATTATTTCAGTACATAATAATATTTTTACTATCTTTTCAGGATTTTTAAAATTTTATTCATACTGTGAGAATAGCTCAAATCATTTTCAGACTTAATAAAAATAACCCACCTTCTTACGTGGGGAAAAAAAATCTCTCTTTTTTCTCTAATCAGGTCAATCTGAAAGAACAAGGGCAGCTGAGATGTCAAGATGAATTTATTGTGTACTGTGGCAGAAAGAAGTATTTGAGGCACATCTTCCTTTTTGAAGACCTCATCTTGTTCAGTAAAACCAAAAAGATGGATGGGGGATATGACATTTACATGTACAAACAGTCATTCAAGGTAAACCCATCTTTTAAGCTTGAGGGGTTATGATGAAGGCATATGATACAGCTGAATCTAAGCTGGTCTAAATTTGAGCAGAATACTGCATGTACAACATTTTGAGAAGAAAGACAAGATATCAATGTAATTGAAGTCTTGAAGTGTAGTTGTTTGTACATAGAAGGAATGACTGGTTCCCCAGTCCCACAGAATTGGTATGGCTTTGAGGTGCTTAGATTTATTTGATCATAGTCAAAGTGTTTAGCTAAAGAAGCAAAAGGTTCCATACTGGCTATAAGACCTTGATATTTTTGTAACCATACAGTTAGTTAAAACAAAATCAAGGAAACACTGAAGAATTCAGATTGCAAATGTCTTATCTATTTCACTCTAGCAGTACTTTACAAGTGAATATGCTTAACAGAATTTCAACAGCCGTATTAGAGAGAAGCCATGACGGGGCATGCAGCAGAAAGAAGTGCTTAACTATTTTTGTGGTAATGCTTTTCTGCTCCAAATCTCTAAACTTCCCCCCTGCCTAGTATCATTTCGAATTATTGTATTGGTAGATTAAGCACATATTTGGAACACCAGATACAAAAGCTACTTGAGAGAACAATTGGGAGCAAAGAGGTGTTACGTAAGTGCACATGGAATCAGGTTTTACTGGAATAAGGAGTGGCCTGATGAAAATGGAGTGACTTCAGATAGGTGAAAGTTGAGCAAGGGAAAGGGTAGCAGAAATCTCACCAGATGTTACTTGCATTTTTAATTAATACTGCTCAGAATTATGCTTCTATAGGTGAAAATCAGTATTAACACAATTTTGCAGCTGTCAGAACAGAGATCCACATACAGTTCAGCAAAACTAACAAGTTATTGCTACTAAACTATGCTGAGCACTACTCAATTCTTCCGTGTTTCATATATGTTGGTAGACAGCTGAGATTGGAATGACAGAGAATGTTGGAGAAAGTGGATTGAGATTCGAAATCTGGTTTCGAAGAAGAAGAAAATCTCAGGACACCTACATCCTTCAGGCCAACTCAGCAGAAGTCAAGAGCGCATGGACAGATACCATAGGAAAGATTCTTTGGAGACAAGCCTTGAGAAACCGAGGTACGTCTGCAATATAATCTGCGAAGATTGCAACACTCGCTGAGCAGCTCTTTTGTGACTGAGCAAAGAAAAAAATACTCTCACTGTTAAGCCAGCCATGAACATAGATTTCAGTCATAAAATCATGGGGACATAGTTCTTACAGTGTTCTCAAAGCAGTTATACTACCTGTACCAGAAGGTAAATACCTT
Source organism: Cyclura pinguis (assembly GCA_030412105.1). Classification (NCBI taxonomy): domain Eukaryota; kingdom Metazoa; phylum Chordata; class Lepidosauria; order Squamata; family Iguanidae; genus Cyclura; species Cyclura pinguis. Next base: position 74,540,288 of record CM059604.1, read on the forward strand.
GATCCTGTTGTTTAATGATTTCCCTTATCACTGTTGCAAGTGATAAGCAGATACTAATTTTTTAAAAATCTTTTTAAAACCTTCATATAGCTGAATTTCTTTTTGCCTGTTTGCATCTACAGTATATTCCCGGCATGTACTTTTCATCTTGACTATGCTCTACAACTTTGGTGGGTAAAATGTGGCTCATGGACCATATGTGGCTCCCAGGATCTTTTTTTGTGGCCCCTAGGACCATCAGGAGTCAAAAATATTTTTTGCAAAGTTTTTTTTTTTTTGGTTCCAGAATGCCTCCAAATGCACCTTTTGGGTTGTAGAAGGCATTTCTACCACATTTGGAGGCCCCCAGGGGTCAAAAACATTTTTTGTAAATTTATTCAAAATTTTGGCATGGGCATAGACACTTGACATGGCTAACCAGAAAAAAAACACAGAATAAGATCTAGCAAGCCTATTGCTAAGGCTTAGAGATCATGCCAGTGGACTCCCTGACTCTAGCCATCTAAAGGGATTAGTGACGTTAGCTATAGTGACAATGTCCAGTTTCTACTTCCATTGTCAACTCGTGGAGCAGTAACACTACACCACTTAGCCATAGCCAGTCATTGAGATCTGAGATTCAAAGAGCAGTCTGACAGTACTTCCAGTGATGACTCTTAGGTTAATTACCTCAGAAAGGTCAGGGTGTTTTTACATTCTGCAATGTATAACTGCTGAGATGAAAGTAAGCTTTTCTGAATGGGGATACCCTGCCAGAACCTGATAGATGGTTCAGGGCTCTTGGGCACAGGGAGAGGTACATCGCAGAATCAACTGATCTAGAGCTCTGAAGTGAGACTAGTCCTAGAGCAGTTCAGAATATTCATTCAATAAAGACAACATGATAACAAAGGTCTTCCCAAGCAAGGGGAAATGAGATCATGAACACTTCAAGGAAGCAGTCACTCTACTATCAATCATTTACTATATCAGGTTGTAAAATGAGTCAAGGAATTCTAAACACCTGTGCACATTGGTTTAGTCACTGGACCTTGGATCAGAGTAAGTGGAATCTTCAGCAGTTTTTCAACACTTTCTAACCAAGATTGTCATTCCAAATATGGACCTATTTGTAATAATGGATAGTGCCAGAAATCTGACATATCTGACTAGGTACCAATTAGAAGGCACAAAAGATGAACATGCTGCCATAACTTGGCTCAAGGGACTGCTGTATGGTTTCTCTGCATTTTGGGTAATCTCCAAGGATCAATGTAAAACTCACTGTGAATATGCAGATCTAATATATATGGAACCATACTGACCACAGAGGCCATGTCTCTCAATGTTGATTCAGTTCTTAATTTAATCCCCATAACAACTTTAGCCACAGTTTCTGATTTACCATCCAGATCTAGGACAGTTAGTATGATTGAATGGCACAAACTTTGGTCTGTAGATACTGTACAGACATGGTGGGTACCATGTTGGTTTACAGAAACCCCTGAGCTCACACTATACGTAAGCCTGCTTCAAAGCTTTCTGCTGCTGTTGCAAAGTGAAACAGATTCATGTTTTTATGGTGTCACTTTCTCAAGCTTTTCAAGTATGGCTGGACTTAGAAGATCTAACATGCTGAAAAGGCCAGCAGCTGCTCTGGCCAGCATGCTAAATTCTAGCAGGGGAGCTCCTTTCTCACTGTATCATCACACAGCATATTTTTTAGGCATGTTGCCATTGTACACACTCCAACAATTTATAGGTTTCCTTCATGGGAGCTTTTCACAGTGTTTTTACCAAGGCTGTATTCAAATTATTGCAAAGAGTTGCAATGAAGTACCTTTCTTATAAATTTGTGTGTGTGTGTGTGTGTGTGTGTGTGCGCGCGCTGTGACTTTAGTTAGGGGGATACTGAGAATGACAGATCTTTCCATATAATCACCTGTACCTTTCAGAAGTATGACTGAGTTTTAGACTCAGACCCATACTTTTTGCAAAAGTTAATTCTGCTTTTCATGAATATTAGGTACTTTTGTTTCAGTCCTGTTTATCCCAAGGAGCAAGTGTAGCACTGGTTGGAGACTTGCAGGGCCCTGCAATCGCATCTTAACAGGTTGAGTAACCCAACTCAACTTGTTATGTCTTTTCATCTGTCTTCATGAGAGAGAAACAGTTTCTTTGCCCACTTTTAGCAGATGGATTCAGTAGTGCAGAAGTATAGCTTGCCTAGTGCAACATTTACCGACTTGCTAATGGCATAGCAGCTTTTTCACAAAGAGAGGGTGCAACTTCAGAGGCCTTTGGCATGAATGCTTCACTGTAAAATGCCACTGAGGACTCACATCCTGTCTTTGTGAGATACTAACACAGCCAATTTTTGTGCATCAGTCGCTGCCTTTGGAAGATAGGTTTTAGAGCAGAATGCATAGTCCCATTTCAAGATAGTTACTCACCTGAAATGACGGTAAAGCTGCTTCTTTTGTAAATTCTGTCCCAAGATGTACTCCCAGTTTGACGGAGAAGAGAACACAGAATCTTTGAGCAGTCATTCTTGTCCTGTTCCCACCTAATGAAGAGGTTGTCATGGTCACACTATGAATCCTGTTGTATTCTGTTCAAGATAGCTTATTCCTCCCCACATGAGGGGACATGATAGCCATGTTTAAATATATGAAGGGATGCCATGTAGAGGAGGGAGTGGGCTTGTTTTCTGCTGCTCCAGAGACCAGGACAAGGAGCAATGGATTCAAGCTGCAGGAAAAGAGATTCCACCTGAATCTCAGGAAGAACTTCCTGACGGTCAGGGCTGTCCGGCAGTGGAATATGCTGCCTCGGAGTGTGGTGGAGTCTCCTTCTTTGGAGGTTTTTAAGCAGAGGCTGGATGGCCATCTGTCGGGAGTGCTTTGAGGGTGTTCCTGCATGGTAGGGGGTTGGACTGGATGGCCCGTGTGGTCTCTTCCAACTCTACATTTCTATGATTCTATGATTCTATGTATCTTAGGGTGGTTTCTAGACACTTGCAGAACTGTGTCTGTGCTCGGAATGGCGGAGTGATTCTCCTGTCCAGAGCATCCACCTACCACTGTTCAGTTATGGGTGGCTTCAGCATATCATATTATTTCTTCTTAAAAGTATATTTCCAGCTCCAGCCCCATTTGCCACCCAGATCTGCTCCAGAGGGAGGTTATTAGGTAGGTCAAGGGGCTGCAGGTGGGAAGAGAAAGTCCAATTGCATGACCAAATATCTGCTTATGTGAAGTTGGATTTCAGCCTCACTTTCCATGCTGTTTCCAGAACTTCAAAGCCAGCTGTGTCTCCCACTCCATCTTTAAGTGGATGGTATACTCATGGCAAATGCTCCATTTTCACTAGAAGACAAAACAAAGCAAAACAAATACTCCATAAAATTGTGTGTCTGTGGTATAGTTTATTATGTAAAAAATAATCATCACTCTGGAAGTCTTTATATCTAAAACAAAAGCATTAAAGCATAAATAGCCATCAGTGTTGGCAACTGGAACCAAGGTTGTGATGTTTTCTTCCTTTGGTTCTGATTTGCATTGTGTGCATTATAACCTTTGGCCTTGAGCTATAATTTTGGATTTCTTTGGTGTAGAATATTTCCAATCCTTTATAAGAAATTATTTAATCATTGTTTCTTAAATGGTTGTGGTTGCTTGTTTCCAGAACTCCGAATGCAAGAAATGGTGTCTATGGGCATAGGGAATAAACCATTTATGGATATCAAGCCCAGTGATGCAGCTATAAGTGATCGAGCTATAGACTTCTTCATGAAGGGAGCAGGTATTATTTGACGCTTACTCTCAATTCTTTGGAGACTTGGCAAGCCCTGTCTGGGTTTTCAAACCAAGGTCTTTCTCAAGCACTTTCTAGATAACAGTGGGGTGGACCTGAGTTTTTGTATGCAAAGCACATGAAGGATATGGTGGCTTCCCTGTCAGTGGAGCAATGAATCTGTTCTGTTAGTCCAGACTTTTAAAGAACCATCTAAAGTGATTAACCCTTTTCTGAAATAGGTGCAGCGTCTTGGATGACTCATTTACAGCTCAGACAAAACCCCAAAATGTATTCAGTCTTCCAGTGCCACAGGAGCCATCAGCTGCTACCGGGCAACAGCCTTTCTTTGTTGTTGTCCTCTTGTTTCAGGCACTCCCTGTTTCTGCTTTAGGGCTTTTTTCTTCATCCTGTCTCAGACTGAAGGATGGTGATGATGTGCAGAGAATCAGCTTACGCTGTTCATTCATCTGTTTTCATGACAAACCTTTATTGTAGCCATTACTTGTGTGTTTTCAAATAGAAAAAAAACTTCACATTTTTATAAGCAAGTATTCATCAACCTATACTTCAGAATTAGCCCTTCAGCTAAGTTAATGCACATCTATGATACAGCAGCCATCATGAGGTATAATTATCACATGATCACTGAATATGGACAACAGACATTGTATTTTTCTCCATAGCAGACCGGTTAAATAGTAATAGTGATGATAGTATACGATAATACACAAAGAACAAGCCTTTTTAGTACACAACTGTACACAAAGAACAAGCCTTTCTTTGAATGAGAGATTTAGCAAGACTGAGCCATTTGTGGGATCTCTGGAAGTACTCATATCTTAATGTATGGAAATGACTTATACTGAATCAGATCATGGTCCATCTAATCCTGGCACAGAATTCTCTATTCTCTTGTTATTAGAGCTCTTTACAAGGGGCAATGGCAAGTAGTGCAGCTGGAAATTCTGCATGGAAAATGTTGTTCTCTATCTAGCACTGGATTGTGACTATATCCGTACTTTCTTCAAGTGTCTTTTTCATTTACTCTTTGAGTATTCTGAGAGTTTGCAGAGATTTTTCTTTGTCTCCCCAGAGTCAAGGACTCGTGCCTCAATAGCTGTATCTTCATTTGACCACTCTACACCATTTAAGAGGCCTCATTCCACAATTTCAAGCAGCAGTACATCTTCTTCTAGCAGTCAGTCCTCCTCTTCTATCCTGGGTTCACTAAACTTGCATGTATATTCTACCCCTTCTCATCTTGGCTTTGCGGGGCCACCCATCAATCACTGGTCATATGATGTCAAAACCTGCATTGAAGAAGATGAGTTGGAACAGGAGGTTGGAAGCCAGCCTTCAGTGGGTGAGTGCATTTATAGCTTCTGGATTGTTTGTTTGTTTATTATATTTGTATGCTGCCTTTCTCCTCGAATGGGACCCAGAGAAGGCCAGTAAGGAGTATCAGTCATAATAACAGTTCACTGAACAGAAGAGCCAGTATGTAATACTTTGGCGGTGTTTTGTAATAAGTGTCTTCAGACTGTATCATTGATTGCTCTGATGAATTGCATTTTGAGTTTTAAAAATCTAGCTCTGAAGAGTTACAACCTTGAAGGGATATTGTATACAGTTAGCAAAAATTGAAAACATATGGCAATGACATGGTAAAGAACAAAGGTATATTTGATTGCCCCATCATATCACTGCACTGCAAGCTACACTGGCCCACTTGTTTTTAAATTTTCTGTTTCTGGAGGAAGGTGTACTGTATGAGAGGAATTCTGCAGAGGAAATCCACCAACTGCTATGAGACTCTAGCACGTTGTAGAAGATTCTGAGTATATCTTAGATATACACTTAGTTCATTTGGATCACGAATCCAGTCTGTTGGACTGCATTACTGCTCTGCTTGAAGTGAGAGTGTCATCTAGCATCTCCTCACATTCTCCAGCAGCCTAACATTGCCAGGAGTGACAGACAGGGATAAACAGTGGAGAACTAGATGTCAGAGGAGCTTTCCTGCTATTACTAATGGAAGGCCCTTGCTAAGCTCCTAGGAAACCCAGTGTTCCACAGAACACAGTTTGAGGTCCCTGAGGACTAGTGCTGATGTTGCAGTTTGAAATATTTCCATTCTTCTATGTATACATTAATAGCTGAGGCAGGGGCACCCAGAGGTTTACAGCAATAGCTTCTGTGCAGTCCTGATGCCACCTCACGGCAGCATTAGGCAGCTGCCAGGACCCAAGGACTCTGGCAAAACCAGCTGTGGCTGCCTGCCTTACTCTGGTATAAATTTGGTCATTCTTCATGTTCTGAGACCCATGCTGCCTGTTGGCTGCTATTTTAAGTTAGCATCATTCTCAGAGCAATGCTACCTCTGAAGCACTATAGGAAGTTAAAGCAGTGGTGTGCAACCCACATGGGAACACTGATGGTGTTGAACCCACTGATTGTTATGATGCTTCAAGCTGCGGTTTCACTATGCTCCTTGCCCCATATACTGCTGTGCTTGAAGCACTTCTGCTGTTGGTACTGTTTTTCACCTGCTGCCACATTGATGCCTCATGCCTCTCTGAGGTTCCCTCCAGTGTTTGGAGCACCATTGCTGCTATTTTAGTAGCTTGTTGTCTGGTCACTCAGAGGTTGGCAATGCCAGCTTCAAGAAAGCGGGGGAGACAGCAGATGCCAAGGGCATCCTAATATATGGATTTAGCCATGCACTTGGGTAGCTTTCTAGTCTATGACTATGTGCTTACATTGCTTACAGGAAGAGAGAACTTGAATAGGAATCTTAAGGCACAAAAGCAGTTAATAGCTACCACATCTGCCCTGCCTCTGAGGAGAAACATTTTAAATTGTGCCAGTTAAGGAAAATGCATACTGTTGGGAGAATTATGCAGGATGCTGAAACTGTGATTACTAGAAGTTTTATTCAGCTACACCTTTGGCTTCTAAGACTCATCACCCATTCTCAAGCTTATCTTGATGTCCTTGAGAGCTAGTAACTTGCTTGTGAATTTAAAAAAAAAAACTTTCCCAGACCTGATCCCTCTGTCCCAATTTCCTGTTGATTGAGGGTGGGATAAGGCAAAGAGGGCTGCAGTTAAGAAGGACCAGTAAGGGTACCTGATTGTTCAGGCCAGCAAGCAAGATTGGCCTGGCAGTCTTTATAGCAGAAATGAGTAACTTTTGTTACTATTATTCCTGCAGGCCATTGTTACTGGTCAGACTGAGTGGGCCTGATGAGAGCTGTAGTTCCAAAGGTCTGATGAACACCTTGATAGGCGTGAAGAAGCAACACTTGACCTGCTCTAGCCTGTGCACAGAGGCCTCTTGGCAATTTCCCTCATTTTTCTGTTGTACTCCTTTGCTAGGCCAGAGATGAATGATGGTGCTCAGATTGAACCATTGGCGTAACAATCTTCTCTGTAGTGTTGGAATGTTTGCAGCTGGTGTGTTGCAATATACAGAGAATCATCATGGATTGTCTTTTAGATGTGTTGTTAGAATTCTTATTGAACAATGGTGTGACCATACCCTTTAATGTTAATGAACACTGATTCCTATCATTACAGAGAGTTCTGAGTCATCTCAGGACACATCAAGGGAGAGCACAAGCAGTTTCAGCAGCTCTGTCCATTCTGAGTTCTCCCCAGTCCTTACCAAGGCATTTCTGGGCGAAGGGTCTAAACTTTCATCAGAATGCAGATCCCCTTCTCTCTCAGAGAAGAATCCCAGATCAAAGCCCAGCCAAGAGTATATCCCAGCTGTAAGTATCTTTGTAAATAAATATATAAAGATTATTCAGAGTGAACATTCTGCTGTTGCATCAATCAGTTGCTGTTTAGGAAATTAAGTGTAGAAGATATTTCTTATCTTTCCAGTGTTATCTGGAAGGCTCATCAGCAATGCAAAGAGAACAGACATCCTGTAATTTGGCTCAGTTTAGATCAGGGATGAGCAATTGTCAGGAGCTGGAAGGCTGCATTAGCCCTCCACAGAAACTTGGAGGGCTGGATTCTCGTGCTGCATGCCTGTCCTTTGCTTTACTTTATTTGGGATTTTTTGCCCAAAATGGCCCCACACACTTTCCACGTGCAATTTTATCTTTTAGTTTTAGTCCACGTGGGCTATTTTAAGTCCAGAAGAAGCCTTTCTTGAATCAGGAAGGTATTTTTGGCCCAAGCTTTTAGATGGGATTGTCAGAGGACTCTGGGGAGTCACTTGTGGCTCATGGGCCAGTTTTCTCACTGTGGCTTAGACATCACACTCACACTGTGGCTTGGGTTTCCAAGCATATGATAGCCACGGCATGATACAGAACTGTTTGCTTTAATTTTATAATAGTTGAATATTCCTTTTATTTCCTCCCAGGGCCTTTGAAAGTTGTTTTGTGGCAATGACCACAAATATGGTTTGTCAAATATGGCATCATGCCAAAGTGTTGTAGAAACCATGACTTGCAAACCCATTTCAAGCCAAACCTTCTGATGATGACCCATGTTTTGCATTAACTGTGGTTTGGGTATGAACACAGATATTAAGACAAACCCAAAGCTTTGTGCTGATCTGTATTGTGTTGTAGCACCTCTTTCCTATAGTGTAGGCAGAGATTTGAGGAGTTTTCATTTTGTCATCAGTGATTTTGGCCCTACAATTCCTTGACTCCAGTGGAGGCTTGAAAACAAATTAACCTGTCTCTCAGTCACTGATTTAAAAACACAGGGACAGTCGGATGTGCCTCGTTCAAAGTTTGCGTACAACTTAAATATCTAGTTCTTTACTTCCTTTCATCTTACATTATGAGGAGGAAAGCATTTTAAAATCAGACAAAAATTAGATCAGAATGGTCCAATTATTATATGAAAAGGAGAGAACCGATGAGGACATATGAAAAGTAAAAGCAAAATAGGAGACAGTGTTCCACATGCTGATAGGTGGTCACTTGCTTTGTTTTAAAAAGCCCAATGCATTTCAGCCCCTATCAAAGTTGGCCTTCCTCAGAGGCTATACTTTGCAGAGAAGTTTCTGGAGTTGTATAAGAAACTCTCGAAAGAAATGGACCATTAAACAAAGAGTCTCTAAAATGTGCTAAGGCCATTAATGGCTTCTGAAGAAGACTGGCACAATATAGGGTGAGTTGCCACAGTAATGTAAAGTAGCCAAGCCTCAGTCTTCTCAAGATCACTGAGGAAGTACCCTAGTGCACGGGAACAGAATCAAAGGAGTAAATTTTCTTTTTCCCCTGCTTGGCTGGAGTTGGGGCATTTTGCTATTAATTCTCCTTTCACCTCATTTCTTTCATCTTCCCCTGACTTTCCAGATGGGAGCAAGGTGAAGCATCTGGATAGTCAGGTGCTGTTCTCTGCCCCCATCTGGTTCCAGCATCTGGTCTGGCAGGTGCCATTCCTTGGCTCCCAGATTATTCCCCTTTTGGCTCTGTCTTAGAGCTGGACCTTAGGAAACTTTGCAGTCATTACCCAGCCAAAATGAAACTGTAAATCTCAACAGAAACGGTAAACGTTTGGTACTGGCAAACATACATACTAGAAATTTTATTTTGTTTTTTCAAAAATTATCATTGCATTTTTGTGTTATAGTCTGCCCCTTTAAAAACATTAACAACCTTCTGCGAATCACTTTCTGTTTTGTGAACAAGCTTGTACTAGAAACTGATCCTGAACAACTGTCCGTATGTTTTGGCCACTAGAAGAAGGCAGCTCGTAGCTTTCTGCTAGTGAGTAAGCCATCAGGAGTCAGCTGGTTGCTTATGTTTCCTCATTTTCTGACAGTAAGTCAAAGTGTTCCAACATTTCCTTGGACCTGCTAGGTTCTTCCTGTTAGCAAGGTAGAAGAGAGGAGGAGTGTTTTGCTGTTCTTTTCTGCCTGTTTTTTCTTTAAAAAAATCTGTTTCCTTCCCACTGAGAGTAATAAGAAGGCAAAACAGCCCTCAGGTTTGTCTAAATCTTCCTTCTGTTGGACAGTTGACACATTATCCACACCCTGTCCGGTTCTGCCTGTGCAGCACCCCAATATGCCAATTTCCTACCTCTTTGACATCAGAGCTCTGACTCTAGAGAGGGAATATCTACAAAAAAATCTGTGAGGATATAGTAGAAGGTCTAAAATCGAATCTCTCCTCTTCAAGGTAAGAGCTCCCGTAAGGGCCACAAGATTGCAATTCAAGAGGATAATCTGAATCCAATGATGGGAGAAAGGTGGTATATTAAATAAATAAATAAATAAATAAATAAATTTGCTAGATGTCTTTTATTAATTACTCAAAAGAATGTTGGGGAAACTTTGCAGGAAGTTGCATCTCAGACCGATTCTTTAATTGTAAAAATAAATCTTTACAAATTCATATATCTCTTAAGAAGTAATTAAGAATAAGAAGAACAAAACCATTAAGTAATATGTAATGTATAATGTACAATCTTCCTTCTTAAAAAAAAAAGGAAAAAAGGGAAAGGAAAAAAGATAATATCATCTTCATTCAATTACGTCTAATTAATCACGTTGATCAAACTGTTTAAATGATATATACCAAAATTTGCTATCCATTTCTAATATTATTGGAGACACTATTTACCAAAAAGAAAATTACAATAACTATAAATATTGCGTTACTTCATACCATATCTTAACATCTTATGTTATTGTCTTCAATAACAGCAATCATATGTCTATACTTATTACTGATATTTTACCCCATTCCTCTTCTAGATAATTAATTAAAGATTTCCATTAAACATTTCCAGTCATGCCTGAAATTGTCCAGACTTTTGTCATTTAATACCGTAGTTAATTTGTCCATTTCCATCATGTCGTAGATTTTAATCAGCCAGTCTTCTCCTGAAGGGGTTGTAGATTCTTTCTGTTTTCGAGCGTATGCAACTCTGGCTGGTGTGATCATATATAACAAAATCTTCAAGCATTTCATCAGAGAACAATTTTCAGTGATATTCAACATGTTTAAAAGATAAAACTCAGGCCTCATTGGGAAATTAATTTTTAAAGTATTTGTGATTTCTGTATGAATTTGAGTCTCAGATCCAACTCTTGTAAAATTGCAGGACAATTTTTTTTAGTGAGTAAGAGAAATACCAAGTGAATATGAAGAAGTGTAAGAAGGAAATGAATTGCAACTGTCAGTAGGGTCCAAATTGTTCTTAGTAAGAAGTCATGTTGACTTTGCTTTACTTTCCCTTCCTTCTCTATTAGACCAAAAGTTCTTATATATTAGGCCTCTCAACCATGGTTTGACAGACAATACTTTCAGTAAGTGGATTTTCTTAGCCTTGTATTAAACTCATCTGTCTTAGCTTTCCAAAAATCAATCAAATAGGACCTTCAGAGAATTTAGAAAACTTGATTTGCATGTTCATATTTGAGAAAATAACTGAATGCTAGCTTTTAATTTTTTTCTCTCTGTCGTCCTCTGTTATTCTGCAAATGACCCTCTTTCTGTCCTGAAAAACCTGCTTTTTCAAAACCCTACATTGCTCCTGCAGTGTGATGGCCCAATATTGTATTAGGTGGCAACGTTACTGTATGGCATATGAGATTTTGTTATTATGAAGTTATATACATACTGGGCAAATAATACATTTTAAAAACCACTTTGCAATTAACTGGCAATACTTTAACACAAACTCAGTTAATTCTGTACGGTGGATTTGCATATGAAAACCTCCTGGCAACCGATACCCTTGGTCTTCATCATAGTCACAGTGAGTTATAGGATAAAGTATTAGTAATTAAGACATAGTTATATGGACTGACATAAATATGGTTTCATGAGTCAATTATACCCAGAAGGCTACAGAAAGTGGATGCATTAGAATAATCTTAAGCAGCTCGTGGTCTCAAGAGAGGCAGGCATCTCCCCTCACTCCACAACTTTGGTATTAGGCATTCCCCCTTGTTTGGACCATGGGCCACCTATGGGCATATTAAGTTTCATCGTGCCCCAGAGATAATATATTATCTATATCAGGGAAGAGATTTCTGTTATAACAAAACCTTTTAAAGATTCATATATTGGAATAAACATAATGAAGACCATTATTTGCAAGCAGTGAAAGACAAGCTGTGGAGGCCTTTGCAGACAAAGATGGATAGTGGGGCTGACCCCAGAACTGTGCACATCTCAGTTTCTACCCTATAGTGAGGTTGAACTGCTCCTATTAGGAACATAGGGAACTGGCTCATATTGAGTCAGATCCTTTGTGATCGTCTCTGGCTGCAAGCAATAGCTTTCCAAGATTTTAGGAGGGATTCTTTCCTAGCCCTATATGGCAGTCCCTAGTACTAATCCAAATATAGAATTCCAACTCACTTTAGCTTCAAAAATCATACATGTCAGGTCTGTTCAGCACATTGTTTTGAAAGCTGAATTAGATTATTCAGAAGTCTTTTTCCTTCTTTTTCCTTTTCTTTCTCTTTCTCAACACTGTCCCTCACTCTCACACACAGTGTTGACCAAGATATTGAAGGTTATTCTGAGCAGTCCTGTGTAATGTCTTGGAGCCTAAGTTTATTGTACATCCTTCCTTTCATAAGCAAGCTCTACTCCAAAACTTTGTCAAGGTACTTCTGAATTATGAAGTATGATTTTCTCATTTTCTAGGACAATACATGATAAGAACTGCTGAAACTTGAGCCACATAACACCAGAAGCATTGGTTCCAGGTGACCTCCTTCTGTTCTTTCAGTAGTTAAATGTATGATTATTTGTATATAATAACTATGGTTTCCCCTCTTCCCATTTATTTTTTTTTTGTATAGCTGGTGAGATTTAGATGTTACTATATTTTTGAAAATCCTGTAAATGCAGAAAACATCATGTATTTATATTAAAATGTATATATTGTTCTGAACTTATTTGTAAATATTCATTGTCCTTTATTATAAATTCTTCTTCAGTACAGATTTTTAAAGAAATTACTAGGACATTCTGGTATATGGGGATTTTTCTAGATGGTGAGCACTGAAATAAGCTTGTGTAACTATTAATAAGTTATCAGATATTTTCAAAGCAAGCCTCCCTCCATGCTAGTAACAGAGATTGTGTTTCAGCAAGTGCCCGTTTTCTAAATACCTCATGATCAAACCAGTTTGCTCTTGGTTGCAGACAGCACCTCACTCTTGAGTACACTGTGACAAAGGCTGAACCCCTATGAATCCTGTGTGGTCATGTAACATGATGTCTGTTTTAGAATTCAGCTATTTTTATTTCTATATTTCTATTCCAATTTGACTTGAAAGCAAGAGGGATGACTGAGAAGTCTTTCAAGAAGAGTTAAGAAGAGAGCTTTAAAAGACTTAATAATTTCTTACCCTTTCTTGTGTCTATTAAAGCAGCCTGAGTGATACCTGGGACAGTAAATATATGTTCTCCAAAAATAATGCATCTCAGCCATGTATAGCCATAGAAAAAGACCCAGAATTATACCTTTCTGTAACATGGAACCCCATTACTTCCTATTGCAGTGCATAAAATTGAGAATGCTTTTCAGCTAAGGCTTGCTAAGATAGAAGTCTATGCTGCTTGGATCAGAAACCTGGTCATTTGCCTCCATTTCCAATCAGGGACACATAATCTAGGGTTGGAGAACTTCATTTGGGATTTTAGACTCCTTTAGAATGTGTCTATTTTCTTAAAGAGGCTTGCCACATACTTTGAGAATGCTGAATTTAGGTAGAACTAAACAAATTTAAAATATGTTCTTTATAAACTTTTGCTAGTCAAGCATCACAATGTATGATTTTTTTAAAAAAGAAACAATAAAATCTTTAGTATTTTAGTATGTAATTCGTTTTTTCATTAAACGTATTTATTGTTGGTGCTTTTAAAAAAAAACTGTCAAATGAATTGTTGGCATATTGGTTATCATGGTGCCTGGTAGATTCTGGGAAGGTTTTTCAAACTTTGGTGTGAATGAGCTTTAGCCCTTAGTTCTCAATGCCAGCTTCATGCCCAGGGACAGGCAATGTGCCTCTGAACAATAGGTACAAGTGCAAACAGAGAAAAACTACTTTGCTTGTGCACTTCCCAGAAGCCACTAGCACTTCATTGCTGGAAATGAACTGCTGGACTAGACAGATCTAGGTCTGATCTACCAGGATTTTGAGTGTAACAGTAATTTTTAAAATTGTGTAATTTCTAAATAGAAATAGAAATGTAATTTCTAAATTACAAGTATAATTTCTAACTAGAAAGTGACTTATGAATAGTCATAAACCATTAGACAGATGTTGTGATAACGGGTTCTCCCATTATTTGGGCAACATAGCTTAGGGGATATAGTCTCCTCTCCAGGTAAACAAAAAGTTAATGAAATGTTGGTTTTAAGATGCATTTATTGGGGTTAGTATAAGGGAGGAGCAACAGAGAGCATGAGAGACAACTGCTTCATGGGGATGACCTGTTTGGAGGAAGTGCGAAAGCTTTGAGACGCTTCCAAGTAAGAAATTGTAAAACCTCAGTGCCAACAGAAACAAAGGAAGACAAAGAGACAAAGTAAGAGGCTATGACCTTAGGACTGAGGCAGCCTGCCTCATCTGAGGAGCTTGGTTGCAGGCTAGACAAAGGCATCCACTTTCCATGACCATCCAGACCTAGCACTCCATCTGTATCATGAGTAGAATAGGAATGTTTAGCTAGTCACGTCACATTCTTTTAAGCTCATCTGTATATGAGGTAGGCTGTTTGTAACTTTGCAGCTACTTCTAAATTATGCCTGAAGGAAAGTGCCTTCATGTATAAAATGCCTTTTTGCTAATGTCAGATTGCTTGCTTAGAATAAAACTTCCTTTGAGTACTTCTTTGCTCTGCTCTCTTCATGTCCCTTTGCTCAGTGTGTGCGCATGAATGTGTATAGGGTTCTTATCAAAGGAGTAGGAAGAAAAGTCTCTGCAGAGTCAGAGGTAGAAAAAGTGCAAGTTAAGTCCCTCAGTAACTTTCGAATGAGTTACTGAGTCACAGGAGTTAAATCAGTGGGTGGTGGCAGCTAGATGATCTTCAGTGATCCCTGCGTCCTGCTCTGGAGGAGAATTCTTTAGCCTTAAAAAAAACTTCGCAAACCCCATCTTCAAAATGAGGATAACAGTCTGCTTTGTTGTAAGTTTTTGAAAGAGTTATAAGATAATACAGGTAAAGAGCTATCCAAATGTTAAACATTAACTATACTTAAGAAAATATACACAGTTAACGCAACTCAAATATGCAGTGTGTTAGCTCATGTATTTCAACATTAGCAAGACTAAGATTTGAATATTTTACAATCATTTATTTCATATTGTTGTCCTAAGAGGAATGAGATTTGGGCACCAAATGTAAATATATGGCAACAATAAAATAATATATGTCAGCAAATACAGAAAGTGGTACAATTAACAAATGATGGGCTATTGAATAAAAGCCAGTTATTTACAGCCAGTATGGTGTAGTGGTTTGAGTGTTGGACAAAGAATCTGGGAGACCAGAACTCAAATCCTTGGTTGGCTGTAGAAGCATAGTGAGTGATTTTGGGCAAGTCACACTTTCTTAGCGTTAGACAAAGGTCATGGCAATCCTCTCAACAAATCTTGCCAAGAAAACTCTGTGACTCAGGAGTGCCATAAAGTCAGAAATAATTTGAAGACACACAACACAAAGAACATTTACAAAGTTACCTTAACTCTGAGTAAGCATATCTGAGTTCTACTGGATTGAATGCAGATGTGCCCAAGACTGTAGCTTAATACGTTGATTGAACAATCACAACAGGTGATTCTGTTGCCACCAAATTTTACACTAGTATAGGCAGTAAAGACCTTCTGTAAAATAATAAAAGTTGTGACTTGCTAAGAAACTTCATTTGCAGACTTGAGATGAGGCTCTTCCACCATGCATTAAAAATAACATATAGAGTGTATGTATAATTCTCAAGCAGCATCAGCCTAATTTTTATCATTAGAAACTTCAACAGATGATCTCTGGCAGGATGATTAGCCAGCATGCGTAGAGGGAAATGAGAAGCTATTCACAATGTTCAAACTTGCAAAGGAGATGAAAAGAGAATTCTTCTCTGCCACTGGTGGAAAGATCTTTTCTGGGAGTATGTACTCAACGTGTCTGAAAGATGCTTCAGATGCATGACAGAAAGCATGCTCTTCCATGGTAGTTTTAGTTCATGGAGCAGGAAACGAGTTCTGTTAAACATGTAAGCATTTTTCTCCACGTTCTGATTTGGTACAAGGAGGTGGATATTACAGAAGGCACCTGAAGACAAATGAAAAATTCAGAGGACTTGGCACATTAAGAGTGAGCAGAGATGACTGTGGATTTATACTATGGAGAACTGCTGGAGCTATGGACCCCATGGTTAATGTGCTCATGCACATAATGTGTACAAGTCAAGCAAACCAATGCCAAACTGCAATCACTTTATTAGTTTCCTTTTTTAAAAAGTGATCACATTTCCAAGAATACTACATCAATATAAAATATTAAATGACACACTCTTGGAAATCATGCAGATATTTGAAGGATACAAGGATGAATGCTGCAATTTTTAAACAAAGATTCGATGGTCACCTGTCAGGGATCTGTAGCTGTGCATCCTGCATTGACTGAGGGTTGGACTACATAACCCTTGGGATACCTCCCCACTCTATGATTCTGCGATCACTAGTACAAAAGAAAAACTACTCAAAGCCAATAGGAGATAATTTTCTAAGTCTGTAAGTGCTCTTGGAAGGTTCCTGGTTTTAATTTTACTAACATTTCACTTTTACATGTTCTACACAGCACAAACTTCATTTTCTAACATACACCATACTGACAGTAACTGAGATGACATTATTTCAACCATCATTATACAAGGTATGTCTTGCCTGTTAGTATCAGAGATAGAAATTCAATTAAGACCAACATGATTTTTCAAACAATACTCAGGTTCTCAACAATTTGTTATGTATGGTCAATTAATTTGTTTTCCTTTCTAAGAGATACAGTTCATACATTGCACTCACTGCATGGTGCCTTGTTCACAATGAACTGAAATTCTTTACAATTCTGACTTATATTGCATGAAGATGCAATGACATCCTAAGTACTCAGTGCATCTTCCTTTGTCCACTGTCAGTGCTGATCCCAGTGGCACTGTAATGCTCAGTGTACACTATATGCCTGTGTTTTATTAGCAATGAAGTCCTGTGCATGCTTATTCAAATGTGAATACTACTACATTCACTGGGCTTTGTCCCCAGATAACTATGTTTTAGGATTCAAAGTGCTCCTGACTTCAGCCTCATTTGCATGGCAAACTGTTTTTAGAAAACAGTTACATTACATGAAAGTACCCACCTACCCATAATTAAATATTATATAGTATATTTATTATATATCACAGAATAAATATTCTCTCACACAGTACTGTGATCATCTCTTACCCAATAGGCTAGAGTTACAAACCATGAGTAGCAGTTGTTTATAACTCTGGCTTGTTGAGAAAGACAGAGTGTTGGGCTACAAGCCAAGAATAAGCAGTAGTTTATTACTCTGGGTGGCTGGGGAAGTTATAAGTCAAAGTGCCTGGGTCTGAACATCCCAGAAAGCAAGATATGGATGAAAGAAATCAGGCAGAGTGTGCCAGGACAATGGCATCATCCACAATATCTATATCAGATAACAAGCAAAATGTGACAGTGAGACTAATACTACTTGTTCCAGAGAAAATCACTCATAACTGATCTGAGTCACATATGAATAGCCATGTCTTTCAGCCACTAGTTTTTCCCAGCATGGCTTTTTCTACCCTCTTGAACTTTTTGAGCTCAGCAGACAGTTCCCAGTATTGAAGGTAAAGCCACATTAGCTTTCCATTCTGACGTTTATTGGTGTTTAGCAAATTGCTGCAAAAGGTATCATGCCGGAAAATATCTTTTAAGCCAGTTTCTATTTCCAGGTCCACAGCAACTGGATCAGTTGCTGCTCTAACTAGCATTTTCTTCTCTATTTCTAGTCGTTGGTGTCTTGGTACCACAAGGCTGCAATATATATCCTGCCTTTTGGTAAGGGCTTCTTCAAACTCTTTTAGTAAAGCAGTAGCTCTCTTTTGCCACTGATCTTCCTTCTCCAAGCAATTCTTATACAAAGCGCCTGCAGCTCCAGAGTGCTGCAGAATTTGTTTCTCTTGTTCTAGTTTCATACGTTCTTGTTCCAGAGCTCTTCTTTCTTCTACCAGTTTTTGACTCTGAGAGATAAGGGCTTTGCGATAGCTTAGTATTCGGTTCTGTTCCTTTTCCAGTTCCAACTCTAAGTGAGCAACTGTACGACGGTTTTCTGTGATTATGTCACGGTATTTAGATTCAAGTTCTCTCTGTACTAATGCCAGTTTTCTATAGTAATCTTTTTTCTCTTTTTCTATCTCTTTCTGGGACTCTCTGGACCAGATCCAACCTGAAAAATGAGGGTATAAGAATCAAACTACAAAACTATGCTGTGATTCATACTACTGCCTTGCACAACATGGATTTAGAAGTATTTTCAGGAATACCTTTTTCACAAGTCTACTATTCAATAATATATTGTCATCTGGTAGAAAACTGGGAAGTGAATTATGCCCAGATATGAGGAAGCATCTATTGTCACTACCACTGTGGAGAAAGAAGTTAAACAGCAACTTATCTTTGCTCAGAAAATGAGCTTAAGGGTGGAACTAAGGTTCCTGAAAATGTTCAACCCTTTTAAAAATTTGTCAACCAAAGCCATTTTTAAAGGCCACAGTGGATTATTCCCCCCCCCCCCCCCGTGGTGTAAACATATAAATTTTACAGGCTGCAGAAAGCTACTTTAACTAATTTCTAAAACGTCACAGACCTACTCCCTGGCAGGACAGAGTTAGAAACATCCTCCTTCTTGGCCCCAAGTCAAGAATTGTACAGACCTTCCTGGCCCAATCTGGCTGCTCTCTGTTCAGGTGAGCCTGGAGGGTTGGCCCAGGAGACGTTACTTAGTTATGCATATATCACTAAGTAGCTGATGCAGAATATCAGCAAAGAGCATTAGTCTTTTATGTTATTGTATCTGCACACAGTGAATTTTTCCATTTATATTGGTTTTGGCTGACTTTATCCCATTTTGAGTCAGATCCACTCCAGTGTCAGATTTCTGTGAATCTGCTAGAGCTTAGTCTAGTGTGTACTAATTTTCTCCAAGGCAGCTTAGTCCATAAATTGCAATGCAAAATAAGATGTTCTAATTCTGTTTCTTAGATCACTTACGAAATGCAGCCAGCCCCAACATTGGAACCAACAAAGCGTAATTCCATTTGCTTCCATGGCCATCATCATTCCCTGCATTAGGCCGGATGTTCCAGTTAGGAGGATCATTTAAATTATTCATGGACAAACCTTAAAATGAGAAGAATTAAATTTTTAGGTATCTAATCATTGGTTGTAAAACATACTGTCAGCTGTATACTTTTACACTTACATGTTATCAGTACCAGTCTACAGAACTGGTCCCATGACTACTGTAATGGTGAAAATATATGTGGCCATGAACATGGGCAATAACTAAGTGGAAGGGTGAAGCCAAGCAAGTTTCATTTACTTTCCTTCCCCTTAGCTCTGTTTGCACCTTAATTTGGCTTTCCCCTTGTTTGCTGCCTTGTGTGCTCCTTCACTTATTCCCCGCTTACTTCTCCCATCTCAGCCCTGAAACTCTATTCTCATTTTCATCCCTTTTTTCCTTCGTATTTTCATTCAGTGCTATATCCATAAAATGATTATACACACATTTTGTTCTATATTCTTGTGGAATCTACAAGCATGCACAAGAGAACTTAATTTTATTTACTTGGTGCTGCCTGTGTGATTGTACAAGATCTAAAGAGAACAGATCATTTAGAAAACTTTTCTATCAGATTTTTAATAGGCTCCCCAGCACATAGCTCATTACTTGCACCTTTGTCTTGTCTTTTAAAATATGAATGCTAAAGAAAAAAGCAGCTGCTTTCTGAAATTTCAAGAGGACTATACTCTTTACAGATATTAAATACTCCTCAGTATTCATAGCAGTTACATTAAATAATATGAAAGTCAAGAACATAAGAAATAATGGAACAAATCTTTACCTTTAATTCCTGTATAGCAGTGATGCAACTATGATCACTTGAAATGCAAAGGTAGGAGTTCCTTGATGAAAGCCATCCTAGAACTAAAACGAAATAAATGCATCCTTTAGTTCCTGTTTTGGAAATAAAAGTGTATACAGTTGTACCCCAGTTAATAAAGCCTCTGACAAAAAGCTCCTTTCTAGAACATCTTTTTTACAATTTTTTTAAAAGCAACATTAGGCATTGGGAGGATGGTAAAGGCGGGCTGGAGAAACTAAGGCTATTTCCGCACTACACTGTTATAGTGTTATTATTCCACTTGCAGCATCCTATGGAATCCTGGGATTTGCAGTTTCGGGAGGAGCATTTAGAATTCTCAGCCAGAAAGGTCTTTGGCCTCAGTAAGTGTTGAAAGTGGAATAATAGCACTATAACAGTGTAGTGCAGAAAGGCTCATAAACTTTTGGAGCCGGGTTATCTCCAGTAAACAATGTGGTAAAGCTTGAACTGGGAAAGAATGGGATGCTACTCCATTCACTCCTACTGTAACTGTGTGCGCTTGCGTACAACAGAGAAGATAAACAGTACTGCCTGCAGAATACCTTATCGAGCATGCATCAATAGCAAAACAGAGAAGAAAGTAAAGCTGATAAAACTTGCCACACCAGCTATTCTCAGCAGGTTAAAGCAACACAGGTCTATAGGTTTGGCCATCAAAATGGAAATCCGAAGAAAAGCGAAGGCTGGTAAAGGGGGAAAAAAAGCATCTCTAGATGCATTTTGGAAGAAACTTTCAAATGGTCTCTAGGTTTAAAATCTTTTTGTTTTCTTATGCATGAGTTACCTGACAGAATTGTTTCATTTCAGATGTGGATATTGTTAGTGTTCAATAAAAATTTGTTGAGGAAAGCTGTACTGCTCCTTCTTTTTTGTAATACAGGATTCAGCCCTTAGACTTTCGAGGTTATTTCTGCCTCTGGTTCAAAATTTTCTGTTAAAGTGGTAATGCCCAGGAACACATCTACTTCTTTTACTGAGTATGCTGCTTATATACATTTCTAAATAATAACACAGTAGGTTCCCCCTATCTGTGAGAGATATGTTCCCAGACATAATGCAGATGGCAAAAAACTCAGTAATACACACACTATATTTTGATCTCCAGGCTGACTGAGGCAGTGAGGTAGGGAAGCAGCTCCTCCTGCCTGCCTTCCCTGTGGAGCTTGGCAAGCACCCTTGCCTCTGGGAGCTAAATCTGGTGGAGGCCTGGCTGCTCAGAGTTATGTGCCTCTCTGGGCCAAGGAAGGAGTGTCAGTTCCCTTCACTGGCTGAGAGAGCTGCCCCCCGCTAGGCTGAGGAAGGAGAATCATCCAGCCAAGCCAGACTTTGTGTGCCTCTCTCAGCCAAGGAAGGAGCCTCCATTTCCTTGCTTGGCTGAAAAGAGTCATGTGGCTTTGTGTAGCTAGGTCTTGCATGCTTTTCTTGGCTGAGGAAGGAGCATCTGTCTTCTTCAGCTGAGAGAGTCTCCGAGAAAGGTGCAGGATGGGAGCTGTGTCGGGCTTTGTGTGCCTCTCTCAACCAAGAAAGGAGCATTTGTCTCTTCTTCCATCAAGAGAGGTGTGGGGGAGAGGAGAGCCGTGCTGGGGTTTGCATGTTTCTCTCAGCTAAGGAAAAAGGGGTCAGTATCCTTCCTTGGCTGAGAGAGGCATGTGCCTCTCTTGGCCTGGCTGTGCAGAGCGAGAACCGCAACCTACATGGGGTTCCAGAGTGGATCACAGGTAAGTGAAACAGTGGATACCAGTCACATGTTATGGGGAAACCACTGTATTATTTTTGTTCAATAATATTAAATTCTCATCACCAAGAATTTGGTCACCAAATTTGGCCTGTTGGCCACTCTCCATAACAACTGGCCAAAATGACAATGTGGCACAGTTGTGATCTACATCTACAAGGGATTAACTTTACCAATGAAATCACATGCCTTAGAGGTAATACTACACTGGTAATTTGAAAAAGAGATTGCTACAAATGCTAAGTCAATGATAATGACAAGAGTAAGTGAACTAGTTAAAGCACAAACCACTGGTCAAAATCAAGATATCAAATATTGACGTTTGAGTTCATTCCAATGTAAGTCCACAGATTGGTGCCTACACAAAAATATGTAACTCACTTTAATTAAAGAAAAACACTTTAAAATAGTTAGCATAAAGCCAAAGCTGGCGTTAGAACATATTTCTTTAACAAAGAACTTTTTAAAACTGCCACACAAGAATGCTGAATGGATCACAGAGTACAATGGGTCATGTTTTATTTATTTCATGTTGACTGTTATAGATGGCAGTGTGTTATTATTCCTGCACTCATTGTTTAATATGTATATCCAGGAGGCACATGAAAAAGACTCTTCTGGATATGATAGAGATGGAAAAGTTAGCATTTTCTTTGAAGAATAAATCTATCCAGAACTTTGAGAAAGAATGGAAAAGAGCATTGGATTGGGCAAGGAAATAAATGTGTAATAAATCAAAGAAGAAATAATGTAACTGTTCTTCTCTCTGTAAGATGGAAATTATGTTTGTAACAGAATGGAAATAAGCAATTTCAACTGGAAGATTTAAGCTTGGACGTGTGTATGTGTGGGGGTTATTTTCAAGACAAACTTTCACTAAAAATTATACAAAAAAAGAAAAAGACCCAAAGGCCACACACTGAGGGCTACTTTCCACATGACTGGTGAACACATCATTAGCTTGTTTCTGTATGAATAGGCACGCACAGACAAATCATATGTACTTCCTTGTGCACAGACTGAGGTAACTAGTTATTCGTAATGTGTCCCACTTTTCAATAACTGAGGTGCTGCATTACATTATGGCTGTAAGGTACTGAAGCATTAACATCACACCTTTTCCAGTATAAACTGTTAACATTTTAGTTTTCTATATTGTTATAGGGGCATAGTCACGCTAAATGATAGAAGAATATGTCATGGTTCAACTGGTGACTTGTGCTGTATCAAATTCTGTTGTGGGTGCTGATGCGGAACATGAAGGAAAGAAAAAAAGTATATTTGAACCTCAGACCAGAAGCCTGTAGCATTCAGATATTTTAAAATATTAAAAACTAACTAATTCAGGGATTTTTGAGAAACAGGAAATTAAAAGAATTATTTTAAAAAATTAAGTATTTTTCTTGTTTACTCATGTAAGTCATTTTTTAAAAATAATTTCCAAAGTGTGTTCTAATGTCACTGGAATCTGCTGTTAAGTCAGCTCACTTATCTGCCAGACCAAAAATGGCATTAATGCAAGGGAAGAGAAGACTAGGTGGGTAGGCAGATAGCAGACAGAAAAGGATAACCGCCCTCCCATTTCCTGCCACTCAGTATTTCACTGCGCCTTCTTCCACTGGGGGCAGAGAGAGAGCTCAAGGTTTGACACCAGCACTATCGCCCCCTACCGGCTTCAACAGAAAAAAAAAACAAAGTGGGAAGGGAAAAAAAATCGCTACAGTCCTGCCGAATTGTATATGTGCCTTCAAGTCGCCCTGTCGACTTAACGGCAACCCCATGAATTCCCTGGCTTCCAAGATGAAGTGCATAAATTACCAATTTGTAAAAAAAAAAAAATGCCAAAGCTGACCACAAGTTACGATCGCCACAATCACGAGGTGATTGTGAAGTGCCACCAAATCACGATCGTCAGACCACAAGTTACGATCACGAAGACAATCCGCTAATTCACCCACAGGAACTCCTTTCTCAAACAAGAAAAGCAGAAATTCCTCTCTTCCCTCTCTGTAAACAAAACAGTCCGACCCTTCGCTTGACGGATCTCTCTGCAGACAGACCACCTTGCACGGACAGGCCTTCCAGAACGAAAACCGTAGATGGCTGTGTGGAAGAGGGAACTTCATCAGGTGCTGCTTGTCACGCGATCGGATAACAAGCAACAGCTGCTGAAATTCCTTCCTCTGCACAATCATTAAAGGAGCCTTTCCCAGTTTTCACTCTGGCACCCCAACACATAGGTGGTGCTGGGCCGCGAAGAAAAGGTGGAAACCAAGGCGCAAGAGAGGGGGCCCAGCAGGGGCAGGGGGAATAGGCGAGAGGAAGGGGGCAGCTGAGGTGGCGACCGCCCGCCGCAGAAAGAGGCCCTGCAAGGGGAAAGGAGAGGCGCAGCTGGGTGGGGCGGCGCCTGAACGGATCGGCTCTGGGGGTGGAGGGGGAAAGAGTAAAATGGGAACACGGAGGGTCTTCTCCTCCCATCTCAGGCGGCAGGGCCGCGGCCACCCACACACAAAAGGCCAAAGCAACCGAGCTTTTGGGGAGCCTGTTTTACCCTAACACACAGGACACTTGCACCGCCCACTCATTTGCTTCCTCCTTCCTCTTGACTTCATAATGGCCTCCTGTGCGGAGAAACCCATGTGCTGTGGCGATTTTTTTTCCTAAAACCAGTTTGTTCACGGGCGTTCTTGCCGGATGCAAAGTCGACCAGGCGCAGGCTCACCGATCTCGGAGGGAACAGGGTTTCTAGAGGCCCACGGGTTCTCCCACGGGCCCGCAGTGTCCGCGCTCGGCTTTAGGCGCTATAGGCGTGGAGTGCCGTCTCAAGAGGAACTCTCCATTGAGTACGAGCCGTTTTAAAGCGGGCGTTACTGCACACAAGCAAATTTCTGTCAACAAATGTTCACCTCACAGCCGCGCGGGGGAGGGGGAAGGCGCGGGGGCGAGCAAAACGCACCAGCAGGAGCCCGCAAGAAGCTTTCTCCAGCCGCCAGCCGGTAGTGACCATCTGGGTTTCGTTATGCAAGCGCGGAGGTGTTTCCTTTGCCTTCTTTGGGTTTTTGGGGAGGGCAATGAACCATCCAGGTGGGAGGGGTGAGATGAGGGAACACGTCATCACCCGGAGCCTTTAAAACAGTGCAATATTGACGTTCGTCGGGTCATTGTCATGTTTTTTTCTCGTTATAAAAAAAAACCTCTATCTGTTTGCCTCCAAGCCTTTGGCATTTTAATCCTTGTCCCTTTCTTTCTCAGAGACTCACGACCTCGACTTTATTACAGTGTAACTTTTGTTGGGTTGCAGCGAAAGGGCTCCCCCTGTGAAAATGTTCTCCAGTTGGATTGGCTCCCTGTGACCGTTGCTCCGTCAGTTCGCGCTTTGCGTTTACGCACGCGCAGTAGTTCGATCTCTCTGCCGGTACGAAATGGCGGCGGTGGCGACGGCAGTTTTGCAGCGACTGCGGCATGTCTCTTTCATCCGCTCGGTAAGCGGATGGGACAAAGAATACACGTGCCCTCTCTGAGGCTTGAGGGTCGGATTTCAGGCTTCATCTGTTAGAGGGAAAGTCACAGGTTCATTTTGGAAAATAGGGGACGGATAGGTCGAGGACAGTCGAGGTGCCTTAAACAGGACAAGCAGACAGGGGGCTCTCTAAAGAGCAAAGGGAGGTGAGGTTATAGTGCGCTGGGCGAAGGGTGGCCGTAGTCGGGTGCCAGTGGCTGTTTTCCTCCGGCTTCGGGAGTGAGAGAGCCTGGACCGGCCCTGCGCCTTGCCGCCAATGTCATCGCACTCTCGCCTTCGCGTGGCAAGGTGAACGGAGACGGGACGCTGAGGGGAAGCAGCGTTAAAGGGCGGGGGCGTGGCAGTTGTTTCTTTCAGTGGATGCAGAGACTGGCTGGCACCTAGTGAAAGGTTTCACAGAGCAGACCCCCCTTCTGTTGAGTGCGTTTCCAGTCTGAAAGCTGTTCGTGATGAGCTTCAAGAACTGATTGGAAAAGGGACTGGGTTTATTTGGAATACTGGGAGTTGCTGATGTGGTGCAGATTTTTCAGTTGCTTCCCTATTTCCCAAATGGGGAGGAGTTGCTAATACGCCAGAGGACAGGATCAAAATTCAAAATGACCTGGCTAGATTGGAGAGCTGGGCCAAAGCTAACAAAATGAAATTCAACAGAGAGAAGTGTAAGGTCCTACACTTAGGTAGAAAAAATGGAATACAGAAATATAGGATGGGGGACAGGTGGCTGAATAGCAGTACCTGTGAAAGGGATCTAGGAGTTTTAACAGACCACAAGCTGAACATGAGTCAGCAGTGTGAGGCGGCAGCCAAGAAAGCCAATACAATCCTCGGCTGCATCAATCGGAGTATGTTGTCTAGATCGAGGGAGGTACTGGTACCACTCTACTGTGCTTTGGTTAGACCTCATCTTGAATACTGTGTCCAGTTCTGGGCACCCCAATTCAAGAAGGACATGGTCAGGCTGGAGCAGGTCCAGAGGAGGGCAACCAAAATGGTGAGAGGCCTGGAAGCCATGCCCTATGAGGATAGACTTAGAGAGCTGGGTATGTTTAGTCTGCAGAAGAGAAGGTTAAGAGGGGACATGATAGCCATGTTTAAATATTTGAAGGGATGCCATGTAGAGGAAGGAGAGGGCTTGTTTTCTGCCACTCCAGAGACTAGAACAAGGAGCAATGGATTCAAGCTGCAGGAAAGAAGATTCCACCTGAACCTCAGGAAGAACTTCCTGACAGTCAGGGTTGTCCGGCAGTGGAATATGCTGCCTCGGAGTGTGGTGGAGTCTCCTTCTTTGGAGGTTTTTAAGCAGAGGCTGGATGGCCATGTGTCGGGAGTGCTTTGAGGGTGTTCCTGCGTGGCAGGGGGTTGGACTGGATGGCCCGTGTGGTCTCTTCCAACTCTACATTTCTATGATTCTATCAGATTGGTGCTGTTTCGGGTTTAGATCTCTTTTCTGATCTCTTACAGAAACAGTAATTCAGACTGGCACTTCTGCTTTTGGTATTGGCTTCTTATTCTCAGTACTTATTTGCATTATGATCATGTTAATTCTATTCTATTTGGCAAAAGTAGAAAATCTTTCAAATAAAGGCTTCTAATGTAATGACTAATGTAATGTAATGTACCTAGAAGACTGTAGCTCAAGTCTCACTGGGCTTGCTTATTATGTTGAGGTGGCAAACTCCTGGCTAGATTATGTCACTTCAGTTTTGTGTTGCATGGCTAAGTAGTCTTCTGAAAAATAATCTGTATCTCTAAAGCTAGTATCTCAGGTTAGAGGTTAAGCTAGAACCTTTCTGTCTGTCATGCTAACTTTCTAGAGGCATGGATTTTATTTCATTGTGTACTTGAAAGTGAAGTGATAGTGGCTTGATATGAACTTATGTTAGTGCTTTGGTGGTCTTCTTTCTTCCATTTTACCTGTGGTACAGAAAATGTCTCTGTCAAGGAAATACAGCCTTGTTGTTATTCATCCAGGAAACCAGTTGGTTTCTGGTAATTAATCTGAAAAGCTCACAGCAAAAGTCCCCTTATGATAAGCAGCTGCTTGGAGGTTGTGAGCTGGTAAAACCTCTCTGGCAACACAAAAAATTTTCTTGCACATGAGTACATGCAGTTGGTGCAACCAAAGACTATGGATGCAAAAATTGGTGATTCTAGTGCCACTGGAGGAATTAGTAATACAATACATATGCTAGTGGCCTACAATGCTTTCTAGAATTTGTAAAAAAATGCACTAGTTTGCTAGCATAGCCTTGTTAAGTGTGTGTTCAAGAGTGTTTGTGTTCGTCTGTTCTAGGTAACATTTATGTCAGAAAAGAGGGCACTTACGGAATCCTGGGATTTGCAATTTACAGAGGGGCATTTAGAATTTCAGCCAGAGAGCTGTTGGGTCTCATTAAACTGCAGACCTCAGAATTTCATGGGATGTTGCCATGGCAATTAAAGTGGAATAATACTGTTACAACTGTAGTGTGATAAAGGCCCTCAGTCAGGATGTGCTTATTGTATATCATGTTGTCTGCCATTTAAAGGGTTAAAGACTCCCAAAACAGAGAAGAGTGTATAAGCTACACAGCTGTTGTAAGTGTTCTGTTGTTTGTTTATGCCATGACATGTAATGGGCAAGTGTGTTGGTGTATTAATTTATTAGTCTATAGTTGGTTTTCATAGGGAAATGGGCATAGACCTTAAGCACAAACAAAATTGTGCTTGGTTGAAACAGAAGGAATTGTGAAATAAATGAAAAAGAACAGGATGTCTGTTACATTACAACCTTATACCTAGAGTAGCAGACATGGGCCATTATATTTCCAGGTACAGTGTCAGAAAAGATTTTATTTTATTTATTTATTTATTTATTTATTGAATTTATATGCCACCTTTTTCTCCCAAAGTGGGACCCAAGGTGGCTTCCAAAAGGCTGAAAAGCATTAAATCATCCAAACAATTTAAAGATCAGACAAACATATAAAATTATAAAACTTGCAATAAATTTTAAGAACAGCTAATAAGTAACATGTCTCATGCTCACCCATTAAAAGATCTGCTTAAAAAGAGATTATTCCTTCTCCAGCCCTGTCTTCTGCTCCTTCTCTGTACTTTCTGGGTGACATGCTTGAAATCCTCCTCTTTGTTGCAGCTGTCAGAGGTAGATGACAGCTGAGAAGTGACAAATAGGAAGAATGAGAGGTGACTTGTGATGCTTTGGGGAGATGCAAAGATTTGAGTTCATCATCCAGATTGAGATGTGACAATCTTAATGTTTGTGGTCAGAAGGGCAGAGGGTGGGGAATAGTATAATCTTAAGTAATAGGCTCGTTCAGCCACAAAATTAAACTTTTCATTTAGTATTAGTGAAAGAGCCTGAGTAAGTGTGCTTCTCTCCTTCTAGCAAGGTTGCAGGATCAGATGATTTTGCTTCCGTTTTTAACCACCAGTTACCATTGAATGTGAACTCTAAATTGTAATCAGTCTTGACTGTGGTATGTTGAAACATGCCAGCTTTATAAATCAAAACTTGATTACAGCTTGGGTCAATTTGCTACTGCTAAGAGTAGTTTCAGCTTGTTAGTTAAAGATGAAAGCAAATGCTTTTGCCTTTCTTGTGGGCATCTCAAAAGAGGAGGAAGAGGTGGAAAGCAAAAGAGCCCTTTCACTTTTGTTCATCTAACAAAAAATCCTCTAGTTACTCTTAACATTCCTTCCAATTTACAGTATTAAAACTAGTGTCCTTGTCTCCCATTAAAGCCTTTGTAGCTTCATATGACAGTAATTGCAGCCAAGGCTGTCTAGTGGTAAATAAGTCTGTTCTGTAGTTTAACTCCATTGTATTTGCCCAGAAGGAGCTGTAGTGTTTGTGGAGAAGCAAGCTGCCAGTATAGTTGTAAAAATGATAGTTAAAAAGGCAAAAGATAGCAGAAAGCAACGGTTTCTTTGGAGCTTGGTTTTTGTGTTCATTGAAAATTAATGCTAACCTTATATAAGACCAAAATGCCTTGTGAATGCCTGTATAGAACAATAAAGTCAGTTGTTATAATCTCTGGTGCTATTACTGTTGTGTTAAGAGCACTTCTTATAAAGTAGGAGAGAAGGCTAGTAGAATGGTATGATAGTCTATGGTAAATGATGATCTTTCCAGTATCAGTAAGAAGCATTCTTAAGCCTGCTATTGTGCCCTGATCTGACATTTGAGAAGGAGACCTCTCATCCAGTGTTTTAAATAGCTCTATTCCTTGTTGAAAGAAAGCAGCAAGTAACAACTGTTGTCTATGAAGAGCAGAACTTAAAATTTACTAGAAGTTCGTGGGAATAGCAGATATAATAGCAGATTGAAATTCATATGATTGAAATCATCAGAACCTACTCCCTAAAATATAAATAAATTATACTGTCCAGTGGCATTGTAACAAAAAGGAAGTCAGTATAGGTTAGCTGTAATCTATTGCATTACTGATGAACTGACTAATTAAAGGAAGCCTCTGGCCTAATTTTATGAGACCTCAGTAGGGCTCTTAATAACAAGATTTCTTGTAAATTTCTTTTTGCTAGGATCACTGTAAATCAGAGGTGACTTGATAAATGCTTAACAACAATCCAATGGTGAAAAAGTGATTCAGAAATTGATTTAAATGTTTGGAGTGGCTTAATTGCTTTTCTGCATTGCATTCATGTGAATTATGCCAAGCAATAAAAGAAATATAGGTTATGTTATCTGTAAGGTTATATCAACAACTAAACTTACGTTAACTCTGCAAATAAGCAATGAAACATTATAGCGCAGTGAAATACAATAGCAAACTTTGTGTAATGTGACTTTGGATGAAAGAAACTCAATGTGGAAAAAGTACATTTTGTTCATGTTATATGAATTTAGGAGATTCCAGTAATAAATCCACATTTTCCAGTGTCATGGTAGCAATTATATGAATGTGCAATCTAGGCAATCTAGATGTTGTTTAAAGTAATAAAATTCTGGGTTTTGCTGTAACAAAAAGTAAGCATATGGCGGTCTCTGCCTCTTCCCATTCTTTCTTCCTAATTAGTGTGTGTGTGTGTGTGTGTGTGTGTGGCAGTTGTGGGAAAAGCTGTAAGTGTTAAATCTCTGCATGTTATGCAACTATAGAAAGTATAGGAACCATGCCAGAAAAAAGGTGGCAAATTCTAATTATAGCCTGAAATGGTATGTGTTTAATCTTGAATTTCGAATGAGTGAGAACAAATATAGTAGGAATAGTTTTCATTTGCTTATTGCATCAGAACTTGCTCTTTTTTTTTTTTTTTTGTCATCCTTCAACAGGGACTTACAGCTTATCAAGCTTTTCCTCGTTACTTTCACTTCACAGTTTATGGAAAGAAAAATGTATCTGCTAAAGTATCTGATTCAGTAAGTTTTTATTTGCCTAATATTTGTTTGAAATGTTATTTCCATCTCTAGATGTTTTGTGAAGAAAATAGAAAACAAGTTTATAAGTGTCATTAGGTGTGCACCTTTAAGAGTTTAATGGTACATTCCTATATCTCATTCACAGTCCCTCAAACTATAAAGACTCCTAATAAGCAACTCTGATTTAGAAGGATTTTTCAGTCTGTTATTTACTCCTTCTGATGCCACAGCAAAATGTGGCTAGAATCCAGTCAGTGAACTACGGTGGCATAACTACACTGGTACAGTAGTGGCGGGTAGAAAAGACCCAAGCAATATTCCAGTTGAGCTTTGCCAGAATAACCTGGCCGGAGTTTGCACAAATACCCTGCTTGGGGCCTTCCCTTCCCCATAGAACAGTAGTGACAACTTTATCTCCTTTTTCTTCCCATTGCTGCCTTCCCTTGTCACTGTGCAACTCTAGCTGAAGTGCAGTTGCTCACATAGCAGGATATTATGCTGGTGTAATGGAACGACAGAATTCTAGAATATTGTTGGAGGGAATCAAGTCTTAGGACCTGCTAGGGAAACATATGCACCCTTAGGCCACGCCTATCCCAAGGACCAGTTCCTCATTCCCAGTCTGGAGGTTCAGGAATCATTGATGTGTTCAGGTTTTCCATCTTCCTTTATTTTTCTCAAACATACCCTACAGACTAGATTCCCTCCAATGATGTTGTAGAATTCTGTTGGTGCATTAGCTGTCCCTGTATCAAATACTGTCTGCTGTCAGTATTGGACTGGATGAGGGTAAACAAACTGAAGATTAATCCAGACAAGACAGAGGTGCTCCTCATCAACTAAAAAACAGATCAGGGAATAGGAATTCAGCCTATGTTGGATGAGGTTACTCTCCCCCCGAAATCTCAGGTTCACAGCCTGGGTATACTCATAGGTTCAGATCTCAGCCAGGATGCCCAAGTTTCTGTCAGGGATTCCAGGCAGGGAACCCTGGGAAAATGATCAGCCCACTGCAAAGATGTTGCATCATGCCCCAGCTGTGGGTAATTGCAAGGATGCATAAGAAACTGGGGTCGTGTGCAGATGGTAGAGGGAGGTGTGCAAACCTCTACCTGATTGGTTGTAGATATGTATATAACAAAGCAACGCCAGAATGTATTTGTCTGTTGACCAAACCTGGTGCCTGGCGCAAGCTTTTGTCCGTCTGTCCTATGTTTTGTATATAACGGAACTTTGCTGCAAGATAAAGTGCCTCCTGTTTTGGAAGAAACTCCTCGGTGTGTGAGTATCCTTACTGGGGAACAAGGCTGCTGCTGTTGGCTCGCTGAACTCTGGTTTTTCCGCTGCGTTTCCGTGGGGCTGAAACTCCTATCATCCCCAACAGTTTCAGTGGTGGAAGTGGAAGTCTACTTCCTGTTTTCATATCCTTTATTTTTGACCAGATTTCAGCCTCTTTGTAGTCTTTCAGGCAGAAGTTTGGAGGTACAGGGTTTGCAGGGCCAACTGCTGCTCCAGTAGTTAGTTCCTTTTTGGGGATTCTGTTTCCCTCCCACTTTAAAAGTAACTTCCTGGAATTTTTGGGAGCTGCCAAAAGGATTTGGGACTCCATACAGCCCCATGGACTGTACTTTCCTCCTCCCCAACTTATACTTTTGCAATTACCCCACCCTATTATAGGAGTTTATTTTCTTGGGTATTGCAAGTGTTATAGGTGTTCTTCGTGTTTCTTCCTCAGATTTCAACACAGTATCCTGTAGTGGATCATGAATTTGATGCAGTGGTTGTGGGTGCAGGTGGTGCAGGTCTCCGAGCTGCATTTGGCTTGTCTGAGGCTGGGTTTAACACAGCATGTGTTACCAAATTGTTTCCTACCAGATCCCATACTGTGGCTGCACAGGTAAGAAACCTAATCCATAATTCATAGACTGAGAATGGGGAATTGAGCAGGCTATAAGCTATTTAGAATGTTGTATAGAATGGACAACATACCAGTTGTTTCAGGAATCCAGGAATGTGGTTTGTACTTTATCAGGAAAGTGTTTTGAGACTACAGTTTACAGGAAGACTTATAGTACTGTGGAGTAATTAGTTTTGTGAACTTAACCTGCAGTCTGAAGTTAAAAAAAAAATCTAGAAACAAAGCCATGTTTACAGACTGTGGTTTTTATAGAACCATAAAAGTATTCCAATAACTGCAAAAATGGATGATAAAAGTTCAGGTTTCTAGTGTCATTCATCTCTGTTATCAGATCCCATGCACTAGAAACAAATGCCTTCGAGTTTAGTAATGTATATGATATCATACATTTGTGATATTTTTATGGGCTAGAGTAAGTTTTTTGAATTGGAAAAAAAAGTTTCCAGCTACAGACACTGCCATAATAATGAAGATAATGAGAAAATGCAAAAAATTACATGCTACAAAAAAAAATATCTTTAGGCGTGTTCCAGTTGAGATTAAACCAAGCAGTGAGCATACTTTTATGTATACTGAAAATATGTTTAAAGTAGTAGATTACTAAATATTGTGTGTAGGCAAATGCATTTGTTCATTTCATTTTCAGGGTGGAATCAATGCTGCTTTGGGAAATATGGAAGAGGATAACTGGAGATGGCATTTCTATGATACTGTGAAAGGTTCTGACTGGCTGGGTGATCAGGATGCAATTCATTATATGACTGAGCAAGCCCCTGCTTCTGTTATTGAGGTAGGAATAACAGTAAGTTAAATGGGATTTGCTGAATAAAGTTAATGACTGCTATACGAGTTAAAATAAACTTATTAGACTATGCGCAAAACCGACTAAATAATAAACTAGCTTAGTGTGTAAATGAAGAATACTGAACTTTTTCACTGTTTGAGAAAATCTTGCTTTTTCATCTTGATTCTGTACACTTCCAAGACTATTTGTGGAGATATAAAAATTCCAGAAATTTTGAAGGTATAGATGGGAATCCTTTCCTTTTTCTTTTTCTGGAAAAAAATTAATTAGAGTACCTTTTACAAATTGAAAGTGGCTTTGTTACTTTAGGAACATAAAATGTGTTATGTCTAATTTGGTTTGGATTAAAATGATCATGTTTGGAATATCACAAGGACAGTTTATTCGGGCAATGTTTAATATTTAATTAATTAATTAATTAATTAATGGTGGCTTAAGGCCCTGAACTTTAGGGAACATCTAAACTGTGAGGAACCTCTTTGGTTTTGCCAATTAATAAGGAACAGGCAGAAAACAATGAAAGTGAAGTAATAATCAGCATTACCAAAGCAAACCATTTGGTTTCTTCTGGTGTTCTGTAGTATCAAACAGAAATACAGTTCTCCCTCCACATTTGCAGGTTTGACCTTTGCGAATATTATTTGTGAGGTGCCCGCCCATTCTCCTCCTCCCATTCTCCACCTCCCATTCCCTAGCGTTTTGACCAGGTACACTATCTTTCTTCTCTGTGCTCCAGCAAAAGGCAAGCAAATGGGAAAGGAAAGGTTTATATGCTTACGAGCCTTTCCCTCTCCATTCTCCTGCCTGTCACCCACACAGGCAGAAAGAAGGCAGGGCACACTTTACAGTTTTCCCTCGACATTTGCGGGTTTCAGTTTTGCAGATTTGATTATTTGCGAGGTGGGCTTGCCTTTCCCCCCCAATCTGCTCCTCCCATTCCCTGGCCTTTTGCCCAGGGGCAGGGAGGGGGAAAGATAAATGCTTCCCCTCACCTGTTGCTGCGAGGGCACACTGGCAGCAGCAGGCAGGAGCGTGCAAGGGAGCAGTTGCCTGCAGGTCTGCCGCCATTGAAGTGAGTGCTTGGGAATGGGCCTAGGGGTGCTTCACAGGCGACCTGCAGGGACATGCAGAGGAGCTGGCAGGAGCGTGCAGAGGGAGTGGTCACCCATTCTCTGCACACCCACGGCTGCCACCAGTGCGGGCACGCTGGCAGTGGCCAGCAGGAACATGCAGAGGGGGCGATCGCCGGTTCCCTGCATGCCTTCGGCTGCTGCCAGTGCTCGCACTCTGGAGGTGGCTTGCAGGGGTGTGCAGAGGGGGTAGTTGCCCATTCTCTGCATGCCTGCCGCTGCTGTGCTGGCAGTAGCTGGCAGAAGCATGCAGAGGGGGTGATCCCCTGTTCCCTGCATGCCCTCCACCGCTGCTGGTGCAGGTGCTCCGAAGGCAGCCTGCAGGGATGTGCAGGATGGGCACTTGCCCCTTGTCTGCATGCCCTCAGCCACAGCTGGTGCTGGCGCACTGCAGGAGCAAACAGGTGCGATCTCCCCTTCATGCCTGCCCTCGGTGACCCCCTTTGCTCATGTGCTGGTGGGGGCGACCTACTGAATTTTATTTACTATTCCAAAAGAAAATACTCTGTAAATAATTTTCCTTGTTTTTTCTGCCCAAAAAAAAAAGGAAGGGGATGTTTTCCCTAATTTCTCCATTTCCCCCCTGCATCATTTTGTCTCTAACTGTGCTTGTGCAGAGTAAAGCTTTGCATTCAGAATTTGGTTCTCTGTAAGAACTGTGAATAATGGTATGACTGCTATCTTTCTGTGAATATGCTATCTCAACAGAGTTGTCCCAGAAGGAAGAGATATTGGCAGGACTAATTATATGTGCTATTAGTTTCTGACATGTAAAAAACAATAAAATCCACATTTGAGGATAATAACATAAGACCAACCAAAATGCAATATAATTGTACATGTGTTAAAGTTTCTCAGATTTCTTCATCGAGCTAAGTGGTATAAAAAGTAGGGGAGGGGAAGAAACAGAAATGTCCAAAAACTAGGCCCATTTTTGTGGCTGTGAACACTGAAGATAAACTTAGGCTTAAGATGCAAAAGGCAGACTGAATGCATTTCTGGTGGACATGTAGGTTCCGGGGTAGAACTACCTGTACATAACAGGATGGAAAGACAGTGATTGCTCTACACTTTTGAAAGATGATGTAAACACAAAGATCTGTCCATTGCTGTAGGTGAAACGTATATGTTCCTTAGTCAGCACTGAGTGAAAGTACAGCATAACATGGTAATCTTATGTCTCCAGAGATGGAGATTGAATTTAGATGGTGCAGTGGGTTAAAAATACTCAAATTTTATCATCTCGTGCTGGAGAGAATCGAGCCTGCAGTGCTGTCACTCTCTCCTAGTAATAGAAAATGCTTTCTTTCTTCTAGTGACAGATCCCACCCTGAATGGCTTAACTGCAGTATTTTGCATTCTGGAAGAGAGAGAAAAAAGAATAGCTATATTTTGGTGTATGAATAACAACATAAAGCCTTTGTTAGAATGAATCATAACAAAAATATTCAAGCACTTGGGTTTCCTAGAGCATTTGATGATATAGATCTCCTGGCCAGTCTCTAACTTGTTTTTAGAAATCTTCTAAGAACTTATAATAGCCCAGTTTCTGGGAGCTAATATATTAGCTTTTGTTTGTCACTTCTGAAATAAAGTTTCCATATGATCTTTTACAAGAGTTCAGAATTGTCTCCTAGCTGTTCCTTGTTGTCATGTTCATAGTTAAATAAAAATCTTTGCTTGGATTCCTTAGCTGGAGAATTATGGTATGCCATTTAGCCGGACAGAAGATGGGAAGATCTACCAGCGTGCCTTTGGTGGACAGAGTCTTAAGTTTGGAAAAGGGGGACAAGCTCATCGCTGCTGCTGTGTAGCTGACCGGACAGGCCACTCCCTGCTGCATACACTTTATGGGCGGGTAAGAAATCATGGGCAGATGGGGATGAAGTTCATTGAGTTAATGATTAATGTGAACATTGATAGCTGCGTTGCTTGTGGCACTTTGTATTATATCAATAACTGACCTCAGAAAACTTTCTGCTGGAACATCCATATGCCATTTTTCACTGTCAGACAGAACAAACAAGGTGGTACAAGTGATACACATATGGATGCAAAAACATTAATTATGTATTCTCGTGTTTGCAAAGCAATTGCTTCATTTACTGCGCTGTGGGCCCGCCAAAACCATCTATTGTTTAGTGTCTGCATGTCATTGATGATGCAATCCAATGTGTTATTTGGGGGATGTTTTTAAGAGATTGTATAATAGAAGTTTGTTATTTCATTCCATTAGTTTAAGAAGAGAGAAACAGGATAAATGGAAAGTTTTAGTGCAGACAGCTACATTGAGTATCATCCCCCACCTCCAGAAAAAGTCCACAGAAGTGGAACACACAGTGCGCCTGCTGTATTCTCAGGCTGCTGATTAATGAACTGCAGACTCAAAAATCTTTGAAAAAGATACAAGAGATATAATAAAGCAAGTGCCCTTACATGTGGAGGAGACTAAAGGAACCCAAAACACCCTCACCCCAACACTCTCCTGCTGATCTCCACAGCCTGGCCAAACTCTAGGTCAGAGCTTGCCATGCATACACAGTGCAACCAGGCAGCAGCAGAGCTGGCAGCAAGCCCCAGCCATCAGTCATACATTCTCCCCTGCCTCCAGGGAGCCCACCAGCTGCCTGCTTCTCCGTCTGAGCAGCTTTCGCGGGGACATGGCAATTGGTGGCAGTGGTGCACCTGCTAGGTCATTTACAAATGAGCAGGAGTGCTGCCAATTGCCATGTTATTGCAGAAGCTGCGCAAAAGTGGAAGCAGGCAGCTGGTGGGCCCCCTGGAGGCAGGGGAAATTGTGTGCCTGGTGATGCGCCTGGCAGCCAGAGCTTGCTGCTGCCCCCACTGCTGCCCCCACTGCTGCTCCATGCTGTTTTTAATAGGGACTTGAGCATTCACATTTTTGGTATCCATGCAGGGTGGTCATAGATGCAATCCCCCATGGACACAGAGGGCCCATTGTGTACTGAATACTAAAAGAGACTGCCAAGCCTTATGACTACCCACCCACCATATATTTTTTGGTTTTAGCAACATTCATTTGACTGCTTTATTGCATGAATGCTCAAGCTCTCATAGGAAGCTGTCTTATACCAAGTCAGTCCATTTGTCCATCTATCCCAGTGTCTTTAAGTCTGACTAGGAGTGGCAAACCAGGGTTTCAAGCAGGATTCTTTCTCAATTCTGTCTGGAGATCCTGGTAATTCCTGGGTGGTCTTTCATTCAAGTGTCAAGCAGTTTTGATCTTCCTTAGCATGTGAAATCAGGTGAGATTGGCTGTGTTCAAGCTGATATAACAGTCAGATCTCCTTTTATTTATTTGTCATTTATTTAATCTGTATCCTGCCTTTTTTTTTCCAACGTGGGACCTCAGGCAGCATACAGGGTTAAAACAAGGTACAATCAAAATCCTAGTGATAATTTTTTTAATTTTAAATTACCTATCATATTAAAACAAGAATGATTAAAGTAATATAAATTTACTTAAAAGATAATAGTACAGATAAAAATGTATTCTTTAAAACAGATTAAGTAACACCACTACTTCTCCTATAACCATTTAATTTTTCTTTCGCTTGGCAGGGGAGCATCCTCAAAACTTCTTGGAAGGGTACCAAAAATGGAATGCAAAACTATTAGTACTTACAGATTTTATTCTGCATAGAGTTGCAGTGGGGTTATATTTGAATAAACATGCATGAGATTATGCTCTATTGGAATTATATCCTTATAGAATCATAGAATCATAGAAATGTAGAGTTGGAAGAGACCACACGGGCCATCCAGTCCAACCCCCTGCCATGCAGGAACACCCTCAAAGCACTCCCGACACATGGCCATCCAGCCTCTGCTTAAAAACCTCCAAAGAAGGAGACTCCACCACACTCCGAGGCAGCATATTCCACTGCCGGACAGCCCTGACTGTCAGGAAGTTCTTCCTGAGGTTCAGGTGGAATCTCCTATCCTGCAGCTTGAATCCATTGCTCCTTGTTCTGGTCTCTGGAGCAGCAGAAAACAAGCCCTCTCCTTCCTCTACATGGCATCCCTTCAAATATTTAAACATGGCTATCATGTCCCCTCTTAACCTTCTCTTCTGCAGACTAAACATACCCAGCTCTCTAAGTCTGTCCTCATAGGGAATGGCTTCCAGGCCTCTCACCATTTTGGTTGCCCTCCTCTGGACCTGCTCCAGCCTGACCATGTCCTCCTTGAACTGGGGTGTCCAGAACTGGTCACAGTATTCAAGATGAGGTCTAACCAAAGCAGAGTAGAGTGGTACCAGTACCTCCCTCGATCTAGACACCATACTCCTATTGATGCAGCCGAGAATTGCATTGGCTTTCTTGGCTGCCGCATCACACTGCTGACTCGTGTTCAGCTTGTGGTCTATTAAGACTCCTAGATCCCTTTCACACGTACTGCTATTCAGCCACGTGTCCCCCATCCTATATTTCTGCATTCCATTTTTTCTACCTAAGTGTAGGACCTTACACTTCTCTCTGTTGAATTTCATTTTGTTAGCTTTGGCCCAGCTCTCCAATCTATCCAGGTCATTTTGAATTTTGATCCTGTCCTCTGGCATATTAGCAACCCCTCCCAATTTGGTGTCATCTGCAAATTTGATGAGCATGCCCTCTATTCCTTCATCCAAGTCATTGATGAAGATATTGAACAGCACTGGGCCCAGGACAGAACCCTGTGGCACCCCGCTAGTCACTTCTCTCCAGGATGAAAAGCAGCCATTCGTGATCACCCTTTGGGTTCGGTCGGTCAACCAGTTACAAATCCAACTAACAGTAGCCCTGTCCAGCCTGCATTTTACTAGCTTCTTTGCAAGAATGTCATGTGGAACTTTGTCAAAGGCCTTACTGAAATTGAGAAATGCTACATCCACAGCATTCCCTTCATCTATCAAGCTAGTAACTCTATAGAAGCTTATATAGAAGCTTATTGGATATCTTTGGTCTCAGGGAAGATTTCCTATCATATTGTGCTTTTGAAAGTTTTTTTCCTAGCTAAACTTCTCTTAAGTGCCACCTTTGAGACTTTCTTTTCTCTTTGTATTTGGCTTAGTTTTTTAAAAGGATCAAACTGTTACCTCCTTTTGCAGGTTTCCAAACCCTTCATTATGTTTGTATATGTTCCTCATTCTTACTGTCATGAAATTAAGGTAGGGCTGTCATGGCATTAAAAGACAAGTGATTCTCACTGCTGTGATAATACTACTTAGTATAATCACTGAAGGAAAGTATCATCTGTTGGTTGGGGACATTTACATGCAAGTGTTGTACAAACAAGCATCCATAGACATCCTTATAATGTTTTACACATTGGAAACAGAATTTTGGAAACTATATCTGATGTTGATAATACACCCAAATTGCAAAGTTTCTTCAATTCTTCTTTTCCCAGAAAATAATTATTAATTTTTTTATATTCTCAGAAATAGACTAGAATAGTATTTCTAAATTGTGTAAAATAGGTACATGCTCTACAAAGAAAAGAAATTAGCAAAGGTCAATTTATAAGCTAAGCCTAACAAAACACTTCCTGACAATGCAACAAAATGAACATTGCTCTGTA
Source organism: Cyclura pinguis (assembly GCA_030412105.1). Classification (NCBI taxonomy): domain Eukaryota; kingdom Metazoa; phylum Chordata; class Lepidosauria; order Squamata; family Iguanidae; genus Cyclura; species Cyclura pinguis. The sequence continues at coordinate 74,580,308 of CM059604.1, forward strand.
TGCCCTTTAACAAATAGATTTTTTTTTCTCCTTTCATCACCTCCTCTAGTCTCTAAAATATGACACCAGTTACTTTGTGGAATATTTTGTCCTTGACCTCCTTATGGAAAACGGAGAATGTTGTGGTGTTATTGCTCTTTGTATAGAAGATGGCACCATCCATCGTTTAAGAGCCAAGAATACAGTTATCGCCACCGGGTAATATGCTAATATAATCATGTTGATGTAATGTTAATGCAGCACCTGCAGTTGTTTGTTCTTATTCCTACCTCGTACAGAGTAGTGGAGGGAGCAGTATATTGTATTATCCACCCTACTTTTCTTTCTTCTAATGGTATGCTATCTAGCATGTTCCAGGGTAGTTCTCATAGTTAATTTTTTCTGACCCAGTGCTCACTGAGAAGTCTCCCAAACTCTCATTCTTTCTCACAATTACACAATTTTCCCTGCACATTTATGTCCCAATATATGCTTTTCCGATTCATCAATGTCTCCTTCTTCTCACAGTTCAGGCTTGGGGCTCAAAATAGACCTCAGCAAATGATTGGTCCCAACACTATGCTTGCAAGATCAAAGAAAGTGTGGAGACAGTAGCTGTTTACTAGAATGATAAAGGCAGATCTTTAAACATTATTTTGATGTAATGTCAGAGGGTTAGCTAGGCTCCATGAAATGAGTAGTACTGGAGTGATTCATTAGTAACTAAAATCCCATTGATTTCAGTGGGCCTAATCTAAATATGGCAAAATCTGGACCCAACAAAATGTTTAAAAATATTTACAAGAAATTCTGCATGGAGTATTACATTACAGAGCAAGAAAGATTGCTTCTATCTGACTTTTCCTGAAAAATGGTAAAAATCATTGAAGGAAATACAAGATTTTGAAGGAAATACAAGTCTGTAAGAAAATCCTGTTATGGGTTCGCCTTAAGGTCGCCATAAGGCAGAATCAACTTGAAGGGCACACAACAACATCAACATCTACGTGTCCTTGATTTATCCCTCTGCTTACCAGACTGGTTATACCTTATAGCTATTTTTTATGTCAGCTCTCTTATTGCCAAACAAAACTCTCTTTAGGTGGATTTTATACAAGGAAATAAGTGAGCCATGTTAGGGATTCAGTGTACCCGAGGTCACTCAGTGTCTGAGCAGGGATTTGAATACTAGTCTCCAGAAGCCTTTAATAAATAAATATTTGAGTATTTAAATACATATTTGAATGTTTAAATCTAAAATATTTAGCTCTTGAGATAAGCCTTGAGGGTCTCCAGCAACAAATTATATTTACAGGGGTTCCCTGTGAAAGAAAAGGTTAAGAACCACTGGTCTGCTTCGTCAGATGCATGCTGGGAAGTGCCTTGAAAGAGACTTTTATGAGCAGGCTGTATGTGTGACTAGCAGTAGAAATGCAGAACTTGTGGGTATAGTGATGAGATGACAAATTCAGTTTTAACTATGGTCATTGGGAAACAAAGGCAAGAAGAAAGATGCTATCTGAAGCCAGAGTGAGTAGATAACATTATGAATGGTGGAGGGAGTTATTGGAATATAGTTTGATGCTGGTTGAGAACCTGAAAAGAAATAAGGTGAACTGGCCAGGAGAGCCCTCCTTTGGCTGAGATGTTAACTAGTGTTACAGCATGAGTAGTATGCCAGACATTAGACAACATCTTTCTTCCTGCCTTTCCCCCAGCGACCATGGTTAAAACTGAAGTTGTCACCCTATCACCATGCTCATAGGTTTTGCTGTTCACATAAACAGCCTGCTCATAAAGATCTGTTCCTAGGCACTTCATTCCATGCATCTGATGAAATAGGCTTAAGTCTATGAAAGCCTGTGCTGTCAGCTTCTTTCGCTCAGTCTCAAGGGTATGGTGTGACTCCGTGCTGCTGGACTAATCACGAAACAGTAGCAGTCTCAGGGAAGGTATTTAATTGTGGCACATGGACCAAGGTGATTATTTCTCATGAAATCTTTGGGAATTGTACTGGGCAGGTATTAATTCTGAGCTGTTCTTTTAGAGGGTATGGACGCACATACTTCAGCTGTACATCTGCTCACACTTGTACTGGAGACGGGACAGCTATGATCAGCAGGGCAGGCCTGCCTTGTCAGGATTTGGAATTTGTGCAGTTCCATCCCACAGGTAACAGTTTTCCTCTAATGTTAGAGACAACAAGGCCTTAATATGCGAACAGGTGTTTCTAGTTTCTAGTGTGTTGAAGACATCAGTCCCAAAAGGTATGCAGTTACCAATGCTAGAGATGTTTAAAGATTTAATAAATTTAGAATGGGAGATGCCACTGAATGCAAAAAAAACATTTAGGTTACAGCCAGAAGCTGCACATATTTAGAAAGGAAATTATGGAAATTTAGCCAGTGCCTCTTATAGATGTCCCAGTTTCAGCACTGATTTCACAATCACTTGCCCCCAAAGAGGGTGACACAATACTGTAGGAGATAGAGGAAAGGGCAGCAGATTCTGCATTAAGGAAATGGTATGAGGCAGCTGTGCTAGCAGTTATCCCCTTTGTTGTTGGCTAGAGTAGCACTGCTTTGGCTGAAGAGATTTTGGAGATAGAAGATTAGGTTATACCTTGCACCAAGTATTAGTCAGGATTCAAAAGATGTTGGAATATGTGGTAGATGCAGATCATGACACAACTGCATTTGCAGCAAGGTCAATTACAGCTACAACTGTAGGAAGAAGATCACTTTGGCTTAAGCACTGGGAGGCAGACCAGGAGTCTAGGGCCAAGCTTGTTTTTAGTTCTTTTAGTGGATGCTTTCTGTTTGGGAAGAAGGCTTTAGAGAAGATTTTAGTGGAAGATAAAGATAAGAAGAGTATTCCCAATAATCCAGAAAAAAATTAACCATTTCAAAATATAATTTCTTCCTATTATGGAGGAAGAATATTTAATAGAGAGATTATAGAAGTTAGAAGCCACAATGGAACAAAACGTAATTCTAGTTTAGATTGCAAAATAACAGGTTAGAACAAGGGCTGCTCACTCGGTGAGGGATGGCTGCCAGCAGATCTGACTTGACTGAGATTCTTGTAGGGGGAAGGTTACTGTATTTTGGACATTGATGGAACATAACAACAGACTGATGAATTTTACAGAAAGTAAACATCTGGTTTTCCAAGAATCCAGAGCACAGATACATTTCCTCACCAGTACTGAAACACAAGGAGAATTGTCCACAGGGAAATCCAACATCTCCTGCAAATCTCAGCCATAGAGATAGTTCCATTGGGCCAAAGATTCAAAGGAATATGTTCAGTCTTCTTTATGGTACTGAAACACAATGGAAAATTCAGGGCTATTCTGCATTTAAAATACTTGGTTTTATAAAATACCAGTGCTTCAAGATGGATACTTTCCAAACCATCTTGGAAAATATGCGTATCAACAGTTATATAGTCTCTATTGACTTCCGGGAGGCGTTCCTTAACATTCCAATGAATGAGAATTGATGGCAATAGCTAAGATTTCATTTCTACAGGAAGCATTATCATTTCAAAGCTCTGCCCTTTGGCCTGGCTTCTGTACCCATGGTATTCATGAAGCTGTTGGTCACATTAATAAGAAATATGAAGCAAAAGGAGATCCAGTAATTCCTTTATTTAGACAATATATTACTTAAATCAGGGTGCAAGAAGTCCAAAGAAGATTTAGCAGACACATTGAATTCTTTATATGATCATGGTTTCCTGATAAATGTGAAGAAGAGTCAGTTGGAGTTGAGCACAAACATAACACTTTGGATGCCTGAACAATTATGAAAATGGGTTGTGTGTTTCTCTCAGAGGAAAAGAAGGACAAAATGAGACAAGAACTAAACAGAATATTGATTATGAACTCTGCATACTTAATGCATTTAGCCGAAATCCAGGTTTTACTAATCTTGTCAGTACAACTAGGATCCTGGGTAAGGTTTCACACAAGAAGTTTGCAGTTAATGCTCAGATCTCATTAATTGGCAGTTATAAGATGGCATCATTATTTGGGAAAGTCAGCTTGAGCATTGTACTGTGACCCTAGAGACCAAGAATTTATTCCCTGCTTGGCCATGGAAGTCCACTGGGTGACCTTAGGTGTGTCACTCTCAGCCCTAGAAAATGCAGTGTTAGGATCGCCTTAGGGTAGCCATAAGTCAGAAATGACTTGAAGGCATACAACAACAATAATAATCATCATTTGGTAAAGCTGGGAAAATCGGTGAAGAAAGACTTACAGTGGTGGATACAAAACCACAACTTGAACAAAGGAATTCCCTGTTATTCCCAAAGAAAAGTAGTAGTAACAACAGATGATGGTCTGTCAGGATGGGGAGCTCATTGCAATTGACTTTTGTTCAGGGAAGATGGTCACCAATGGAGTTGAAACAAAGTATAATTCTGCTGGAGTTGAAAGCAGACTGACTTTATTAAGGTTCACAAGTATAATAATCTAAACATGTAGGGGAATACAGACACAAGATGGTCAAAGAGTATGTTTGCAATCAGGGAGGGTCTCACTGTCCTTAGCTAGTTAAGGCAGTGACCAAGCTATTGAGCTGGGGAGAGAAAACAATACAGTACAATCAATTTCTGCTGTTTATTTTAAGGGAGCAGTTAATATTCAAGCAGATTACTTGAGCAAGAACAAAATATGCCAAGGAGATTGGTCTTCGAACTAAGAAGTATTTGATACATTAAGCAGTACTTTAGGGCCGTTCCAGGTGGAATTGTTTGAATCTGGCAGAAATTTGAAACTTAAAATCTTTTTGACGGATGGCAACACAGATGCAGACCAGGCTTAGGGGTTCCATGGAAAGAATTCTATCTCCCCTTCCACCTTTGCCAGTACTGCAGAGGGTTCTGTCAAAAGTGCACATGGAAAGGATACATTTGTGTTGATTGCATCTTACTGGTTATGTAGAGCACAGTTTCCATTCCTCGTTCAAATGTTGATCAAACCTGCTTGGCAGTTACCAGAGAGGAAAGATCTGTTATTTCAGAGTCCAGTATTTCATTTGAATCCAGCGTGGCTGAGATTGACCAGCTGGCTGTTAAACAGCAATATTTGAGAGACCACGGATATTTGGAATCAGTAGTGGATATGATTTTAGCTTCAAGAAGGCAATCCACTCAGAGGATATATGAGGTGATGTGGAGGTTATTCAAGAAATGGTGTAACAAAAAGATGGTGCTGTAGAACAGGTGCAAATACCATATATATTGGCATATCTTCAAGATAAAGGTTTAAGAGCTAATACACTGAAACAACTGTGGCAGCTCTATCAACAATTTTGAAATCAGAAACAGATTCTTTCAAGTCATCCTTATGTGAAAAGGTTTTTAAGGGGAGCAAATCTTTTCTCCTAGAGTACACAGCACTTAAAGTTTATGTGAAAAGGACAGAAAGGACTAGACATGCAGAAAAACAAAACAAAACACTCTTCTTTGTTTCTTTTCATCCAAAGATTTGAGGAAACAAGGCAACAAGAACTATGTTGTCCAGATGGAATAAAGCATGCATCTTCTTTGGTTACAGCTGCTCACAAGTTCTGAGGCTCAGAAATCATGATCGCATTCTACTGGGTTTGTGGCAACCATCAAGTGCATATAAAGTTATGACAACATTGGAGGAAGCATGTAAATTGCCTAGATGCCTTGCCTTCTACCTTCATAAGGCATACAGAATTAAATGCAAGTCTGCTTAAGCATCCTTCAGATGGACAGTCTTGCAGACAGCAGCAATAAATAGATAAAATGGTACCCACTTGTGAGAATGGGATTGGGTATATCTCATATGAGAATCTGCATGGTCTAGTAGTTTGAGCACTGGACTAGAACCATGGAGACCAGGGTTCAGTTCCCCGCTCTGCCGTGGAAACCCACTGGGTGATCTTGGGTGCATCACACATTCTCAGCTCCAGAAAACCCTGTGATAGGTTTACCTTAGGATTGTCATAATTCAAAAATTACTTGAAGATGCACAACAACAACAAATGTCCCATATGTGTGGATTGCTGAGGTCATCGAGAGAGTGAGAGGCTGGTACTTACCCTGAGTGATTATTCTTGGATGACTGCATGAGCAATCCACCTCCACCTGGGATGTTATTAGTAGTTTAAAGTTATAGTAAAATAATAGTATTTTTAAAAATTTGCTATGTTAGGTTTCTTTCAGAGTAATTTCTTAGTGGCAAGCCTTTGGAATTAAACTAGGTAAAGGAGAATGGGGTCATTTTCAATTGAATTAGAACTTTTAGACTCCTGTCTCAAGATGCTGGCATGAGAGATAAGCTTGTGTGTGTGGATTGGTCATGCGCTCATCCAAGAGTGATCACTCTTCAACTTCAGTAGCAAAAATTGTCTCAAATTTCAGACAGATAGTATCGTTCCTCTGCTGTAGCAGTATCCTATAGCATCTTGAGGACTGAGCTAGTACTGATTCTATCAGATTCACACACTGAATTCCTAAGTTGTGTGTGTGTGTGTATATATGAAGGAGAAAAGAGAAGGGGATGAATTTCAGGACTAAGAAAAGGCCTTGAAAAGCAAAAGGCAGTAGAAGTGGAGGCGTACCCAGAGAAGCTGATTGTCTCTCACAGGTAAAAAGTTCAACAGGGTCACCTCTGGTTTTGTAGGGATCTATGGAGCTGGTTGCCTTATTACTGAAGGCTGTCGTGGTGAAGGAGGCATTCTAATCAACAGTGAAGGTGAAAGATTTATGGAGAGATATGCACCAGTTGCCAAAGATCTTGCTTCAAGGGATGTTGTGTGTCGCTCTATGACTATTGAAATCCGTGAAGGAAGGTAAGTCTGATTGTATACAACTGTCACTTCTGTGAATGTATTTATAGATGTGGTGCCCAGATTGCTCAGTTTCTTAAAATAGATGAGTCCGCTATGTTTTAAAGAACACAGGATCGTGTAGGGGCATTTTGCTGACACAACTTCTGTTTGGGCCAGCAGTTGTGCTTTATGTAAGATTGTATAATAAGGTATCCTGTACCCCCTTGAGCAAACAATTCCCCATTGCACAGTACAGTGAGCTGGCTTATTGGCCCTCTGGCACGCAGGCACAGCCCTACCTTCCACAACTAAAATGCCTGCTGATAATCTGTAGGATGCACTGAGAAGCTACCAGCCATACTTCCCCTGCCAAACTGAGTACTTATATAATCTGTACATAAGTACACCCATGGAATGTTACGCTCTGTCACCTGAAACAGGATCTCACCCTGAGATGATTTTCCTGAGCATATTTGTAGAGAGGACTGGATCACACACTAGCCTGTATATATATGTAGTTGGACGTGAGAGAGTCATGTCTAGACATTCATGTTTGTAGACAATGCTGGATGATCAGGCATGTCTTAAACATGTACATGTGAGACAATTCATTATTCACTAAGGAAAGAATACTGTGTGGATGTGTACACCAAAGCAGAGAAGTTGTGAAAGAAGAGAAAAAGACGTGTACATGGCCATGACATGCTTCTGCATTTTAATTGTAATCTTAAAGAATTATATGCATGTATTTAAATTTTAGAAACTGCTGCTAGGCAAAAAGATGTTTGACATTTTCATGTTGCTGTGACTGCTATGCTTGCTAGTCTTTCCAGATAAATTAGTGGGTGAATTAACAAGGTTGCATCTGGGCATTTATGAAGAGGTTGTAGCTATATTTCTTTTTTTAATAACAGAGGATGTGGACCTGAGAAAGACCACGTGTACTTGCAGTTGCACCATTTGCCACCTCAGCAGTTAGCAACACGTCTTCCTGGGATTTCAGAAACTGCTATGATATTCGCTGGTGTGGATGTCACCAAAGAACCCATTCCTGTTCTGCCCACTGTGCATTACAATATGGGAGGTATCCCTACAAACTACAGAGGGCAGGTAATTTTTCATAAACAGTCATATTCAAGGAGGAGGGGGATATTTGTGGCTTTGTTTCTTGCAGCAAACTTGATGACAAATCCACCCTCAGTTTTGCTTTCTTCACCCTTTCTCTTCTCTTCTCTTTGCCATCACTACTTTCTTTTCCAGTGTTGGCAAAGAACTGGTTACTTGCCTGTAACTGTGGTTCTGCGAGTGGTCATCTGTGCCCTCACACACTAGGAGCTTTTGCACATGCGCGGTAGCGCTCGGAAAATTCTAGAGCTTAGTAGCTTGGCGGGAACCCCTCCCCCATGCCGGTACTGAGCATGCTCAGCCCGCCAAGCAACGGTCTCTCCTCAGTTCTAGAGTCCGCCGATAAGGGACCTGAGAAAGAGGGGACGGCTGGGCGGGTGTGTGTGAGGGCACAGATGACCACTTGAAGAACCACAGTTACAGGCAAGTAACCAGTTCTTCTTCTTCGTGGTCTCTGTGCCTCACACACTAGGAGATTTTGTAGCTTACCAGTAGGACGGTGGGTCAGGTCCTAGAGTACGGAAGCCAACACCGCTCATCCGAAACGGGCATCTCTACAGGACCGGCAGTCCAGTCTGTAGTGGCACACGAAGGTCGATGGTCGAGACCAGGTCGCCACACGGCAGAGTTCCTGCAGGTCCACACCTCGCGGGAGAGCTGCTGAAGATGCTACAGCTCTGGTGAAATGAGCCCGGAGCAAGGCTGGTGGAGGCTGCTTGGCGAGTTCATATGCCAGCAGGATGGTCTGGGCCACCCATCTGGAGAACCTCTGGGTGGACACTTTGTGGCCTCTCTGACACCGGCCGTAACACACGAAGAGGTGCGGAGTGTGGCGAAAAGACGCAGTCCGGTTTGTGTAAAAAGCCAAGGCCCGACGAACATCAAGGGAGTGGAGGGACCGCTCCAGAGGAGTCGTCGGGTCAGGGTAGAAGGTCAGCAAAATGATGTCCTGACTGAGGTGGAAGTGTGAGACCACCTTGGGCAGGAAGGAAATATCAAGGCGAAGGATTACCTTGTCCCTATGGAAGACAAGGAAAGGCTCATCAGCCCGCAGCACTGTCAGCTCACCCGTTCGCCTAGCTGAGGTGACAGCTACCAGGAAAGCAGTTTTGATGGTCAGAAGTCTGTCATCCGCAGTAGCCATGGGCTCAAAGGGCGGTCATGTCAGCTGCGACAGTACCAGGGACAGTGACCAGCGCGGTACTGGCGGCGATACTGGTGGGTAGAGATGTAAGCCCTTCATGAACTGCTTCATGGTAGCATCCCGGAAGAGAGCTGCCGATGGAGAGCCTCGAGGTTGGTAGGCCACAATAGCGGCAAGGTAGACCTTCAGGGACGGGAATGCAAGTCCTTGCTGCCGAAGGTGGAGAAGGAAGCGGAGCACGGTACGCAGGCCAACAGGCGATACCGGCTCGCCTCACGCCTCAGCAAAGGCAACGAACTTCTGCCACTTGTAGTGATAGTTGCGGCGCGTCGACTCCTTCCTGGCCACGGTCAGGACGTCCTGGATGGTCGGATCCTCTAAGGTGTTATCCTCCACGTGTGGAGGGCCAGGAGGGGCAGGTCCGGATGGAGAACGAGACTGTCGGAGTGCGACAGGAGATCTGATGCCGTCAGGAACCTGAGGAGTCGACCGTGAGCGGCCTCGAACAGGGGCCCAAACCAGTGCTGCCTCGGCCAGTACGGGGCTATGAGGACGACATCGGCTTGGTCCGCGAGGATCTTGGCGACCACTTGACCCAGGAGTGGGAACGATGGGAACGCGTAGAGGAACCATCGCTCCACTCGAACTGGAAAGTGTTGCCGAGAGAGCCCTGGCCCCGGCCGGCTCTCAAGCAGTACCAGCGACACTTCCTTTTCCGGCTGGTGGCGAAAAGGTCGGTCGTCGGCTCGCTCCACCGGTCTCGTATCATCTGGAACCCTGCCCTCCAAAGGGACCACTCGTGGTGGCAGGAGGTGTCCCTGCTGAGGGTGTCTGCCGTGGTGTTCTCTTGGCCCGCTATGTGTACGGCGATCGGATGGACCCAAAGCGACACGCACCAGTCCCACAGCTGAAGGGCGATGGTGAGAAGGGTGGTTGAATGGGTCCCCCCTTGTCTGTTGACATAACAGATGGCTGTTGTGTTGTCTGTTAAGATCAGAATTGTGTGGCCGGCGACCAGGTTGCGAAATGCCCTCAGAGCCTTCCAGATGGCGAGCACCTCGAGGGTGTTGATGTGAAGGCCGATCTTGTCGTCGATCCAGCGTCCCCGGACTCTGAGATCGCTGCAGTGCGCTCCCCACCTGAACAGGGAGGCATCTGTCGTAGCCAGGGGGTTGGCTCTTGGAACGGCATCCCTGACAGCAGGTGATGGTAAGACAGCCACCAAAGCAGAGAGCGACGCACCTGTGGAGGAATCCGCAGGCGGAGCCTCTGGTCGTCTAGGAGCGGGTTGAAGGGCCTGACGAACCAGTGCTGGAGCGGGCGCGCACGGAGTCGAGATAGGTAGGTGACTGACATGGTTGAGGCCATGTACCCGAGAAGCTGCTGAATCGTCCTCGCTGATACTGTTGGGGCATCGAAAGTGGCAGATGCGGCCCGACGAAGGGTTCGTGCACGCTCCATGGGCAAGTATGCCCTGGCAGAGACCGAGTCCAGGGTCGCTCCGATGAAGTCGAGAACTCTCGCCGGCTCGAGGTGCGACTTCTTCGGATTGACCCAGAGGCCAAGACGGGTCAGAAGAGAAAGAGTCTGGTGGATGTCTTTGTAGAGTTTCTGTCTGCAGGAAGCCACCAACAGCCAGTCGTCGAGGTAAGGGTAGATGGACACGCCTTTCGCCCACAGGTAGGATACCACAGGGGCCATGCACTTGGTAAAGACCCTGGGAGCAGTGGAGAGTCCGAATGGCAGCACCCTGTATTGGTAACAGGTGCCATCGACCGTGAATTGAAGGTACTGTCTGTGCTGCGGGCGAATGGAGATGTGGAAGTAGGCATCCCGAAGATCGATGGAGGCGAACCAGTCCCCTCGTCGAAGGAAGCGGAGGATCGAAGACAAGGTTACCATCTTGAACCTTTTGGGGCGGATGTGCTCATTCACCCCTCTGAGGTCCAAGATTGGTCACAGGGTACCGTCCGATTTCGGTACCGTGAAGTACCCGGAAAAGAAGCCAGTGGTACTGGCCGAGGATGGGAGTTCTTCGATCGCTCCTTTTTCCATCAGGGACTGGATCTCTTCCAGCAAAGCCGAGCTGGCCAGGGTGGAATAGTAGACGCCTCGCGGAGGTATACTTGCAAACTCGATGGCGTAACCAAGACGGATGATGGAGAGAACCCAAGAGTCCGAGGTGATGTGGCGCCATTCGGCGAGATGTCTGGCCAGGCTCGGATGGTTTTCTAGGGCTGCTGGCAGGTGGAAGAGTGGCTGTGGTGGCATCCTGCGAAGGTGGTCAAAACTGAGACTTTGTCCCGGACGAAGACTTCTTCGAAGAGGAGGCTGGGCGTCTCTGAAGAGGCCTCCATGCAGAGGACAAGGTCGAAGGGCGGGACGGGACCAAACGAGGCGATCGCGGTTGGAGTGTTGACGCTGACGACCTGCGCCACAAGGACCGTGAAGCGAAGCTACGGCAGGACTGTGAAGGCTGGGGTATGCCCATCTTCTTAGCCGTCAGGCGGGCTTTGACGATGTGGTCCATCGCCTCATCAGTCGTCGCACTGAACAAGCCCTGGCAGTCGAAAGGGAGGTCTTTGATTCTCCTTCTGGTGTCCTCCTGCAGACCCGACGAGTGCAACCACGCATAGCGGCGTAAAGCTACGGAGCCCACCATCTCCCGCGCCGCAACCTCCACGGAGTGCCTGGATGAGATGATCTGCTGGTTGGCGAGTGCTACTGCCACGTTAAAGAACTGCGTAGCACTCACCCGATTCTCCTCGGGGAGGTTGGACAGGAGAGGACAGAATCTGTCCAGCAGGTTCCTCAGGTAGGCCGCGAGGCAGGCTTGGGTGTTGGACACCCTGGCAATCAGAGACCAAGCTGAGTAAAATCTCCTGCCGAAGGTGTCCAGCCTGCGGCCCTCTCGGTCCGGCGGGGTGGTGTGCGCTCTCCCACCGCCCTTGGTCTGGGCAGATTCAACCACGACAGAGTTCGGTACCAGGTTTGCGAACAAGAACTCAGCCCCCTCTTTTTGGGTCCGGTATAGATGTTCTAACTGGTGAGGGATCGGCTGGGCAGATGCCGGCTGGGCCCATGGATGTTTAAGGGCCTCCATCAAGGCCGACAGGAATGGTAGCGGTGCCATCGATGGTGGACGGGCATCCACATAATGGAAAACCGGATCCTGCACGGCCAGAACCAGGTCCGCGACCTTTAATCCCAATGCCGTCACCATCCAGAAGAGGATATCAGAGAATTGCTTCACATTCTCCGGTGCCGACTCTGGTGCGGGATCTCCAAAAACCAAGGGAGGCAACTCGTGGGGTCATAGTAATTTGCACCACTGTAGGCCGCGGGTGCTGGATCGCCTGGGTGACTGTAGTGGCAGGAGCCGAAGGTTGCACAGGAGCAGACTCCGAAGTTGGGCGTGACACTGTCAAGGTGACCCTTGGTGGTGGGGAGACAGCCCGATAACAGGGCGAGCGCTCACGGGATCTCCGATGACGTGGTGATCTCGAAAAGGAGCGGGAACGTGATCGCCGATATCATGGATGGAATGCGGAGCGCGATGGAGGGCGCGAGCAGCGATAAGGCGACCACTGTCTCACATCAGGGTGGTACCGGCCCCTATACTCTGGGGAATAGGACCGGTACGATCCTGGATACTCCCGCCAGGAGTGTTCTCGACCATACCTCACGATATGAGATGCGGAGGAATACGGCGAATCAAATGGGGTCCGAGACAGGGGCCATTCCAGATGGGTCTCCCGACGGCGTGGGGACCGACAGCTCACGCTTCGTTCAGGGGAACATGACTTGCTCCTGGCGGAAGACTCCCGATGGTGGGGCGAGACCGGAACATTCTCTGGGCGGTCCACCACTTCAGGGTGACCGAGCGGAGACACCATGGCAGTAAGTAGCGGCGGGCCAGAAGGCACAGCCGAGCCAGCGGTCACCTCCTCATCGGAGACCTCCAGAATTTCCTGGGGTTCCGAGTCTTCGCCTGGGTCTTCAGGCTGCTGGGTCGGAGGAGGCGTAGGAGGGGAAGGCCTCTTGTGAGGAGAGTGCCGCTTCTCCTTCCTTTTCTTCTTTTTCTCCTTCTCCTTCTCTTTCCCGGCTTCTTGAGGGGCAGGACGCTTACGCTGAGCAGCAGTAAGCGGCCTAGGTGACTTAGCTGCCTGCGAGCCTGCAGGAGCCTCCCTCAAAGTTGACGCCACCGAAGAAATCTTCGGAATTCTCGGCAAGGCTATCGGGGGTCAAGATGATGGTACCGATCCCGGTACCGTCGATGTTGTCGGGGCGGCAGCCGCCGGAACCGACGAGGGAGTGGTCACAGGTCGGCTGGATGTCGATGGTTTAGAAATCGCGGGCTGAACAGACGGCTGATCCCTCACTCGGAGAGACTCTTCCCAGCAGTGAGATTTCAAGTGGGCCAAGCGGTTCCGCAGAGTCTGGGCGGTGAAGTCACAGCAGATAAGACAAGCCTTAACGTTGTGAGTCTCTCCCAAGCAGAAGAGGCAGTCACTATGACCGTCTGTCAGCGTAACCTTGCGACCACAAGTGTTGCAAGGCTTAAAGAGAGAAGACATAGAAGTCCAAGGAAGGAAGACTCACAAGGGATGGCGGAGAAGATGGCATAGAAGACGAGGTTGGAGAAGACAGAAGACGGGGGGTAGAAGCTAAAGGAGGGGTTGAAAAGATCCGAAAGTCACCAAACCAAGTCCGAAATCCAAAAAACGAAGTCCGATAGTCAAATCCAAGTCAAAAACCAGAGAGAAAAACGATCCAAAAAGCCAAAGGGCGCTACTAAGCAAACAACCTTCCGTACGAGACGGCGGACGAGAAAGAACTGAGAAGAGACCGTTGCTTGGCGGGCTGAGCATGCTCAGTACCAGCATGGGGGAGGGGTTCCCGCCAAGCTACTAAGCTCTAGAATTTTCCGAACGCTACCGCGCATGCACAAAAGCTCCTAGTGTGTGAGGCACAGAGACCACGAAGAAGAACAGTTATTTTTTCACTGCAATAAAGTGAGTGTGCCATGCTGATGTTTGTTATTTTGTAATTTCAGGTGATTACACATGTGAATGGCAAAGATCAGATAGTACCTGGTTTGTATGCTTGTGGTGAAGCAGCATCTGCCTCTGTTCATGGTGCTAATCGTCTTGGAGCAAACTCTCTCTTGGACTTGGTAGTCTTTGGTCGTGCATGTGCTCTTAGCATTGCAGAATCCTGCAAACCTGGTAGGTCTCCTCCTTTGTTTTTCATTCTTTTATTGCATCTCTTAAGCAGGGTTGACACTCTGCAGTTCTGAAATTGTAAAGACTTAATTGCACTCCCAGGAATCAACTTACGCCTGAAGGTAATGAAGGTATAATGCAAGTGTACAACCTGATCTAATATACTGATCAGAATCTATTACAATTACATAGTCTGAGAGCAGCATCTCTTTCATTATAACTATGCTGATTATTATAATTGTTAATTATCAGCAACAAGAAAAAGAACATATGTATTCAACCTTTTCTTGTAAGAAAAGATGGAAGCATGAATACATGCTTCTCCCATTTTATAGCAGTAGCAGTTACATTTCTAGACCACTTATCAGTGCAAAAGCACTCCCTAAGCGTTTATAATGTGTTTTAGCTAGTTGCCCTCAACAAGCTGGGTACTCATTCTACCAATCTATGAAAAAGGATGGAAGGCTGAGTCATCCTGAAGCCCTGCAGGATGGAACTCACAACGCTGTGGCTGCAGTACCGGCATTTAACCACTGCACCACTAGGGTTCTTGTTTTTATCCTTATTACAATCCTGTGAGGCATGCTAGGCTGAGAGATTATTACCAAACCAAAGTCACTTAGCTTCATGGTTGAATTTCAGCCTGAGTCTCACCAGTTGTATGTTGACATTTCAATCAGTACTGCACACCACCTTTGGTAACTGCATTAAAAGCACAGACATATAGTCTCTTCTCAACCCTCTTGGCATAGCTGGGGAGGAATGCAGAGATGAGATATAACTTTAGTCTCCTTCTGGTTTAGCCTAGTGGGTGCTGTAGCCTGTTGGAGAAGATCAAGAAAGCATAAGCTGAAATGGTTCTTTTTCAGCCAATTTGTTCCATATATCATCAACATTCTGTAGGGTTGGGGCACATGACCCTCGCAAAAGTGGAAAAATCACAAATATCAAAGCGTCTGTGTGTGTATCTGTGGGAAGGGGTCTGAGACATGGTGGGGAGAGTGGGCACTCAGAATCTAAACTAGGTCAGGGAAAAGATGGGAGAGGGGGTCAGCATGGTGGCCCTATACTTCCCTCTCTCTTGCCCATCTCTTTCCATGGGTGTAGAAGGGGCATCAGGAGAGGGTTTGTGGTGCTGAGAAATTGAGCTACGAGCCATCCTTAGCTGGTCAGGCAGTGGCTGGTAGAGGAGAAGGAGGATGACCAGAAGCAGGTTTTTAATGACTGCATGGCCTCATCAGAGCTGCTATGAAGGAAGGTTCCTCTGGAAAAGAAGCACTTGAGGTCGGGGGGGGGGAGGGTTAAAGAAATATGCAAATCAGATCTGCGCAATCAAAGCTACAAATGTTGGAGAGCCAACTGTAGTGTAAAATTGATGTGGATTTTTACCTCCGGTCAGCAACAAAAGCCCAGTCTTAAAAGCAAACAATGATAATGTCTCTTGTGCAACTCTAAACATGCCCATTTGTAGCAAAGAGTGAAATTGTGTAGGGAGGGTAGAATATATTTATTACTTTTTAGGCTGGTCTATAATCAGAGTTCTCTGAGTGACACACAAGACATTAAAAAACAAAATATGAGCACTATAATAAAGACTGTATGTAACAGAATGAAGATAAAACAAGCAGCAGTGAATAAACACTACTACACCTACAACTAATGTAGTATAAGCACAAAATGGAAGAGTGTTACAACAGAGAACTCTACCAGGAACTTGTAAAATACTAATTCTTTTTCTCTGAAACATAAGGAGGAGGGAAGAATGTTTGAGTCCTTTACATTCTCCAGAACTCAGGGAAGGAAAGGGAGATTGGATCTTCAAGAAGGGGCTTGATGGCAGCACTACTACTTCCACTGCACTGGGGAAAAGTGGGCAAGTCTGGGCAAAACCCAGTCACACACCAGCCCCTCTTTTTGCCACACCCCTGCATTCCTTTTAAGAAAAATGTTTCAGGAAAAATATTAACAATAGTAATAATTATGAACTAATTTTTGCATGTTTAAATATAGTTAAACAATGCTTCTGTTTACTCTGATTAGGGGAACCAGTTCCATCAATTAAACCAAATGCAGGTGAAGAATCTGTAGCAAATTTGGACAGATTGCGCTTTGCCAATGGAAGCATCAGAACATCAGAACTGAGGCTTGATATGCAAAAAGTAAGAAAGATTCACAGGTTGTGAATAAAATGTATTGTGAACATAGAGCAAATGATTAATGTGTTCATTTGAAATTTCCATTTTGAAACTTCAGAAATTAATTTGTCTTTCCTAAAAAGATTCTGCCCTGGTCTTTTTCAGGTTAGCGTTTTCTGTAATCTAAATCTTGGCAAATGGCTGAGATGTACATTGACTTAGTAGCTAGGTTGCTGGGTTTGGAAAAGGGGAGGAGGGAGGAAGCCAGACTGGAATTCTAATCCAAGCAACCAAGCCACTAAATCACAGTAGGGCTCATCCATTTGCCAAGATTTAATTTATGGAAACCTCTAATCTGGAAAAGATCAGGTGTCAGAATTCTTTGTGTATCCTTCCTTATAATTCAACTGAATCTAAGTCAGAAGGTGGTAATAGTGATGTTCCTTGGAAACAGTGTGGTATTTATCTGCAGCTATAAGCTCTTCTGTGTGTATCTCCCTAAGGACTGAAGAGATGATGCACTGTTCAAGAGAACTTTAATTTGTTGTATGTAGCCTTGACGTTTCTCACCCTTATTTTAAAACTTTGATGACTATTTAGTTTTTTTCAAGGTATATATTAGAGAAAGATTGGTGTCCTATGTAGACTCTGAAAGGTGTTTTATACAGACCCTGAAGTGATGTTGTGCAATAGTGCCCATATAATACAACTAGTACAAATGCTGGGGAAACTGACAAAATCTCTCAGAAGTGCTAACTGGGCATTATCAGACCTTTACAGAGAGAAGAATATTCTGCCTAAGATTGTATTGTCAACAGGATCATGGAATTATGGAATGTTTAACGCTTATTTGCCTATGTTCAGAGATACTAGGATACAACCCATCATAAGTGTTTTGAAAACAGTAGGTTAAACTCTTCTGTCAATTTCTAACAAAAGTTATTTTCTTAACTTCTCTTGAAACTTTGGAAGAATATGTTTCTTGATCTTGTTGTTTTTACAGACAATGCAGAGCCATGCTGCAGTGTTTCGTACAGGCCCTGTCCTACAGGAAGGGTGTGAGAAAATTTCTAGTCTTTATAGCAGTATGGATGACCTGAAGACATTTGACAGAGGTATACCCCGATATAGATTGCTACATTCTATCCTGGTGTTTACAGTGTTTCCTCAAATGTTTAAAAGCTTGGGTTTGGTTTTTTGTTTTGTTTTTTTGGTAGTAGCTAGGAGATACTTCCAGCATCAGTTTGATTCAAAAGCAAATAATAATGGAATAACGTATTTGGAGAAAATGTATCAAAGCTATCAACTGTTATACTATAGGGCTTTTTTGAATATCCATTTGGCAAATATTGAGCATATGTTCTCAGTCTTTCACCTTTCAGGAATACTGTCCACTGTGACTTCCATGTCACAGCTTTTGCAGTATGTTTAAAGATGCATCTTCTGTTCAGGGGCGGGACAAGAGTTGGGGCCCATGGTCTCATTGGTGGTGCATTTGACCTTATAGTGCATTTCACAGTACAGTGGGCAAGCTGGCCTTTTTTAGTAAGCAGTCCACTGTTGCTGATATCTTCACTGAAGAACACTCAGTTCTTAATAATCCCAAGATTCTGTACAACATATTTTGAAAATAGCTCATTTAAAAGTCCTGGAACTGTGTGTGATCTTAAAACAAAACAAAAGAAAAAGAAGAAAGGAAAAAAAACCTACACTAAGATAAAATTCTGTACAAAAAAAAATGACAGATTGTGATTATTAAGCACATCGATATTTTGTTTAATTCTGATGATTCTTATCAGTTGCCCAGCAGAAAAAAATTCAGCAAGCACAAAAAAGGGCTACTACAGATTCAATTGTACAAAAATCAAGTTAAATAGAATAACAGGATTTGACAGAACCTTATCTTTAAAACAGCGCACAGCTATCTGCTAGACCAGGGATGAGCGATGTGCAATTTCTCCAAATTATTTTTGTGGCTTCCAACCTCCATGGACTCCCTAGGGCTCAAAACAATTTTTTTTTTTTTTTTTTTTGGCCTCAGATTGACCCAAAATGCCCTTCCAAGGGCCTCTCAAAACATTGTGAGAATTCTTCCCATAGCCCTAGAGGATATTTGGGCAAAAACTGTTTTTTTTCCCTTGGAGTGGGGGGTGTGGTGGGGGTTAATACAGGCTCCTAACCTTCCGCAGTTGCTCACTCCTGTGTTAGGCAGAGAGAGGTATCTGTGCCTGAAGAATGCCAGAAGTGGCAAATTGCACTGCTTTTCAACTTCCTGCAGAACTATTGCTGTCTGGCCTCCTCTGTTCCTGCTATTGCCTTGCCCTCTCCCTTGCTTCATTTCACACCTCTGCCTTGGACCTCACCTGCCATCTTGCTTCCCCGCTCCCTCTGGTTTATCTTACTTTGTGTCACTTCCTGCTTACCTTTTATACAGCAGCAATTGCTGCACAAAGTGGCCTTTGCTGTTTTAAACAGAGTGCAGATACGCAGGCAGGTGAGAGCAGTACTGGTGTTATTGTGAGGCATGAGCAGCGATAGAGAGAAGTGAAATGAGAGTTCAGGGGATAATGTAGAATAGTGGCAACCTAGAGTCTCTCAGGATTTGAGAAGAATGAGTTGACATTACTTCTGCGTTATTTCCTCCTTTCTTGCTTTTTCACCTTGCCATATGCAGGTGAAATGACAGAGAGAAGCAGCAGTTGGAGGGAGTGGACCCAGAGGAGACATGGTGGGTGAAGGGAGGTGCAAAGGACAGAAACACTGTTCTTTTTGTTTTTTCTTTCCATCCAAGGAGACAGGAGATCTTAGGCCACCCTTCCCAGGGTTCCATGGAATGCATATTGAATATCAGCATAAAGTTTCTACTAAGGGAGAAAACTATCATTTCCACCTGTGATGGGAGTTTAGAAACTGAACAAAAATTTTAAATAATGGTACAAAATATAAATTGGCACTGTTGAAATTTGCTACAGGCTGCTAAACAACATGGAAGGCAGCTTTGCAAACTATGATATGAGAATTTTAATATGAGAAATTACACTGACAGTTTGATCCAATGAATGTTGTCTCAGAAATTGACCCCATTGTGTTTAATGGTGTTTACTCCTGGGTAAATGTTGAGAATTGCAGCCTAAACTACAAGCAATGTTATGTATCTATCTACTTTGTGAGCTGATACTACTGCATTTTGCTAAGGGGAAACTGATTCAGACCCCCAGACAACCTAAATTTATTTTCAAACCATTTCTTGGACCCCAGGTATTATCTGGAATACTGACTTGGTGGAGACTTTGGAATTACAGAACCTGATGCTCTGTGCTTTGCAAACTATTTATAGTGCAGAAGCTCGGAAAGAGTCACGTGGTGCTCATGCTCGGGAAGATTATAAGGTATGAGTACTTTAATCCAGAGATGAGAATTATGTAGTGCTTCAGATGTTGTTAAACTTAAGTTGCTAGCATTTCTTACATTGGCTCTGTTGCCTAGGATTGATGAGAGTTTCAGGCAAACAGTATTCGGAGGGCTGCATGGTTGCCATCCCTGCTTTAAACACTTGCTGCTACTTTTGTTCATTTGAACCATTGTCAAATTCATTCTTGCTTAAGCAAAATCTTTCCTAAGTTAAGATTCGGAAATCTTTAAGTAGCAGAATTTCACAGTAATGAAAAAGGCTGTATGTTTCGGTCAGGCTAAAGAATCGGAATTCTGCATTTTGTGTAAGGCTACATCTGCACAGGTCTTCTCATAGTCTAATTTCTCATGGAATTCATTAATTTAATTTTATCGCCAGAACCTTCTCCTTTTTTCTATAAAGCATAAAGTACCTTCCCAGTTCATCCTCATCAACCCATCTTCTTTGAAGAAGACGAGAAGAGCTGTTGCCTTCTTCCAAGGAATAGTTCTTTCTGACTTGTTTATGTAGGCCAGAGCTTTCCAAACTTTTCATGTTGGTGGCACACTTTTTAGAGGTGCATCATTTCACAACACAGTAATTCAGTTTTACTAGCAAACCGGAGGTTAAACTAACCCCTTATAAGAGATACAGCCACATACATAAATTGTAATAACAAAATGTATGGGGACACAACATATCTCATGAAAACCTTTCATATATTTTTAAAAATATATGATTTACAAATAAGAGCATACATTCCCAAGATCATAGGCAACACACCTACACACTTCCAGGCAACACACTAACGGCGCACCGTTTGGAAAGTCCTGATGTAGGCAATCAAAGATAAAAAGTTCTAATCCAGTATTTGCCATTATTTCATAAATACCTAAGCCCTGAAGAACGTTATATTTGGGGTAGGCAAACAAGACAATGGAAATTCAGAATGGATAACTAGGCTCAAAAAGTTCAGTTTTGGTTTCATTATTGGGGGTATATTGTTTTTAAACTAGGTTGTTCACTCATAAATACCTTATTATAAATGCCTCACCAATTCTTCCATAAGGAAGAAACTTACAGTCCTAGCTATTTCTCGCTATTTTGTCCCAAATCAATCACTTTCTCTTTTGAGATCTTTTCTAAATAAATTGTGTAAGTAGGGTGGGCACAGTTGTACAAGCAATACTCTTTTTTAAAAGTGCACAGTCCTGAGAAGGTAGCACATCCCAGTTTCAGTTGATAATGAGACTGTCAAGATGTCTGTCTCAGAACTGCTTTATGTTCATGACTATAATTATGCTTCTAAAACAGGGATCAGGAAAGTGCAGAACCTGAAGTCCCCCATCAGTTTCCCAAAGCCCATCCCCAAGCCCTTCATATGTCTTGTTAATTTGTATTTTCATCATGGTTTGGGAGCAATTTTTGCACAAGAGTCGCACCCTAAACTTCCCAAATATATGCACAAAAACACACAAAAAGCCCTCCCAAAACTCCCCAGACCTCCCCTACAATAGATGCCTCTCTTTCATGCTGTTTTCCTACCAAAATGGTGATAGGAAGTGATTCAGTGCCATTCCTGGTCACCATTTCAGAGGAGAAAAGGAGGGAAATCGATATTTTGGTGTGCAAGTGTGGTTGAAGGCAGAAAATTGGCCTTTGCTGAGTTGTTCTTATTCAAATAATTAAATGAAACTAGATTGCTGTAGTATTACAAAATATTTAATGCTGTTTTGAAACACTGCTAATATTATTTTCTGAATACAACTCCCAAGCTGTTGCTCTTATTTTACACTGGAATTGTATTGTTTAGGTTAGGGTAGATGAATATGATTATTCTAAACCAATCGAAGGACAACAGAAAAAACCATTTGAACAACACTGGAGAAAGCATACCCTCTCTTATGTAGATGTCAAGACTGGGAAGGTAAGTAAACCAGCCCACCTCTAAAATCAGTTTTATCCATGCTGTTCTTAGTACTGAGAAGTTTGATTTACAAACTTCTGTAGATGGAGGACTTCATTTGAAGAAATGGCATGCTGAGTATGTGTCTGAATTATGTTTTGTACATTTGAGATTTACCAGTTTTGCTCACAGCATTCCTGGCCTCACTTCAGATAAATGAATCATCTTGATTGCTGGGCATCTACTGAGGGAAATTTTTGAAGTTGCTGCTCTTGTTTATGCATTGAAACTTGCTTCATCTCAAGAAAACTAAACCACAGATCCTGGGAAGCAATGTTAATGTTTTCTGATTTTCTGAATTGGTTGGTTTTGTAACCATCTTCCTAGTAGAAAAGTCTGTCCCAAATTCATTTTCAGTAAATCCTCTTGCCTTGATCCAGTGGATGCAACAGAACATATTGAGAGCATTCTTATGAAACTTAAAGTTCTCTCCATTACTAGAAGGGCCATGGAGGAGGGGAAAGGAATATGCACTCTTCTTCCTCAGATGCCTGGATTAAGAACTGGCTCTAGTTCTTAAGATGGGGAATGATACATCCTAGGGATACACTGTGGGAAAAGCTTCACTGGGGTGTGTGGGTGTGTAAGTAAAGGCCAGAGCATAGTTAATGATCATCCTCTCTAGGGTATTATAGAAACTACAATTCAAACCAGTAACTTTCCTAAACTTTGGTAAATGTTGCTAACAATGCTGCTTTGCATTTTGAGCCTAAGACTTACATTGTTGTTATGTACCTTCAAGTCATTTCTGACTTACAGTGACCCTGTCATAGAGTGTTCTTGGCAAGATTTGTTCAAAAAGGTTTTGCCTTTGCCTTCCTTTGAGGCTGAAAAAGTGTGAAGGTCACACTCATCCAGTGGTTCTCCATGGTTGAGTAGGGATTTGAACTTGTCTCCAGAGTTGCAGTCTAACACTCATATTTGAATTAATCTGAATACTGGGTAACCTGTAGTCCTTCTAGATGTTGCTGGACTCTACTACGTATCAGCCTTAGCCAGTATGACTAATGATAAAGGATGGTGGGACTTGCAGTTCATAAATACCAGGAAGGCCACAGGTTTGCTACCCTTATTCTAGAAAATCTTAGCCTTTTACTCTGGTCTTAAGGGTGATGATCTTTATGACCTGATACAAACTTTCCATATCAAAAATTTGTGCAATTCTGACTTGCAGAAAATGTGATTTGAGGAGTTATTCTTGTAGTCTAAGCTTCTATTCTTCACTTAAATATTTGTTAAAAAATATTCAAAAATACCAACATATAGTGATGTCTCATATAGCTTGGAATGAGAGGAATGAGAGAATAAGTGGGCAAAATAATAGCATTAATTTTAATGTAGAGTACAGCCAGCTTTTTAACTGGGATTTTCTCTTTATCCTTCTTCTTTTTAAGGTTACTCTGGATTATAGACCTGTAATTGACAAAACCCTGAATGAAGAAGACTGTGCTACAGTTCCACCTGCGATTCGCTCCTATTAGTGAATTTAATTCTACTTTCCAGCTGCTTTTTCCCCTCCATTTGCTCCTATTCATGTTCCATTGGAATTAGTGAATTTAGTTCAACTTTCTATGTTGTTTGGAAGTTTCTTGGCCTAAGTATGAAAATACTTTACCAGACAGTTGTTGATTCATGGCCATGGATTTAATAACATAAATACAGTGTGGTTGCAGATCTGTTAGTTGTGTCAGTACCAATGCTAATTTCCCAAATGCATCTTGATTTCATACTACATGGGCACACCTGCCTAATACTGTGGGCCAGACTTCCCCAATCAGATTCCCTACCATCTGTAACCCCTAACCAACATGGCCAATGGTCAGGACCAATAGAATTGTGGTCTGAAGGCATCAGACTGGGGAAGGCTGGTTTAAGTTATCTCTATGTACATTATTATGCATTAAGAATGTAGCATATTAAGCAGAAGAAAAGATTATCTTGTATCATGAGTGAAATAGTATGTTAATTTCTCCTTTAACACTCCTGAACACTTTTATATCATACAGACTAATACTGTTACGATTAGGATTGTGGCATATACAAAATAAATCTCTTCAGCAGGGTTTAGTTCCTCAAAAAGAATACTTTTGGATTGATTCCAACTATCTTCAGTACAAACATAGATGAATCTTTATTGCAAGCATGGCACCTGCCTCTCTGAGCATATCCCTGTTTCTCAGCATACAAAAACTAAGAATGCCTCAGAAATGGTATTACATAGATGTGCATCATAAAGGGACAGATTGTTACTTAAGTCAGAGTAGCTCTATCAAAATCAATGGGATTTGATTTCAGTAGGTCTACTTTATAACTAATTTTATATCCAGTCTGACCAATCTAGCAACAAATGTATTGGGACTCAAGTAAGAGTTCCATATACCAAAGAAATGATTATTTTGTTAAAATGAACTATAATTTTATTTAACTCTAGACCATGCTGTGTATGGTTATAAAACACAAAAAAATTAGCAAGTGGACAATCTTCCCTGTTTAATATTTCAGTTTATATGCTTAAATATTCAAGTATCTTTTATTATATGATTATTTCTTTAGTTAATTCAAGCGACTTTAACTTTTAGCTAATGTGACAGCATTTTTGTATTTGGAGATAAATAATTGTAAAACGACACAGATTTTGTCTGTGTTTTTACAGGTTGAGAACTGCATAGCCCTCTAGAATTTGCTCAACTGCAATTCCCAACAGCGCTAACCAGCATGGCCATTGATGAGTTATGCTGGGACCTGCAGCTCGGTAATTAACTACGGGGTCGTACAGTTGCCACCTGTGACTTCTGTGTTTATGTGGATATATTCTAGTGTATAAATGGGTCAGCAATCTGGTAAATTATGCCTTCCAAAAATTTTTTTTAAACAAATGGAGAGTTATGTTAACCTGTCGTTCTTTACTGAGTTGCTAAGTCCAAGGTAAAGGAGAGAGGCTATGCTACTCACTGTATTTAATGTACGTGTTCTGGGGATTGGCGACACTATTATATATAATCACATACAGCTCCTGTTAACTCAGTGTTTCCCAGACTTTGGTCCTCCAGGTTTAGACTTCATCTCTCAGAAGCCCTAACCACCTTGTCCAATAGTCAGGAATTCTGGGAGATGAAATTCAAAACAAGTGGAGGATCAAAGTTTGGGAACGACTGTAACTTATGCCAGAGGAGGAAACCACATGGCCCTTCAGATATTGTTGCATTTCAAGTCCATGGAGTCCTATCCAGTATAGCAGTGGTGGAAACTGATCCTTATTTTACAAAATGTAGAAGGTCACATTTCTACCTTGTACATTAAAAATCTAAGGCCACTTTTGCATTAGTAGTTTATTGCTGGTTATTGTTGACTGATGTATGTATGGTATATCTTTGGTTGGCATCTATAGTAATAAAGCATTATCCATATTTAAATATGTTAGGAGGGCAAAACTATGTATCAAATTAACTTTGGGAAGAAAGCATGTAAATAAAAAAATGTGTGAATCATCTATTACTGGGGTGAAGCCTCATTTTCTTTCTTTTTCCAGGTCAGTTCTTTTTAACTGTTTAAAATGCATGGAAAGAACCAGTATGGTGTAGTGGGTTGAGTGTTGGACTACGAGCCTGGACACCAGGGTTTGAATCCCCACTCACCCATGGAAACCCACTCTCTGACCTTAGGCAAGTCACATTCTCTCAGCCTCGGAAAGGCAAGAGCAAACTCCCTCTAAACAGATCTTGCCAAGAAAACCTGGTAATATATTTGTTTTAGGGTCGCCATAAGTCTGAAATGACTTGAAGGCACACAGCAAAAACAACAAAATGTATGAAATGTTATTCATCATCTCTTGAATCAGAACATCTTTTGAAATAAGAAAAAAAGGACATCAGTTCTAATTAGCTCTCATTTGTACAGTAGGTGACTGTGAGGTTCCCAATGTCCAAATGGTATTAGCTGATACGATGACATCCGCCATAAAATCAAGTGACACTACAGATGGAGGGGTTAGGTGGACAACTTTCAGATCAGAGATAAGAGATTGTCTGGTGTTCCAGACGTTGAATTCTGCTTCTCTGATCTCTAGCATATGATCAGAGATGATAGGCATTGTAGTCTAGCACACATAGAGGTTCTGTACCCTGGCTATAATTTATTTTAAAATGAAATAATATATTTTATTCTCTCCAGTATAGTACTGCAAATTGGGCTCTCCTATGTGACTGTGACACCAGCAGAGTGGTGAAACAGTTAGAAAGGTTGAAGGAATAACAAAAGGTTCTTGGTGTTTTGAGTAGAATCCAGACTTCAGTAATACTTAGAGTAGGTCCATTAAATCAATGGAACTTAAAGCTATCCCATTATTTTACTGGGTCAACTCCCAGCATAAATAAATATCTGGGTCTTGGGATCTCCAAGAGAGATTAAATGTTACTTACTGCTTGCCTTCCTCTGGTAACAAACAATGTGCCTTTCATGGAGTTGGTTGTTCCTTTGACAATCAGAAAGGATTTTGGGCTCCAGTATACATAGGAAATAATCTGTAGTGCTGTGGATTGTCTTACATATACATTAATATTGTATACTTTATGAATAATACTTGCCTTAAATGACTTCCAATGGTTTTTCTCATTCCGTTCTTCAAAATTTTTTTTTTTTTTTGCCATTGGAAGTATGAGGTGGGGACATGAATACACAAATCTGTACCTAGCATAAGACGCAATTTACGAGCATGACAACTTCCTCTGCATAGTTGTGTAGGGAATAACTGCCACTAATGTAATTTCTGAACACGTGAGTTCAGCTTGTAAAATACACTCCACCTTTTAACTAAAGGTCTACAGCCACTTGAAATGCAAGCAATCTTACAACAGTATTGCCATTTAAGTGCTAGAGTGAGGTATTTGATAGATTTAATATGACTTAACACTTATTTACTTCTCAAGACAAGGTGGAGCTTAGCACCACAACAAATTCTTTTAAGTTTTTCCAGCTGGCTTTAGCATGGTGTTAAGAAATGTTGCATATACCTCAGTTTTGGGAGCAATTAGAAAATGGGCAGTGAACAGTGACCTATTACTGTTGTACATGCTATTAACGTAACTAGACACCTGAAATGGAAGGGGAAAAAATGCTATTTTCTCATCCTATTGAAGTAGAGTGAAACTGCTGCCTTGGTCAACAGTGCAACCCTAACGATTCCTACCCCATTCTCGAGGGTGTCTGGCACCGTCTTTTTTCTCTCACACCACACTCCTACAGCTCTCTTTGGCTATTTCCGCACTGCCCTGTTATAGCGCGATTATTCCGCTTTCAACATCCTATGGAATCCTGGGGTTTGCAGTTTAGGGAGGGGCCTCTGAAGTTGTTGAGGTTGATGTTGAAAGCGGAATAATAGCACTATGGCCATTTCTGCACTAGACTGCACTAGGGAGGGGCCCAACCCCAGGATTCCATAGGATGTTGAAAGCGGAATAATCGCGCTATAACAGGGTAGTGCGGAAATGGCCTTAGTCCCGTACTCCTTCACCTGCGTTGGCCTCACCGTGATTTCTGTAAAAGCAGCTGCTGCAGAATCACCGTTGTTGTTTTTAAACGGGGGACGGCTGGACAGAGCGGCGTGGCTGTCTCCTCCAAGAAGGGACAACCAGCAGTGAGGGCTGCCACACCTCTTTCTACCTCAGGTGATGGAAAAGAGCGGGTTAGCCGCGCACCTTCAACACAGCCCCTCGTCTATATACAGTGTGTCTGTGGGAAGGGCGATGAGTCAATCTCTTCGCCTTCGGCCTGAGAGGAGGCGGAGCAGTTGCGCAGTGGTGAAAGCGGGATACCGGCGCAGCGCTGTCTGCGGTGGCGGCCCCACCTTGTTCAGCGGGCTGGCCAAGTCTGCGTTTCAATTTCTAGTCCGTAGAAAAGGCCATAATCTTTTTTTTTTAAAGGAAAACATAGTAGCTCTTGCCCGCCCCGCTAAGAAAAGAGCAATAACTTCTGCAGAAAACAACCACCACACGACAGTAGCTGTCGGCTAGGATTCTCGCCACGGGCGAGAAGGCGCAAGAGCGGAAGCTCACGAACGCATCCCAGTCGCTATTGCGCAAGCGGTACCAAGCTGGGACATGCGCACTGAGTCGGAATTTGTCATCCGAAAATTTGTCGTCCCCTTTCGGTTTGGTTTGATTGGCTTGTGAGGGGGCAGTGGCGCCTCTCGAACCCGGGGTCGCTGATCTGTTCTCCACCTTTCTTCCCATTGGCTGCGCCCTGTTCCATTTTCAGGCCCCTCCTTTTGCCGCCTGCTTAACGTCCAGCCGCCATGCACCGCTCGCTTCTTTCTCTCCAGCGTTTTTGCTGCGCGGGTGCTGCCCACGCGCACCAGCTGCCCCGCCCCCGCGGCTGCCCCCAGCAACGGAGAATGGTGAGCGCGTGGCCTCGTCTGTCGCGCGAGGAGGGAGGGGAGAGGAGCACCGCTGAGGAAAAGCTGCCGTCACGGCCTCTCAAGGGGAGACTCCCACAGAGGGCACCTTGTGGCTCTTGCAGTGGAGGAGGGCAGAAGAGGCGACACATCGGAGGGGGAGGGTACAGGGCGGATAGGGTGCTCCGCTTCATTTTGCCGTGGTGTGGGACCGAGGAGGCCTTTAGCGTGGTTTCGTTTTGGGGGCTGGGCCCGAGTATCGGCTCTTCCTTCCATGTCTAAAACTTTGTTATGGTCGGTTTGCTCCAACCCAGAGTGCAAGTGTAGGTGACGGTTGTGAGAGGCCTCGGGAAATATCAGTGTTGTCCAAAATGCAACGCTTCTGTCTTGCCAGAAGTCAAGAACATCAGGAAAGGCCTTTAAAGGCGTCTCCCTCCGTTTTAAGGAGGCTGTCTTTTGTCTCTCCTCGGAGCTCTTTTAGACTGTACGTATGTGTTGTGTCTGCAGTATCTGAAAGTGAGGCTTGGCTCGTTTTAATTCTGAAAGATATATTCGTGCTCTGCAAATAAAAGTTTGTGAAGTGCAAAGAGTATGATTAGCCAGGAATGTGCAGATCAGGAGAAGAGAAGCTACTGAAGCTGAAACATAAGGATTTGGTGACTTGGCTTGTGTGTGTATATATACATATAGAATAAGAACAAACAAACAACACTACAAAACAATACAAAAAACTAAAAACATACAATACAAATAGAAAATGTATAACAGAGCTACAAATATGTAACAAAACTATAATAAACTACCTAAAAATTTGGTTCCTACCCTTATTGCAAACAGCACATGTTAAGCAGTTACGCCTATTAAATCCTAAATTTATACCAGAATTAATACTTGTTGCTAATCATTCTTACCATCCTAACTATATAAGATTAGTTAGTAAAAATTACTTACAATCAGTTGTGATCACTGAACAATGTATTTTATATAGTAAACTAGTTTAAACTAAGGGAATAACGTTTTAAAGTGACAAATAGAATAAAGCTTCTAATTCCAGTTACTCTTCTCATGTAGTAGTAAAGATCAGTCTAAAATCAATATTTTTAGAAAAACCCATTATCAACCTCAAATCATGCTTGTTCCCTTCCAAATAATCAGTATTCATATTTCCATTTTTTCTCAGCATCCATAGGCTCTTCTGATTCATACAAATCTCTTTCTTCATGAAAATCAGTATTTTTCTTTCTTTTTTCCCCCCCAGAAACAGAGTCATATTTAAATATTCCTAAAAGGCCATTTATCAGATCAGTCATGCTCAAACTATGTCTTTCGTTCTTATAAGTAAAGATCAAATCTTCAGGTTGGTCCCAGCTGGAAGAAATAATCTTTCTGATGAATTTATCTACCAAAGATTTGTACTTTCCCCTTTTCCTTAGAGCTTTTAAAAACACATACAAGTTATCATGAGTTTCTATAATATCTCCTGATCAAACTCTAAAATTTGATCTTTCCACTTTTAAGCTGAAAACTGGGTTATCACTTGAATCCTCATCTTTCTTATATAAGCTGTATTGGCTCTTTCCAGTTCTTGCTGTATACTTCTGTCAGTTTGTGTAATCTTGATTTCAGAGTCGTGAATAATTTCTTCCAGGATTCCTGTTACTTTGTCATTCTCTTGAACTTGCACAGATATTTTTCCAGGGATCTGTTGAATTTATGTTGTTATAACTTCCCCTGTTGAAGTTCTCATGCCATTTGCTAGAGCATCAAGCCTGTTCTCAGTGGAAACTGTGAATTGCCTGAGTTTTGACAGGAATCACACAAAGTACTCAGGCACATTGTCCTCCTAAACTCTTTTCCAATTTTTTGTCATTTTCCAAAGTTAGAGCCATATTTATTTCATAAAAAAAGAAAAGGCATCAGTAGAGTCAATATCCAGTGTCCAATACGCAGTATTGTTATTTCATAATCATCAACTGTTCAGTATATTCTCAAACAAGGCAGCCTGTATTCCCAAACATAGATAAAGACAATTCTTGCATAAACTCTCAGGATAGTAGAAACTGGCACAGTACCAACCAGTAAGCAGACCAACAAAATTACCTGAAAGTGCAGTGTTCGTAGTTCCAAATATAACAATCTTACAGGTAATAACAAAGTCCTGTGTAGTTCAAATATAAAGATCCAGTTAACCAAGCCAAATATAACAGTTCCTTCAGAAAGAAAGAAAAAAATACTCAGTCCTCTAAGAATCAAAATCAAAGTCCACAGGTACAAAGTCAGTTATAAAGCTAATAGTCATGTCCTTAAAGAGTCCAAAAGTAAATTCCAAAGTAAAAAAAAGGACAAAACAACAGTTGACTTATTTGACTTGTTTAAGCAATCATTCCCATAGCAGTAAAAAAAATAGGTCTTGTCACTTTAAATCCTCCATTCCACAGGAAAGCTCTTAAACATTAGGGAAGCAGTTTTGCTGTTGCAATCAAGGGGCTTCTTGTCGTCCTTAAGCAGCAGTATTAATCAGATCAGAATATAAACATACAAGAGGTCTGGATGAAAGTTAATGTCATGTCTTTAAGAGGGGTTGGAAATCACTCATCCCCTGTCTTCTCCAAAGTGCGCAGTTGTCTCAGCTGCAGGATCCACTGTGGCCACAGCGTTCCTGAATGGACATCCTGCTGGTCCCAATCTTGGCTGGTTGGAGTCTTTGGACTCTCTGTGTATTGAAGAGTCCAAAGCCCTCCTTTGTCAAGCATGATGCTTCACTATCGAGTGATTGTTCACTAGATTGTGTCCTCCAGTAACCCAGACAGAAAGCAGAACCCTTGGTGACTAGGCTTTTGAGTTGAGATTCGACTTGTGGCTTGTTGCCACAAGTTGACTTTTGACTGTTAAAAGGTAGTACAGTTGCTCCTTGATATCCATTAGGGTGTCGTTCTAGGACCTTCCTCCCCCATGGATACAAAAATTAGTAGACGCTCAAGTTCCATTATTTACAATGGTATGTTAAAATGGCATCTTTTATATAAAATTGCAAAAATCAAAGTTTGTTTTTTTGCATTTTTTCTTTTAATATTTGAATGGTTTTATTATTTGGTTGGTTAAATCTGTTGGTACAGAATCTGCAGATATGGATGGCCAACTGTAGTACTACTGGAGTTTCAATTTTTTTTCTTTTTTTCGTTCTTTCTTGCTTTTTTTGTTTTATCTTCCATGCCCAACTTAGTTTTGAAGGAAGATGAACCCTTACAGACTTTCTTCCCTCCATGCAGAATTGGAGGGTTCCCACAGAGGTCACACTCTGAGTTGTTCTGTGGCAGGTGAGGTTTTTGGTCTTTAGAAGCAGTATGTGGACAGTTCTTCCTCTTTAGGGCTAAAAAATTGAGACTTGTATACCACTTCTCACATGGCACAAAAATGCATCAGGATTTTCTAGGAAACTTGGGTCATAAAATTTTCTGTAGCTGTAAATTAGTTGAGATTTGATGTAACATGTTCTGTGTGACCTGTATTGGAAAGAAAAACTTAAAAAGTGTACCTTATTAATCTTATGCTTATTAATTTGCCAGATTAGAAGAATAGTGTGGGTGGAAAATCAGTAAACCGCTATTCAAATACAGTATTCAGACAAATATAGTTTATTTTGAAGTTATTCTATCGATTACTTTTCAGTGTCTTACAATCTTAACGGTTCAGTAACCATGTACTTACATTTGTTGTTATGTGCCTTCAAGTCAACTTTGAATTACAGCAATTCTGTCATGAGTTGTTCTTGGCATGATTTGCTCAGAGGTGATTTAGCAATGCCTTCCAGGAAACTTTAGAGAAAAGCAATAAATCATTGGAAACTATTAGCACATTGTATTTGCTGGTGTATAAGATTCACTTTTTTCCCCAAAAAATACTGTTTGAAAAAGGGTTGCATCTTATACGCCAGTATGTCTTATACACTGGCAGATAGTATTTGCCAGTGTATAAATGGGGTATGTCTTATACATAGATGCATCTTACACACCAACAAATACGGTACTGTGTTTGACAGGCTCGAAGACTGTGTATGTCAGAGGGCCACTGCCACTTCTGCCTGCTAGTTCTTCTGCTATGGTGGCCATGCCCAGCTTAGCTATACTATAGCCTTTTTCCTTTCCCATTTTTTCTTTTTCCTACTGTGTTCCATTTGGTGTTTCCAGTCTAGTTAGTGAGAATGGAATGTGAGCAGGAAAGAGTTGGGAGGGGCAAGAGGTGTTCTAAAAAGCAATATTTGCACCGTATCCTTAGTTCTGACAAGGATGTTGTCTGTGTGCTGAACTTAATCTACTATGTAAAAGTCAAAGTTTGTGAGTCATCTTGTCTGTCTGTGTCAGGCAGGCACAGGCCTCATACGATTGGCTGTGTGAGCAAGAAGACCTCATATGATTGGCTGGCTTGTGAAGATTCTATGGAATCTTGGAGATGGCAATTCAGGGAGGGGCCTTTAGAATACTCAGAGTATTCGGCCTCAGTCCAGTTGCTATGGAGAGGAGGCCCAGCAGTAAGAAGAAAGGCAGTGTATTCCCTCAGAAACCAAACCTATGTTATGTTAACAACTCTGAATACAGGTCAGATTGTGGAATACGGGGATAAGTTACAAGTACTGGAATAGACTGGTTGCTATGTAGATGAGGCCTAACAGCAAGGAGGAGGACAGTGTACAGCCTCAGCACTGCAAACTGTGTATGTAAATAACTGAATACAGATTGCATCGGGAAATATGGAGAAAAGTTACAGATACTGGAGAAGCCAGTTCGCTGAGTTCTTAAGAGGAAAATAAAATCCTGGGCAATGCTGGGTAAATATGCTAGTCTTTAATAAAAGATTTCTGGATTTATCCATGAAGATTGCTTATTGAGTTAGGCTAAGACTACGGTGTAGTAGATTGGTATGTCATTGCTGAGGAAAGTTTTATCATTTTGAAATTACCTATTTGAAACATATCTGTTCACTATGTTACTCGTGTTATGAAACATTACATTTTAGAAATGGAAACTATTCTGTGGTAAAATAAAGCAGTAGAAAAATGTGTTTTCCACATCACTTGGCGGGACAGGACCTAAGTTTGCCTTGTGGACAGGCCAGTTGCTGCCACTTCTTTAGCCAACCATTTTCACTAGCCATTTAATCCTATTTTCTCTGGGATACTGTGAAGAACTGTTGTATTTTAATTGATAACCAGACCTAGCAATAGTCATTTACCGTTAGAGCTGTAGCATTCCTGCATGTCAGAGCCCTAACAGTAACTTCACACAAATGTCCCTTCAACATTTGAGCAGTAATATGTTGATAAATGCACTCCACAGAGCTTTATAGGTCTCTCACACTGTGTTACATTCCAAGGAAGAATTAGAAAGTATATTAGTAGAGGATAATTTTCCTAAGATTATTGCATCTGAAATTTTGTCTCGGACTGCTTTAGACCTTATGTTTAAAAGTTTTAACATTATCTTAGGGAAGTCGGGGGGGGGGGGGGACTCTAGATCTTCCGAATATGACTCCTAACCTCACACCAATTGCCCTTTTGTCATTCTTTCTTTCCCTTCTCTACTGTTGTCTTGTTATTAGATTATGGAGAAGACACGCTTTTTTCAAGTTTGTTTTAATAGCAATATTTTATTTAAAGCTCTGCCTTAGAGACATGTGATGGGATTGAAGATATCTGATGAAATCTTTCTGACCTGCTGAAACAGTGTTGTGGTGCAATTCTGCCTATTGATGTAGTTAATATTTAAAAGGCACAAGTACAAATATGGTAGAGTTACTTCACCTTAGGAGGAAATTGACAATGAAGTGTTATGGAAGATCCTTGTTACTGGTTTTGTATCATTTGTCTGATGCTGAAGAGCAAATATTAAGAGATTTATAGAAGAATCTGTGGTTGAGAAATGAAGGATGCTGAACTCGGGAGCTTATTGGGATAGTTATTGATGAATACCCTATTTTCTGGCGTATAAGACTCACTTTTTTCCTTGAAAAATACTGTTTGAAAGTGTGGAGTTTCTTATACACCAGTGCATCTTACATGCTGGCAGACAGTATTTGCCAGCACATGTGCACATAAATGCACATAAATGAGGTGGATCTTATACGCCAGCAAATATGGTAGTTCCCCTGAAGCTTTCTGCTGCTCAAAATAATTTGACCAGAATGCTCTGGTCCTGGAGGTTAATGAGTCTAGCTGGCTTTCTGGCTACTCTAGCAAATATTCTTTTTGGCATGGTAGAATTTCCTGTTGACGAATCTGGTCAGTTTCTGGAATATGGAGATGACCTGAACAGACAACACAATAACTCATAGCATCCTGTTAGTTCTGTATGACTTTTATAGGATATTCTTTATTTTTTTACAGCTGGAGGTGATAAAACTAAAGAACTCTCAGCTGAGCTAAGTGTTAAGAAAAACATGTACAGGAAATGGAAGAAGGGGGAAACCACCAAAGAAGAATTTAAGCAAGTAGCCAGGAGATGTAGGGAGAAGGTCAGAAAGGCTAAAGTGCAGAACGAACTTACGCTGGCCAGAGATATTAAAAACAATAAAAAGGGCTTTTTTAAATATGTCCGCAGCAAAAGGAAAAAGAAAGAGGCGATAGGGTCGCTGCGCAGAGAAGATGGTGAATTACTACAGCGGGAAGAGAAAAGGCAGAACTACTTAACACCTTCTTTGCCTCAGTTTTTTCCCAGAAGGATACAAGCACTCAACCTGGCGGTTGGGGAGCAGGTGAGGAAGTAGGGGAAATGCGGCACATAATAGGTAGAGAGGTGGTACAGGAATACCTGGCCACACTGGATGAATTCAAGTCTCCAGGGCCAGATGAATTGCATCCTAGGATATTGAAAGAACTGACAGAGGTCATTTCGGAACCGCTTGCTATAATCTTTGAGAAATCTTGGAGGACAGGAGAAGTTCCAGCAGACTGGAAGAGGGCAAATGTTGTCCCCATCTTCAAGAAGGGAAAAAAAGAGGACCCAGATAATTTATCGCCCAGTCAGCCTAACATCAGTACCAGGAAAGATCCTGGAGCAGATCATTAAGCAGTCAGTTTCTAATCACTTAGAAAGCAATGCGGTAATCACAAGAGGTCAACATGGATTTCTCAAAAATAAGTCATGCCAGACTAATCTTATCTCTTTTTATGATAGAGTTACTAGCTTGATAGATGAAGGGAATGCTGTGGATGTAGCATATCTCGATTTCAATAAGGCCTTTGACAGAGTTCCCCATGACATTCTTGCAAAGGAGCAAGTAAAATGTGAGCTGGACAGGTACAGATGGGCTGCACCTCACAAAGACTGGGAAGAATGTATTTGGTAGTAGCACAGCAAGTCTGACTAGGGGGGCTTTAAACTTAATCCTTGTGAGGTTGGAGACGATAGCTCAAAGGCAAGCTCTGAACACAAGGATAGGAATGCTAGAGGAAAAGTTGAGGGACAGAAAAAGTGACAGTAAATTAATAGATGAGAACAAAGCTTCTAATGTCTATACACCAAAGCACAGAGTTTGGGAAACAAGGTGAACTTGAAATCCTGATTCTGAAAGGTAAATATGATTTATAGGCATATTGGAGACTTGATTCCCATGATTAGAATATTACAGTTGAAGAGTATGACCTATTTAAAAAGAGCAGGTGTGGCAGAAAAGGAGGGGGAGCAATATTACATGTCAGAGAAAAATTCAGTTGTAAAGAAATCCATAAAAGTGATCAGAGTGGACCAGTTGAGAGTGTTTGGGTAAAAATAGAGAAATAAGTAAATGCAACTTTGTGGTAGGAGTTTGCTACAGGTCACCAACCCAAGAAAAATGGTGGGGATGCTTTTCAGAAACAAATCTCAAGGATGCAAGAATTAGTAATTATGAGGCATTTAAATTATCCTCATATCTGCTAAGTGCAGACTGTCCAACAACTTCCTGATGTACTTTGCAGGTAATTTCCTATTTTGAAAGGTAGAGGAAGAAACAAGGGAATCAGCAACCCTGGATTTTATGTTAACCAGTAGGGAAGAGTTGGTCACTGGAATCAAAGTAGTCAGTACTTTAGAGGAAGGTGACCATGTAATGCTAGAATTCACAATTGTTGGACAGGGCAAAGAAGAGTATAGTCAAAGAGAGACCTCAGATTTCAGGAAAGCTAATTTTAACAAGTTCAGGGAATTACTGGGTGGAGTCCCATGACTAGACATGCTAAAGGAAAAAGACACCCAGCAAGGGTGGGAGTTCATGTAGAAGGAGTTGCAAAAAGCATAATCACAAACAATCCCGTGGAAGCATAATCACAAAGAATCCCATGTAAGAAGGAAAATAGGAGACATCTGAAAAAGCCAGTGTGGCAGCCCAGCAAACTCAAGGAGGAAGCGAAAAGGAAAAGGAACAAGTATAAAGAGTGGAAAGAAGGACAAATAACCAAGGAAAAGAACATATGTGTAGCCCAACCTTGTCGGAATAGTATAAAGAAAGCTAAAGCTGAGAATGAGCTGAAACTGGCTAGGCAATCAAGGAGCAACAAAAAGCTACAGAAGCGGGATTCAGATACATATGAAGGCAAGAGAATTGTCAAGGAGACAGTGGGGCCACTGGTCAGTGAGGATGGTAAAATGCTAACAGATCACAACAAAAAAGCAGAACTACTCAATACCTATTTTGTGTCAGTTTTTTCCCCCCAAAAGAGAACTCGATGCTTTTATGCCTCATCAGAGACCCTGGCAAGGGATCTAGATTGAGAATCAATACAGCTGTTACTTGGTGTCTGCTAGAGTTTAGTTACAGGACCCCCCATGGATAGCAAAATCCATGGATGCTGAAGACTCATTATATACAATGACATAGTAAAATGGCATCCCTGATATAAAATGGCAAAATCAAGGTTGGCTTTTTGGATTTTTTTTTTAATTATATTTTCAAGCCATGGATACAGAATCCATGGATACTGAGGACCATCTGTATTGATAGGGAGATAGTGAGCAATCATCTAAGTAATCTGAACAAGTTCAAATCTGCAGGGCCAGACAAATTGCATACCAAAATATGGAAGGAATTTGCTGATGTACTGTCTGAACCACTTGCTATCATTTTTAAGAGATCTTGGAAAACAGGTAAGGTGCCAGAGGACTGTAGGAATCATTTTGCTGTTTGTGTAGAACATAATAAAAAATACAGACCTACAGTTCTGTGAGAGCCACCCACACTACATGACATATACTTTTATTGTGGCACATGTGTCGTGGCACATGTGTCTTTTGTGAAGTTTTTTTTTTAAAAAAATCTGGCATTGTTTCCTAATACATGTGTCTTTGATTGTGTGTGTATGTGTGTGTGTTTTGAGGCAGGAGATTTAATTCAAAGTGGCCTCATTTTGACTTCTTTTGCAGGCAAGTCAGTCTTCCTTCAGAATAGAATATGACACCTTTGGTGAACTCAAAGTTCCCAATGACAAGTACTATGGTGCACAGACTGTGAGATCCACAATGAATTTTAAGATTGGCGGTACAACTGAAAGGATGCCAGTGAGTAATTCAAACCTGAATTTATTCTATAAAAGCAAGGTTAAGTTTTACTATCATGTAGCATATGTACAGTTCTAACTTTCTTACGATTATTCTTTTAAATCTTAGGTCCAAGTAATCAGAGCTTTTGGAATCCTAAAACGAGCAGCTGCTGAAGTAAATCAGGATTATGGTCTTGAGCCAAAGATTTCTAATGCTATTATAAAGGCAGCAGATGAGGTAAGAAGGAACATATACATATGAATTAACTCATATATAAATGTGCAATAAGGAAAAAGCCATCTATGGCTTCTTGAAATCTTGTATTGAACGTTGATATTTAGAATGATGTTTTCATTAAAAATAGAAAGAATATTCTTATCAATAAAGTGAATAACACAGGGAAGCACTATAATAGGGCTTTTTTTCCCTCTGAATAACAGAACCAGAAATACAAGATGTTGCCAGTTTACATATAAAATGAGTACATTCACATGTAACCATTTTAACATTATGAGGACAAGTCTCACAGAGGGAGGTATCACTCTTGCATATTTTCCTGTTCCTACTTTTCTCACATTGCTAGGAGGAGGACTTCTGCTAAGTTTAGTTTCTCTTTTAGAGAATCTGTTAATTTGGGTGAGGAATCTTGATTTAAAATAAACAGTGGTCAGTCCATCAGGCAACTTTTTCAACCCTTGGTTTGAAGTTGGCTTGTTTTAGTAACTGTCCAAAGTTTGTAAAGTCGTAAGGCTTTCACGGCCGGAATCCATAGGTTGTTGTGGATTTTCCGGGCTTTGAGGCCATGTTCTGTTAGTATTTTCTCCTGACGTTTCGCCTGCATCTGTGGCTGGCATCTTCAGAGGATCTGGTGGCATGGAAGTGAGACAGAGTATATATACTTATGTAGTCCCCGAGTGGGAGGGAGCAATTTTCATGTGTTACAGTTGGCCTGTGTGATGGCCTATTGTTAAATGGGATATCCCCCAGGGTGTATTGTTAGTCAGGGGATATGCATAACAGTGCGTTAAGTACATTAGCAACCCATTGTATTCTTCTCTGTAGAGGGACCTCCAGAGCCTGGGTGGTGTTCATTGACATATTTTTGAGTCTTGATTTTAGTGTTCTTTAGTACTGGTAGCCGAGTCTTGTTTACTTTCTGAGTTTCTTATTTCCTGTTGAAATTGTCCATGTGTTTATGGATTTCAGTGGCCTCTCTGTGTAGTCTGACATAGTAGTTGTCAGAATGGTCCAGAATTTCTGTGCTTTCAAAAAGCATTCTGTGTCCAGGTTGGTTTATAACATGTTCTGCTACGGCTGATTTTTCTAGGTGGGTCAGTCTGCAATGTCTTTCGTGTTCTTTGATTCGTGTTTGGACGCTGCATTTTGTAGTCCCTATGTAGACTTGCCCACAGCTGCAAGATATGCGGTAAACCCCCACAGAATTTAGATGATCCCTCTTGTCCTTTGCTGAGCGTAGCGTTTGTTGAATTTTCTTGGTCGCTGAATTTTCTTGATGGTTATATATCTTCTGATGTATGGTAAAAACACATTCCCTTTGGTTGGCTGCTTATCTTCACTGCTGTGTTTTTTTCTGGGTCTAGAGGCTCTTCCGGTGTCTGAACCGAGTAACCATTGGCCTGTAGAGCCCAGTTTAGATGGTTCAGTTTGTTTTTCAGGAGGTGGGGTTCACAGATTCTTTTTGCACAGTCTACCAGAGTTTTTATTGTGCTCCTTTTTGTCCTGGGTGATGGTTGGAGTTTTTGTGTAGATATCTGTCAGTGTGTGTAGGTTTTCTGTAAACCGTGTGGCCCAATTGTTGGTTAGGTTTGTGGATGACCAGGACATCCAGAAATGGTAGTCTTGCTTCATTTTCTTTTTCCATGATAAATTGGATGTGCAGGTGGATGTTGTTCAGATAGTCCAGAAACACAATCAGTTCTTCTCCGTGGCTCCAAATGGTGAAAGTGTCATCCACATAATGTCAGGAGAAAATACTAGTAGAACATGGCCTCAAAGCCCAGAAGACCCACAACAACCTATCCAGAGTTTGTTTGTTTTGAAATAGAATAATTAATGAAACAACAGTATGTATGAAAGAAAGACAGACAGATGTTTCTCTGTGAGGGTACGCTAACTTTAGAACATTCCTAAAGGAGTTGGTGTTGATGTGGCAACCTTTAACATGAGATCAAGACATTTCATTTGCCCAGCCTGGTTATATATAACTGGAAATAGCCTGCTTCCCCCATTCATTCATTCATTCATTCATTCATTCATTCATTCATTCATTCATACATGTGCGTGCGCGCACACACACACACACATACAGATACATATATACATATATGTACTTGTGCATGTTTGTAACCCTTCCTCACAGGAAGAAGAATCTTTTCTATTATCTGCAAACAACTGGAAAAAACAGCTGGATTTGCATGTGCTGGCTAGAGTGTTTTGCTCCTTCTCCCTCTTACCCATATGATAATATAATAAAAGTCTTGCATCCTTTTGCCCTTGCTGTTGTATTATTTCTCTGAGGAATAAAGGTATGAAGCTATGTATGGAATACTACCCTCTGAAAAATTTTTTGATAATACCTTCATAGTCTGTTCCCATGGGTCAGAATGCCTGCTTTTGCCAGTTATCAGTTGCGAGATTGTTGTAATTGACACCGTGTAGATTAGCAAAAGAGCAAATCAGGCTGTTTTGACACTGCCTTGTAACTTGTGAAAAAGTCAGACAGAATATGGCTGCCTAAGTGTGTGTTCTGTGGGTACAGACTTCCTCTGTTGAAATCTGCTTTGGAAAAATGCCGGTTTAAATTTTTGTGGTGTTACATTTTTTAAGACTTTTTTCTTAGTACTTCATAGTATTGTATGACACTCACCTGTAATGAAGTTGTGCAGTTCGTAACTACGTACTGTTATTATGGAATTAAAAACTAGAGCTTAAAAGCTAGAGCTCATGCAAAAATAAAAGCCAGTTGGGTTTTTAGGTGCTGCCACATTTCCTTTTTCTCTCTCCTCCCATTCCTTTTTATGCTGCCATTTCAAGACATCCATAATCTGCTGCTTGAAATGCCCAGCTCACTCTGCCTAATGGTAGTGCCAGCCCTTCACTGAGTAGCATTTTGTACACACTGATAGTATTGTGAAATAATATGTAACTAATAGTCATTTATCTCTTTTGTAGGTATCTGAAGGTAAATTAAATGATCATTTTCCTTTGGTGGTGTGGCAGACTGGATCAGGAACTCAGACCAACATGAATGTTAATGAAGTCATCAGCAATAGAGCCATTGAGATACTGGGTGGTAAACTGGGGAGCAAGGACCCAGTGCATCCTAACGACCATGTTAATAAAAGCCAGGTCACTATATCCTGCTTCCAAACATTTTTTCTACCTTTACATTAGAAAGTCTCTTCTAAAAGGTCAAAATATTTATAAAATTAATTATGCGGGGTGCTTTGACATAAGATGGGATGTTAATATTTTCAATCTTCATGGCAAACTATTTTATTTTCCACTTGCAAAACATACCTAAAATAAGTAAAGCATTACTAGATGTCTTTAAAATTCTTCAGAAGATTGTTCTTGTATGTGCTCGTCACATAACAGCATAAAAACAGTCACACAAGAGTCATAACTGCAAGTACCCCATAATTTTCTGTATGGAAATGCTCCTAAATAATCCTAAACTGTAGGTCAGCATGAGACTTGGTCTGCTTGAGCACCTGATTTTTTTAACGGTGTGTATGGCATCATTAAGAGGCAAGTGGGTTGTTCTAATTTCTCGTATATTCCAAAGTATTTTTCTATCCTGTTGCATAGTCAGGATTCCACTGTGAGATGCTGATAAATGTACAAATAACAAGTTTGTTGTATTTGAATGTTAACAGAGTTCAAATGACACCTTCCCAACTGCAATGCATATCGCTGCAGCACAAGAAGTTCATGAAGTGCTGTTACCAGGGCTACAAAAACTTCATGATGCTCTTGATGCTAAGTCAAGAGAATTTTCCAAAATTATCAAAATTGGACGTACTCATACGCAGGATGCAGTTCCTCTTACCCTTGGGCAGGTATGCATCTTTTGATAACTTAGCCTAGTGTAGAGATGCTATACCTATTTGGGGAGATTGTTTGCATATATTAATACAGGTATACCTGAATTAGTAGAATAGATATGTTTTGGAGTATATTACTTTAACAGAAAATGTGGTTCCAGAGGGAGAATTAACATGGAAAGAATAGGGATAGGTTCTTACATCATAAAAAAGGAAGAATAGGTCAACATGTTTCAGCAAACTTTTTTTATTCAAAGCTAACAATATGCACATTTGTAATGGGACAATCTGGTCTAGTACGCTTTGCATAAACAAACAAAAACATTTTGTACCTTTTGGAGACCACTTGAAGTTGTCTACCAAAATGCATCTCAGGATGACTTTTTCTTTCACCATCCTCCACTTTTTGTATGGTTTCCATTTTAGTAGCCCAACTTAGAGATCTGTCCTTTTTTAATATGCTGGTGGTAGCTGGTAAGGCAGACTTATCTGCTTGCCTTAGTATTCTCTGTCTTAACGTTCACACATGCTCTTAGTGTTCATACACACTAATATACTCTGGAGAGAACTGCTGTTTACCTACATTAGGATCCACAGGGTAGACTCCTGCTCTGCCCAGCTCATACATTGCTGCAAGCCAAAATTAGAAGTGTCTTTCTCAAGCCCCCCTTTACCATCCTCCCAGTGCTGATTCTGCTGAAAAAAACTTCCAGCTAGACAGAGGATGAAGATGAAAGGAAACTAGTTAGGCATAAAAAGGAGCTTCACTGTCAGAGTTTTTGTTAACTGAGGTGTGCCTGTAGTTGATTGATGCTGAAAAAGTGATGCATTTTAAGTATTTATTATGTGAAATGAGAATTGGCTGGTAATGTACTTGTGCATGTATCTTTCCCCTTTCAAGGAATTTAGTGGTTATGTGCAACAAGTCAAGTATGGCATCAGTAGGATCAAATCAGCCATGCCAAGGGTTTATGAGCTGGCAGCTGGTGGCACTGCAGTTGGCACAGGTCTCAATACAAGAATTGGTTTTGCTGAGAAGGTGGCTGCTAAAGTGGCTGAACTCACAGGTGAGATATGACATTAAAGGAGCTATTCTTGTTATCTTGGTCCGGTTTTTTAGAACTGCCAGAGGGAACAGCAAAATAAAATAGATCAGAATTTTGAACAAGTGAAGGTAGATACATACTCTAATCCCTTCCTTTGGTGTTTCATCTCCAGTTTTCATTGTAAATCAGGGTACAACAGTAGCAAAGTAGGAAGCATTACAAACCAGTTGTTTACTTGATCATCATAGCTGTCAAGTGAGCAACTGCCAAAGCTAGAAATACGTCCTGAATTTTTGAAATTAACCATTCTAAGTTCCCTACTAGGCAAAGAATAGTTGGAGTCTGCAACATTGGAAGGTAATTGTCTAGCTGTATCCCGTGTTTTGAGGCTGTACAAAGCATTTAATATAATGTATATTATGTAATTGGGTATTTTCTCCTTCATTTTCTATTTCTAAATTAAAAAAAATATTTTCATGTTTAACTGGTCTGCAGATTGAGCATCAGAATAGATAGAAAGCCAGTGTTTTACAATTTTAAAACCTCGTTCTATTCCTAGGCTTGCCCTTTGTTACTGCCCCAAACAAATTTGAAGCGCTTGCTGCTCATGATGCCCTAGTTGAACTGAGTGGGGCAATGAACACTGTTGCTTGCAGCTTGATGAAGATAGCCAACGACATCCGTTTCCTTGGATCTGGACCGCGATCTGGTCTAGGAGAACTAATTTTGCCTGAAAATGAACCAGGAAGTAGCATTATGCCAGGTAGCGTAAGTGAAGAACGATGGGCTTTCTTGTTGGTCTTCTGCAAATAGATACTGAAATATCTTTGGACCATGTATTAATTGTGACATGTTTATTCTAACATTACATGTCTATCAAATCTTTTCTTAAAATATAATCTTAAGGTGATATTATTCTCCTCCCAGTATATAGAAATAGGTTAAAACAGAGTAAACAGACAGTGACAACTTGATATGGAAATTTTGCTCCTGCATATCCTGGTGGTGCGAGCAGACTTGTGGTCATGATCGATCAGTTTTCAGTAATTCTGGGAGATAAAATGTGTCAGCATCTAGAAGTGTATCAAACATGACTAATCAGCAGAGCACAGTTAATTCTAGCTGCAAATTGTTGGC
This sequence comes from Cyclura pinguis, assembly GCA_030412105.1. Taxonomy (NCBI): domain Eukaryota; kingdom Metazoa; phylum Chordata; class Lepidosauria; order Squamata; family Iguanidae; genus Cyclura; species Cyclura pinguis. The sequence continues at coordinate 74,624,232 of CM059604.1, forward strand.
ATGATTTGCATAAGTGCTATAAATAATATGATTTTTTAAAAAACTTAATTGCTGCCAAATTGCATATCATTTTTATTTTATTGTTAACTGTATTCCCTAGTTGTTTGACATAGGACCTTAAATCTGTCTTTGAAACATAAACTTTTCAGCTTTTTAGATCCTGATAGCCATATACCTAAATATAGGTTTTGTGTACTTATATCTAGAATTTCTTTTGTGTAATTTCTTCAAATAATATTTTAGTTGCTTTCAAAGTTCTGTTTGAAAGAATAAATTAGAATAGAATTGGGAAAAAAAGACTGCCAAGAAATTAATTTAAGAATCCTTCCCCCGCGCTCTGCTTTCCTTTTACAGGCAAAGTGAACCCAACTCAGTGTGAGGCCATAACCATGGTGGCAGCTCAGGTGATGGGAAATCATGTTGCTGTTACAGTAGGAGGCAGCAATGGCCACTTCGAGTTGAATGTCTTTAAGCCCATGATTGTAAGTTTGATGAAATTCTTATAATGCAACCTTAATGGCATGTGTGAATAATTTCAGTGCATGTTACAGAGCCTACAACCATAGTTATAGTAGATAGTTGAAACTTTTTGAAGTCACATCCTGTGTACAAGTTTATTTCAGTTTTTGGTCCTAACATTCTTTTACGTAACTTTCATTTACAGCCATTTTGGTACCAAAGTCAGATCAGAGTTACTTTTTTACCTGCAGTTCTTCAGTTTGTTCACATGTTCAATATCTTTTGTTTTGGCCTTTGTACACTGTTCAAAAAAATAATGCTGAATTTTTAGAGTGTTCGACATAAGTATGTTATATTGAGTGCAGAATTAGCATCTTCATATCTGCTGCCCTGGTGGCATAGTGGTTAAATGCTGGTACTGCAGCCACAAGGTTGTGAGTTTGATCCTGCCGAGCTCCAGGTTGACTTCAGCCTTCCATCCTTCCGCAGGTCAGTAAAATGAGTACCCAGCTTGTTGGGGGCAATTAGCTAACACATTGTAAACCACTTAGAGAGCACCTCGCTGATAAGCGGTATAGAAATACACGTGCTATTGCTACTTCTATTTTTACTTTTTAAAAAGTAGTATCATATATAGAATCATAGAGTAAGAAAGAGCCTCATATGCCAATGAGTCACAACACAGCTAGAGCATCTCCAACAGGTAGCTGTCCAGACTCTTTTTGAAAATGTGCAGAGAGAAAGACCCCACTACCTCTCTAGGCATTTGTTTCCACTGCTCTTACTGTCAAGAAGTTTCTTCTAATGTTCAGTCAAAACCTACTCCCCTGTAACTTCAAACCGTAAAATCTGGTCCTACCCTCTGCAGTAGCAGAGGACAGGTGTTTCCCCTCCTCTCCGTGACATCTCTTGATGTATTTAAAGAATGCAATGATGTCACCCCGCAGTTTTCTCTTCACCCGGCTGAACATGGCCTGGCTCCCTCAATCTTTCCTCTTATATGTTGTTCTCCATATCATTCTCATTGCCATTTTTTCCAACTTGTCCATAGCCTTCTTAAAATGAGGCATTCACTATTGAACACAGTTCTCCACAGTACTCCTGAGCAGCACAGAATATAGTTGGACTATTACTTCCCTTGATTAGGAAACTATGCTTCCACTCAAGGCAGTCTATTCAAGACTTCCCTCCAGTTGGAAGTGCAGCCACTAAGGACAATTCTTTGAGCACAGTATTCCAACCAGTTGTGGATCCATCTGACAGTTTTCTTGTTTATTCCACATTTAATCAGTTTGCTTATCAAAGTATCTTGGAGGATTTTATCAAACGCTTTGCTGAAACTCAGACAAAGGACATCTATGGAATTCTTACCATCTACTAAACTAGTTACTTGATCCAAAAGAATGTAAGATTAATTTGGCAGGATTTGTTCTTGACACTCATGCTGACTTCTCCTAATCAGTGCATTTTTGTCTAGATAACTTGCAAAGACACTTTTTATAATCTGTTGTAATACTTTTCCTGGTATTGAAGTCAGGCTGACTGGCCTGTAGTTCTGCAGTGTCCCCTGTCCCCCCCCCCCTTTTTTTTTTTTTGGAAGAGAGGTATACAGCCTTCTTCAGTCCTCTGGCAGCTCACTTGTTCTCCAAGTTGATGCAATTCATCAGGTCCTGCAGACTTGAACTTATTTAGATTAACTAGGTTATTCATGATTACCTTCTTGTCAGTCTTGATTTGCAGTCTCTGGATTCCTTGTAAAAGTCTCTGCTAAAGCATGGAAGCATAAAGGCTGCTGCCTTAATTTGTTGCCTTCTACATGTGTTGGAATTACTCATCTGTGCTTGCTAGAGGTAACAGGGGTTGTAATCTAGCTCCAGGTCCTGTCCCATGATTTCAGAGAAAGCTTTGAAAAAGTATGGGCAATGGTTAGCGGAAACCCCCAGAGGAACCATTCAGGGTCAAGAAGTACAGTTTCATGACTCTCCATAGGTCCTGGGTCTTTATCATAAAATGGAGAACAATAATAAATTATGCAGAATTTGGTAAGTAAGCATCCCAGAGTATAAATACAGTAATAAATACAAAACAGAAAAATATGCACTTTATTAACTTGCATAACAGATCACAGAATTCAGCTTTCTTGATTACAAGCACATGCTGATTTGGTTATAATTAATTAGCCTCTGAAATAACCTCAGAGGAAGAAATTACATTTTAGGTAATTACATTACATTTTCAGCATAACAACAAACTTTTAATACTGTAAAAAAAATTTTGAGAAAAATATTTTCTGAAGTATAAGGATAAAATGATTTGGTTTGTTTTTTCGGTTGTGTTTATTTGCCTTTTGTAAAACTGTGTGCCTGAAGCCAAAGAATTGCAGGTGTATCTTTTTTTCAGGACCTTAGGCCATTTCCACACGGGCTAAAAAACACGGTGCAGAGCGTCCTCCAAAGAGGATGTCTGCACCATAGAGTGGACTGGGTCGGGCTACTTTTTGTAATTCTGCACCTCAGTCTGCTCCGGAATGTCCAGAAGTGGTTGCGCAGCGTGCTTTTTAAAGACCTGTTTAAACAGGTCTTTCAAAAGCACGGAGCACACCACTCTGTTCCTGCGCTGTGGTGCAGTGCGAGCCTGCTGATCTGCCGGGGGCGGGCTTTAGGCTGGTGAGCTTCAGTGGTTGGTGGAGAGCCTCCACCAACCGGAAGCCACCATTTTTGTCCCCGGAGCAGTGTGGAGCAGCAGCCACGCACTGCTCCGGAGCAGCCTGGACTACAGCGTTGAGTCAAGAAGTCTGGTAAGTACCGGCACAGGGCGTTTCCACCACCACGTGTGGAAATGGCCTTAGACATCCAAAAAGGATGAAAGCTCAATTGGTTTAAGTGAATTTTTTATCTCTATGTATGTGTTGTAATAACCTTCTTTCCAAAAATTTCTGAGCTGAAAATTTGGTAATTAAAAGTAGAGTGGCATTTGAATAATAGATCTTGAATACACTGCAGTCTCTTGTCATATTACAATGATGAAATATTGCCATATATTGCCATATTGCAATGATGAAATCATTGTAGCTGATAGATTCATATTTAGAAAATGGCTAAGTGGCATGCTTCACACATAGACTTTTAAAAAAGGCTATTGTTGAAAAAACATTTAACTTGAAATTTTGTTTTGCTGTCAGTTGGATTAATGTATTTCTCTCAAACTTCCAATTATTCTTAATCAATTTAGATTAAAAATGTACTACACTCTGCACGACTCCTGGGAGATGCCTGTGTTTCTTTCACTGATAATTGTGTGATAGGAATACAAGCCAACACAGAGAGGATTAACAAACTAATGAGCGAATCATTGATGTTAGTGACTGCCCTTAATCCTCACATAGGTAAGTATCTTAACCACTGCCTGTCTTGAATATGTGGTGTTTTAAATAAATATAGGAATTTGAAAAATAAACTTGAATAGATTTTGTGAAGTTAGATCTCTAAGAGAGTAAGGACAGTTTCTGAATGAGTGAAAGATACAAAGAAGAAATAACATGCAGTTGGAGAGGAAGTGCTTAATGTCCAAAAAAAATGGACTGTTACACCACATTTCACTATTTGTGTGCTGATATAACATTCAGTAATGACTGAAAAGAGATGGAGAAACATATTAACAACTTTGGGCCTTGGGAAATCCATGTAACCTTTTATATGCTCACTGAGAAGGAGCTAATACATCTTTGATAAATTCTGTTATTCCTTTGTAAAATTGTTACTGGGGATGTCATTATGTATAATGTTGAAAAATAAACAGACCACCTGCTGTTTTCCCAATGCAGCTTCCCAGCACCTTTGTTCTCTTTAGATCAGAGGTTAGCAAAGTGTGATTGTTGGGTGATATGCGCCCCCAAGACTGTTTTTGGTGCCCTTAAACCCCCCAACTATAGATTGTCTGGCAAAAAAAAAAGTGAATTGCCTCTCTTGGAAACTTCCACTAGTAGTGATTCATCTTTTAAAATGAGCTTTCTGTGCTCTTTGGCATCAAAAAATACCAGTTTTTTTCAAAACCAGATGTAGATTTCCAGGGATTGTATAGTTCATTAGTAATTTTGGTGGTTCATCCTCAGAGTCACCCTCAGAGTCCAAAAGATAGAAAAATGGTCCTCAGACTTGCCAGATTTGCCTACCCCTGATCAAGGAAAGGAAAGGAAAGGAAAGGAAAAGAAAAGAAAAGGATAGGTTTCCTTTCTCTCATGTTTCCAGTCTATGCCAGCCATCAGCCTGTATCACAACATGGGTAAATTGAATCCCATGAACTTAAGGCCTTTCCTTTAGTCTAAGCCATGGTGTTGGAGAGCTAGATATAATTCTTTCAGCAGTGTTTTAAGTCCTCTGCAGCAAATGGGAACTGAAATACAAAGACAACAAATATAGTATTCAAACACAGCTTTATACATCACTAGATAAAGTAAAAATCTACATGCTTTTAAAAACTAGTAATAGTCCATGCAATCAATCAGCCAGTCGATCCTCCTTGGCCTCCTTCCTCCCACACAAAACTACTGCTGTAAGTAGTTTCAGTACTAAATGAGACTCAGGCACAAGCGGCTACCAGTTTAGAAACAATCTGCAAAAAGATTTGGAATTAGTTTAACGGGGAGCAGGATTGGAAAAGAAGGACTCAGTCCATGGACTCTGTGTATTTCATCAAAGAAAGGGTTGCTATTTATATTGAAGTACAATATTATTGGAAAATTTTCTAAAATACAGAAGTTGAAGGAGGTTATCACCAGCAAAATGTAGTCTGACTGGCTTTTTAAATACAAAATTAAAATGGTCAAATCTGTAGTATATTAATCTGTATGTATGGTAGATATCTAGGAGCTCATTGAGAGTTTCACTGGGGACTGAAGAACACAGCAGTAGAAAAGATCAAGAGCCTTTCAGTTTTATTGCCATGTGGCAGAGGTGATTACTCGGCTTTCACAGTAAAGACGAACATAAGTCTCACCTTTGCTCAGTCCCTCTCGTAGGGCTTTGGAAGCAGGTTGAGTTGTCTGTACTTGCTGGCATCAACTCTCTTCCCTTCTCCAGCAGGAGGGAAAACATACTCCTGCAGAGAGATACTTTCTCTCTTCCTTGCTTCACTAAGAGACTGAGCTGCAGTGCACTCCAGGCTCTTAAAGAGTTCTCTACCTTCCCATGACCAGGAAGTAAATGGTGTGAAAAACAATACTTAAGCACAGATACAGCCTTAGATCTTTCTTTTAAGAGATAAGCTCTATTAATATAGGGAAAGAATATGTTCTTACTCTTGGAAGTATACTATGAGAATCCCTTCTAGGTTCAACTTTACTAGGCAGAATTCTATGCAAACACTTAATGTAATCTTGGAGTTGAAGCTGAAATTATATTTTACAGAAGATATGGGTTTGCCACTACAATAGCACCTGTCTCTTAGATATTTAATACATAATGTTGATATCACCTTACAAGTTTCTCAGCCCTCCTTCACTCCATATGTTCCATTTGCTCCCAGTGATCATGGTAGTAAAAGTTTTTCTTTGGTTGAGGATATAATCTTATAAACACTTGCCAGGGAGTAAACATAAGAGAATTCAGTGGAGCTTCTGAATAGATATAATATGATGCCATAATTTTTGTACTATTTTTCCTTTAATTAGGATATGACAAGGCAGCCAAAATTGCCAAAACGGCACATAAAGAAGGGACAACGTTAAAAGAAACTGCTATCAAACTTGGATTTCTCACGTCAGAACAGTTTGATCAGTGGGTAAAACCAGAAGATATGCTGGGTCCTAAGTAATCTTAACAGCTGTGGTTCAAAGAGAAAAAATACACTGCATAAACAAAACAATTTTGTTGTCTGGGTCTGTTATAAAACTAAAATGAGTATTTCCATTCTTCATGTGAAGTGCTGGTATTTTCCACAGCAGGTATGCCTTCCTGCTCTGAAAAGATATATTCTCTCATCTTACTACTGCAAAGGCCAGTTTTCAGGATGTTACACAGTAACATTTTTGTGTAATGACCATTAAGACTTTCTTTGAAGATTTCAAAAGAACTCCTGTACAGAATCATTTGGGGCAGTAGTTTTGGACTTCATCTTCCAGAAATCCCACTATCATGATCAATGGTCAGAGATTCTGGAAGTTGAAGTCAAAAATATCTGGACATTCAAAAGTTGAAAGTAATTTTATATGGTTTAGGGTGGCAGTGGGAGTCCTGTGGCTCTTCAGGGCACCTCATGCGTCCTTTGGAGTCTTCTATCCTAATTTGGAAGAAGCAATTGCAATTTTGCCTTAAATAAAGGGGAAGGGGGGTGCTATCCAGTTTCATCCCAACCTTTAACCCCTGAAACAGTTTAACAGACTTGGAAGCAGACTCCTAGTTTTGTTTTGGAGAGCTCGTGTGGTCTGCAGTGTCCTGGGGGCCAGAAAGTGGCTGCCATCTCTCTAGACTTTACCCTGTTTTAGGGCTTTGTGTCAGTAACATAATCTTGAACATAGCTCTGTAGTGAATATCTAGCCCATGGATTTTTAAAAAGCTACCAGGTGTATGTGTATAGATGGGTGTTGCACTTAGGACAAATAGTGCTATACTCTGCATTATCTGCAGCTTCTGAGCCACGATGGCACAAAGACAACTCCACAGTGTTCTAGCCTAATTGTGAGGTTCCCACCACATAGACTGCAGTGGTAGGCTATCCCTATACAAGAATGGATAGTTATCACTTGGTAATGGGTGTTATGTGCCACGGAGACCAAAGATGAACCAGAAACAATTTTCCTACCCTCATGTATATGTTTTTTCCTAGGAAGTACAACCTAATCCAGAACAAGTAATCCAGTACCCAAAGTTGGGAACTGATCCCTTGTAGCATCTCTTTTATCAGGGATTAGCTTTGGTGTATGATCCCATATGCAGACCATAGCTACATCCAGGCACTAGAACATGCACAGTATCTCTTGGACATTCTTAATTACCATTCTGAATAGCTTCCTGTAGGTGCTAAAGAGCACTAAAGACAAAATAATGCTTTTTGTCTCCTTGTGGTTTAATTGACAGATGGCTGAGGGACTGACCTCCGTAAGTAGGAGCCCAGCCACTGTAAAATAGTGCCCTAACTTCTAACTCATGGAGGTGACACAAGACGATAGTGTGACAGTGAACAAGTGTCAAAAATTCTCTGACAGAAATACTTCAAACAGGTAACAGGGTGATACTCCTCTCTCAGAAAAAGTGATTAAACTTGATTTTATCCCAAAGCTGCATCTGAACCCCAAATGGATAATCCAGATGATCACTCAAGAACACTAGCAACTGTATCACCACCACTCTTACCAAACACCTCCGTATTCCTCTCTCAGAAAAAGTGATTAAACTTGATTTTATCCCAAAGCTGCATCTGAACCCCAAATGGATAATCCAGATGATCACTCAAGAACACTAGCAACTGTATCACCACCACTCTTACCAAACACCTTGAAAAAGCAGCCTAGGCTCTCCTATGGCTTCAAGCATTACAAAAGAGCTGCTGCTAATGCCATGTACAGGCAAGGCCCATTCGCACTACAGACAGCTGCTCAGATTCACAGGTTTGACCTTTGCAAATTTGATTATTGGTGAGTTTGAAGATCTAGGCCTCCCCTGCTCTTCATCTATCACCATCACGCCTCTCCCAGATCTCCAAACCAGAAAAACTCCAGCTGGTTTTAGACACCCCAGCAGCAGCCTCCCACATCCAGTGCCTTCCCCACCTCCTCTCCGGTCCTAACAACTGGAACTCCTTATTTCTCTTCCTGCACAAGTTGGAAATGTCAAATGTTTCCCAGATTCTCAAACCAGGAAAACTCAGCTAGGTTTTAACCCTCTCTTCCACTGCCCCCTTGCCTCTAGAGTTCCAGTAACAGCAACTCCCCACTTCTCTTCTTGCATACATTGGTAACGTCAGCCTCTCCCAGATTATCAGACCAGGAAAACTCAACAGGGTTTTAACATTATCCTTTTCCCTGGTCTGAGAATCTGGGACAGGCTGAGGTTTCTGACGTGTGCAGGAAGAGAAGTGCGGGTTTGCCATTGGGACTAGAGAGAGGTGTTAGGAGGTAGGGAAGAGAAGGTAGGGGGGAGGCACTGGATGGAGGGAGGCTGCTGGTGACAGGCAGGCGGGAGCAGGAGGGGGAGAAGGGTGGTGCCACCGCTGTCCCTGCCCGCTGCTACCAAAATGGCCTTCAGTTTACTTGTGAAATTTTCACTTTCGCGGGGGTCCTGCAACCCTAACTCTTGAGGAAGGGGAGGGAGCACTCTACACAATTAGAGTAGTATAGCTGCTCCAGGCTATATTTCGGAGGAAGTTGCTGGCAAACCAACCTCTGAGTATTCCTCAACTAAGAAAACCTTATGAAATTGGAGTAGCCATAAATCAACAGGTGACCTGAAGGTACGTAACACACATTATGCTTTAACTGCCATCACAATATCCCTTGGAATCCTGGGATTTGCACTTTAGGGAGGGGCATCTAAGAATTCTCAGCCATAGGAACGCTCATGCCTCGCTAGCTAGAAGGCAAGATTCTACACTACAGCATATTGTCACGGCAGTTAAAGTGAAGTCATGGCGCTATAACCGTGCAGTGCGAACGGGATGTGTGTACTCTGGGGGCAAAGAAGAGGCCCCACCTCCTCTTTCCCTCCCCTTTGCTTCGCCTCCTTCAACGCTCCCGTCCTCGCCGCAGTGAGGACAAGGCATGAGGAAGGGAGAAGGAAGGAAGGAAAGAAAGAAAGAGAAAGAAGGGGAGCAGCGGCTGCGGCAGCTCTTTCCTTCAGGCGGCAGGAACAGCCTGGTGGGCTTCCGTACGGAACTATTACGAAGAGTCTCTCTCTTCCGTTCTGCGTTCTCTCCTCACCTAGTGGACAAGACTGATTCCCCCAAAGAGTCTGCAGGCCTCTCCTGCTGCTGCTGCTGCTGCTGCTGCTGCTGCAGAAATGCTATCAAATCTACAGCCCCCGACAAAACTAAACCCCGCCCCACATGCCCAGAACTTTTTCTCCTTCCGCCTTAAATCCGGGCGGAAGAGCGCGCCTCTTCGCGACTTCTTCCGCCATCACGTATCACTTCCTTTGCCGTCTCTGCCGGTCGCCGATTGGTCACTGAGTTGCTACCCTCTTGAGACGCGAACAGTTGTTTCCGGGTCCGAGGGCGGGGAGGAGGTGGCGTTCCGGCAGGGGCTTCCTGGGCGCCCAGGTGTTGTTGCTCCTTGTCCTGTTCTGGTGTCTCGTTTTGGGGCCGTCGCCGAGATGAACCGTTTGTTCGGCAAGTCGAAGCCCAAGGCGCCGCCGCCAAACTTGACGGACTGCATTGGCACGGTGGGTCGCGGCGGGAGAGGGGCGGGAGGGCTCATCTGGGAGTGGGGCGGTGCCCCCTTCGCCCGCTGAACTCGCCGCCCCTCTGCTACCTTCCCACCAGAAGGCGGCGGTTCCTCCTCGGGGCCTTGCCGTGGAGTAGCCGCCGGCGGTACAGCGCCTTTTTGTCTCGGGGCGGGCAGTAGACCGTGGCCGGTCGTGGGCACCCGGCCTCTGCTCTGATTCCCGGAGGCTGTGTCTACCGGGACGCTGCTTATATATTTCTCTGGGTTTTTACTGTTGAATTTCTAATGCCGTCTGCAACAGCATATTACAGTGTGATCCTCCGTGCGTTTACTCGGAAGTAAGACTTGTAGAGTTCAGTGCGACATACTTCTGGGTAGGCATTTATAGGATTGTAGCCACAAGGATAAATAAAAAGTAACGAATACACTCGGTAGTAGTTTTTGTTGACACAACACAACAAACACAACACAATAATGATAACAGGTCTGGAGGATAAAACCGTTGTGGTGTGGTGCTTATGAATAATCGCGTTTGGCATCTGGTTAATAAATAAGGGGAAAGACTTTCAGGACAGAGATGCTGTGGTTTAGATGGCCCAGTTTCTGTTATCAACCCAGCTGAGCTTTGAACTCGGGGCCCAGCAGGTTCCTATGGGAGACACAACCCTGTGCTCAGTGGATCTTGAGGTCCTGTTCTAAAGCGAGATTGTATGCTTGGGATCATTAATGGGTCAGTTCGGCCAGAAGAGATCAAAAGTGTGCATTCAAAGGACCATGGGTATGTTCGAAAAAACAAACAAAAACAGACTAAAGTATAAAAATCAGTCCCCTTCAGCTGTATCAGCATAATCAGCTCATAGATCATGAACTTCACTGTTTTAGATTTAAAGGGGATGCTGTTTTTGTTGTCTTTGCTTTGATTGGAATCCTTCGTGACTGTAGTTTTTAATTCTACAAGATTATATTATATCTTTTAAAAGTGTCATCAATTGGAAACTGCCTTTTTAGAGTGTTTGCCATCTACATTTAGAAGATTGTACTGTAGTGGGTAGGAAAATAAAAAAGTAACTCAGTGAGCAGAGGAATGAGTCAGGTAAGAGCAACAATGGGCAAATGTTAACAACTCCTGTTGTATAAACTTATTTAAGAGGTGAAAGATCAAGCTGTCCTACATTTCACATCGCTGATCTTTTTAAATTCCATAATACCAGAATGCCATGAAATACAAGAGTAGTGCTTATTGCAGTACACCAGTATGCCCTTTGTTTTTATGGTTTTTATCTTCTTTAGGGATGTTTCCATATATTACTTCTTGTAGGTGAAATTTGGAAACCAGTGGACACTTGAGAAAAGAATTGTTTTTAGTCTAGCTCTCCTGTGTTGCTGTATGATTTGCTGTATGATTTCTTTCCAAACATGTATGGATTCATTCACATTGGACTACAAAAGTTAGTTAATATGACTGATTAAGAACCATTTCTAAGATAAGTGGGCTGTGTTGCACTGCTTGTTTGATATGTGGTAGTATTAATTTTTGCCTTAGTTTAATGGATGTTTTGGTTCTGCTAAGCCACCATTTCAAAAAAAAACTGAATGATTTATCCCTGAGGCATCCATGTGTAATACATATTATGTATGCTGCTGTAAATTAGCAGAACATTTTAACTGCCACATGTAATGGGACTGATTTCATGTCAAGCTGTGTAGAACCAGAAAGGAGAAGAGATAAATCTGATGTGAATTATAAAACAAGGTGTATGTCAAATTGATGTGTATGCATAGCAGCTGGAATGATGATGTCATTTGTTCAGCTTCTTATCTTGATTTCGGGGGTGTCTGTAGGGGACAGACTGAAAGCCACTTATGAGTATAGGTGCTTCTGAAATGGGTGTAGTTATAAAACAGCAATTTTAAAATAAATTTGTTGACATATAGGCTAGTATAGAAATTCTAACCAGCCTGTCTAAATTTTGCATGCATATACAGTTGGCTTTCCATTTTTGTGACAGTTAGGGGTGCAAGACCCTTGCAAAAATGAAAAAAAAAACCACAAATAAGATTTTCAAAGCCGATCCACCTGCTAGGACTAAACAGCTGTTGGCCGTGGCCATGGCCGATTCAGCTCCTCAACCCCCTTCTCCTCCCCACTAAATCTTCCATCATTTCTTACTGCACACCTTACTGTACATCCTAGCCCCACTGTTCATCTTTCCCCAGTCTTCCATTCTCCAACAGCACCAGCCCCTACCTTTTCTTACTGCACGACCCACAATCCAGCTCCTGGCCCCATTTATCATCCTTCCCCCACCTCCTGTCCTGCCCCACCTTTGCTTACTGCACATCCTACAATCCACCTCATAGCCCATTTTCATCTTTCCCCTCTCTTCCATTCTCCAACAGACCCATCCCTTACATTTCCTTACTTGACAGTCCCTGACCTGCTTTTCGTTTTTCTCTCTGCCTCCCGTCCTCCAAAAGCACCAGCCTCTCTTTTCTCTTACTTCACATCTGATGATCCAGCTCCTAGCAGGTGTTGTTGGAGGGTGGGAGACAGGGAAGGATGCAAACGAAGGGGCGGGAGGCTTGGAGGAGGAAGGGGAGGAGAAGTGGGGCGAGGGGCTGGATCATGACAGGCTGATTCTAAAACTTGGTTGAGTTTGCTGGTTTTGGAAATCTGGATGAGACGTGATGCAAGATGTAGATAAGGGGAAGGCAAGGAGCTTCAAACTTGTGAACAATCAAATTTCCAAAAGGGAAACCTGTGAAAGTGGAGCGCCAACTGAAGTGCCTGTGGAATCTGAGAATGTCACCTTTCTTTTTTTCCTAAAAAATGTCAGTTTCTTTGTCTCTTGCTTTCAATAAGTCCCATGCTAATGTGTGGCAGTTCTGTTTCAAGATCCAAAGATGGAATTGCAGGCAAGATCTCCGTGCCTTCTTTTATCCTTGCCAATCCACCCTGTTCTTCTGTTATTTTTTTTTAAACATCTCTTTTCTTTTCCTCTGCCATCCTAATCTGAATATTCTTGTGCCAAAGATGAATGTTGCACTAAAATGACATCTTGAATACAGAAAAATTTACTTTGCTTTTAGCATGCAGGTCTCTTAAGTCATAATTTAAAATGTGTTATATTGCTTTCCACTGAGTGAACACCATTTTCTGTCATGTTGTGAAAGAACTGGATACAGCAAATCACTGGCCAGAATCCAAAGCGCACTTACTTCTGTGTGCGGATGATGGCTTTGGACTTGTCTCTCAAACAGTACCCCCATGCTGCATGGCAAGTTATATTTGAAACTAAGAGACCTTTCAAAAGCCACTTGCAATGTGACATAGGGTTTTATTGGTCAAAGAATAAATGCTTCACTGGGTATGCTAAAGTATTCTATGCTGATGTGTGTTGTAATGTTTTTTTGTTTGTTTCTATTTAAAATTACTTAAGAACTAACATAGGCAGAATTGCTTTCATTAAAACTTTTTAATGTAATGGTTATATAAATATAGACTTAGGCTGTTTCTACACTAGATTACTATAGTGCTATTATTCCACTTTCAACGTCCTGTGGAATCTTGAGGTTTGCAGATTAGGGAGGAGCCTCAAAGGATGTTGAAAGTGGAATAATAGCACTATAACAATCAAGTGTGGAAATGGCCTTAGACCTCACGTTTTCCCCAAAACTGGGATTTATCTGTGTTTCCATGTATTCCTGGTTTGTGTAGTAACTATTTCACTCTGAGGAATCACAAGAGGTCAGGTCATATCTCCCCACCCTTTCTCCTACTATTTTCTCCTTGGTTCTTTTGCTTCTAGATTGGCAATGAAGAGTCAGGTGTTGCACCTCAGGAGACCCAGTTTTGGTTTCAGGAGCCTCTGGCTGCTAATCTCTACTTTTGTAGTTTTTTAGTTTTTCTTGTAAAATGGAACTTGATAAAAATTTTCTGTAAATTGCATGTTTTGTGTTTTATTGTTGAATGGCATGCTTGAAGAGCTTTTATAATTGCTATACTGGCTTCATAGTCTAATGCCCTTTCCGCTAGTAACTTGGCATTTTTGCTTCTTCCTTCCTCTTGCTAAAGGTTGATAGCAGAGCAGAGTCCATTGACAAGAAAATTTCTAGACTTGATGCAGAACTGGTGAAGTATAAAGATCAAATGAAGAAAATGAGGGAGGGACCTGCAAAGGTATGATGTGAACAATTTACGAGGTGACTCATTGTGGAACTAGTTCTCCAGGTTTTTTCAAGTTTTGATTAATGTTCTTGGCTGTAGTAGGTTCGCTATAAGATGGAAATGAATTGAAGGCACACAATAACCACAATTGAATTTATGTACCCAGAAATTGTAACATATCTCGTATATAGTCTTGTTATCATGCTGAAAGTAATAGTCTTATTGTACATATAAAGTTCTTGCTCTGTCAATTCTGCCCACCAAAAACGAGTTGATCATTCATGGGCATAGAACTCCTTCCTACATTGCAGTTTTGTTAGTCATGATTTTGAATTTGTAGTGTCACATTAGATGATGAGCTGAATGCCTTAGGTTTGAGTCCCAGCTTGGCTATAGACTTGCTGGTTGGTCTGAGCAAATCATTGTCTTTTGTTTTCTGTTTCTAGTATATGAATGCCAGGATAGATTTTTTCTCAGATTTGTTGTGAAGAAGAATAAAAGAATAGTAGAATAAAAAATATTCTACTGTTTAAACTATAGAATACTTTACTGTTCAGAATACAAAATATTTTGCAAAGTAAATTAATATGAAGGAGAATAAAATTGATTGTTTTACTGTTTAAAAATACATTTTTTTACAAATTAAATTATAAAACACCATTTAAATACTATTTCAAAGGCTGTTAATATTAATAATATTTAAATACTATCAATACTATTTAAAAGGCTGTAAGCCCCCCCCCCCAAATATGTGTGATTCTGCTGCATTAGGCTTACTTAAGAAAATATAAAAGTCAGTGTGTTGTAGCGTTTTATTTCAAACAAGAGACAAAATTTCAAAATGCACTTTGTGGGAAACTTTGCTGGCCCAATAACACTTATTTATGCCAAGGTAATGGTAAGGAAAAAAGAAGTGGTGGATAGAGAAGTCATGTCCCTTGAACTCCATAGAGGAATAAATTACCCACTTAAGAATTAATACTGCTTGGGAGTTCTTTAGAATTACTTGAATGACTGTTGATGTTCTCAAAATACATTCTCATTTGTATTAATAAACTATATCGGATATTACAATAGGAAGAACAATAGAACAATAATGATTTAAGTGTTGCACTCAGCCATCATTTCTTATTGGTACTGACATCTTCTTGTTACCTCTTCTTTAGAATATGGTAAAGCAGAAAGCCCTGAGGGTGTTAAAACAGAAGCGGATGTAAGTTTCAATCTTTATCTTTACTTTTAAAAAATACAATATTAATTTGAGAGCAGTGGAAAGAGAAGTCCTCAAATTTTTGTTTTCAGCTATGCCTGCAATGCCAGAATCCAACCACTCCAAGTTCTCTAGTCCCTGTGGGAGGGATTGCTTTTCTTGTTTCATTACAATATAGGGATGGGCTGTTTGGAGGGCCCAAGGGCTGTTTCTGCAGCCTTCACCCCCTCCAAATTCTGAAGGATGTAGGTCCCCTCCCCCCCCCACTATTTAAATTTTTAAAATCAATGTTTCAGAACCAGAAGTAGACTTCCAGACACTTCTAGTTTTCTTTCTTCATTCCTTTTGTGAGCTATTTTGAATAGTCTGTGTGGTGCAGCCAGAGGGTCCCTTCATTCTATCTATGGGCCTTTCTGCACTACACTGTTATAGTGCTCTTATTACACTTTCAACCTCCTATGGAATCCTGGAGTTTGCAGTTTAAGGCAGAGCCTTTAGAATTCTCAGCCAGAGAGTTCTTTGGCCTCAGTAAACGAAAAACCCCAGAATTCCACAGGATGTTGAAAATGGAATAATAGCACTATAACAGTGTAGTGTGGAAAGGCCCCGTAGTTGCCTGTCCTTGCTGCAGTGACTGTTTCCCATCCTATAATGTTTCTGTAACACTCTTTGGCTGTTTGTCATTGTCCTGTAATTCCATTTCCAGCAGATAGTACATTCTCAGTCCCAGTCATTATATGAAGGCCGACAGACATGGGGGCAGTCAGTGGAGGGGCAGGATAGGCTTCCAAGGAACGTAGAGAGAAGGAGTAGTAGCCAGATTCCTTCAACACATTGAGAAGAACAGTAATCAAGATCCTTGTGTATATAGATCAGATTATTGTTTAAGACTTCAGAAATAATGGTTTATGAAATCAGAAGTGAGTGCTGCTCCTGTTGTAACTGGCTTGTGAAGATCCTCGTTTATGTTGTTCTCAGACTGGGGAACATTTGGATTAGTGTTAGTTAACAAACCAGGAATACACACAGTTCACAACCAGGGATCTATCATTGTGTTTCCACTGTGGCACTACCCGCAAGAGGTATACTTTAGAGATACAGTAGTCAGCATCATGCCGCTAACATCATACAGTGAATAAAGCACTATATATAGCTCAGGCTCCATGGTATCAATCGTATCACCTAATTGCATGGATATTATAGTTAAGGAGCGCATAAGTAGAGCAATTACACACAAAGTGAAATGTAATACTAAAGGATGTATTATTTTTTCCTTACAAGTTAAAGAAACAAACTTTGCCTTACAATGCAACTGTAGGTAAACTTGTAATCAAAATGTAGGACCAGTGAGGGCCAGATAAAATCACTACAGGAATCACTATGGTTTTCCATAGCTCCCCTAAACTTTGTGATAGGATCTCAGGTGTTCACTGTTGGATCTGGAAGGAGAATCAGATATTGTCCCAGCAGCACTAGTTTTTCCCTTACCGCCTTTCAACACTGAACTATAATATGTTTTGAACATAGGTATGAAAACCAGCGTGATAACCTTGCCCAACAGTCTTTCAATATGGAACAAGCCAATTATACCATCCAATCTCTGAAAGATACCAAAACAACGGTAACTTTGTTTTTATTTCAGTTTTCACTTCAGCATTTTGCATTTGTGTTGTTAGTTTAAATACTACATATTTCTATCTTTTTTTAGGTGGATGCCATGAAACTGGGGGTGAAGGAAATGAAAAAGGCTTATAAACAAGTAAAAATTGATCAGATTGAGGTGAGTTTTAATGTTAGTTAAAAAGAATAATGTGTAATTGAACTGTAATAATTCAAGATTGCACAGGTACATTTTGATTTAAAGTTTTCAATTAGATCATCTCTTTGTACTCTCTTCACTGTTTTCCTCTTTCTCTCTGTCTCGTATTAGCCAAACTACTTTTGATGCTGAAACTCCCTCACTGGTAGTAATTAAAAGCAGAATGAGAATGGACTGGATCCAAAGGTAGCCATATTTAATGTAGCCTGGATGACCATTGATTTCAGTGGGTCTTCCCTAATAATGACCAAAATGATCCCCCTTATTGATCAAGAAGCAGCAAGGTTTTGATCATCTGAGGCAGAAAAATAAGCCCTAACAAATACTGGGGATAAAAAAACCCTTCAAGTAGGTATATTATCCACTATCATTTGGATCTCTCTTGTGTAATAAACTTTAGGACCTGCAAGATCAGTTGGAAGATATGATGGAAGAAGCTGGTGAAATTCAGGAAGCACTTGGCCGTAGTTACGGAACCCCAGATATTGATGAAGATGACTTAGAGGCTGGTAAGTTAAGTTTGCTGTGTTCTAGCAGGGTTCAAGATAGATAATGTGGTGTCAAGACGGACATGTTTACATTTGCTTGACAAAGTTTTGGCACTGTGCTTTAGTGTAAGGATGCACAATCTGAGAGCCACAAACACTCCTTGAACATTTGTTACGTTATTCTCTTGCTGTCCCCACAGCTGAACTCCCCAAATTCCTACTGATTGGCATTGCTACTTTCATGTCATTAAAAACTGGTGCCTTGGATTTACTGTTTTCCTTTTCCTACCCTATTCCCTTTTATTTTGCCTTTTAAAATTGTGAGGCTGAGAGCACAGACTGTTGTGTTTTTTTGTTGTGGTTGTGTGCCATCAAGTTGTTTCTGACTTATGGCAACTTATGGTTGAGTTATGGCAACCTAGCATGGAGTTTTCAGGGGCTGAGAGTGTGCGATGTGTCCAAGGTCACCTAGTGAGTTTCCATGGCCAAGTGGGGAGTTGAGCCTTAGTCTCCCGGAATGCAAATGTTTTAAATAGAGAGCTGATAATTATTTTCACCCTATGTGGAAGTTCTTTTTTGTTTGCAGAAATGGGATATAAATCTACTAAATACACTGAGAGCAATATTTTTAGAAACACTCATTTTACAATTGCTGCCCTATTTGAATTTGAATCAGATAAAACTTGCTTGGAGCAAGATCACTCACTATCAGTGATCACTGATAGTGATAATAAATATTTTCTGTTCTGATAACAATTCTAGAACTGGAGGCACTGGGTGATGAACTTCTAGCTGATGAAGATAGCTCCTACTTGGATGAAGCGGCATCTGTTCCAGCAATTCCAGAAGGCATGCCAGCTGAGGCAAAAAACAAAGTGAGTCTCATCCCCCCTCCTCCAAAAACCATGGATTTACAATTGAATCTTCTCCCAAATCTTGTCAACATAGAGCACAATATTTTTGCTGGTTTAATGTCATCAACTTAAAAAAAGATAGTAGGATTTTCTTGTTTGTTTCCATATTTGTCCCAAAGAATAGGTGGTGTAAGCAATGCATTTATTTCATTCTAGTGAGGGCTACAAAAAATATGTCAGGATCAAGTCAGACTTCCAAACAGTGTTTAAAGAAACTGAAGTGTGGTTTGGCATGATGTTTATGAATGGTTTATAAAGTGTGAGCACAATGCAAGTCAGAAGGAGGTGCTGAGCAGACCAGCCTTGAAGGCAGCCAATCATAGCTCAGGAAAGCTGTGAAGGTGGGGAGGCTGCAGGTGAACAGGATGTGACAAAAGCAGAAATGTGCCTCTGTGAGTGTCAGATAGGGTTTTGCTTTGACAGAGATAGTATTTTACATTTGAAGAGAAGGGTGGATTTGCCAGATAGAGTTGGATTGAGAAGGAACTGGATAGCCAGTAAAAAGGGAGAGCTAACTATGGTTTTGGGGAGCCTAAAATAATAGAATATTAGTGGTTAATACATCATTCTACTGTGTTTAATATACCTGTTCTTGCTGTTGTTTTTATAATCGTTTTTGGCTGTTCCTGTCACACCTCATATAGAGAGCCAGGGTGATATAGTGGTTTGAGCATTGGACGACAACTTGCTTGGCCCTGGAAACCCACTGGGTGACCTTGAGTGCATCACATGCACTCAGACCAAGAAAACCCCATGATAGGTTCACCTTAGAGTTGCCACAAGTCAGAAAGGACGTGAAGGCACACAACAACAATCAAGCCTGATAAGGAGTTGGGCCACACCTATCATAACCCATACAACAATACAGCCACAGGTCCACATTTAAGTATATACATATTAGTATCTTAGTATATACACAGGAAATTAACTCCCAGTGGCTTATAATGAGTGTGCTTAGTACTAAGTTGAAGAAAAACAACATTAAATTGTATATTTTCTGTTTCACAGGATGGTGTACTGGTGGATGAATTTGGACTGCCACAGATCCCTGCAACATAACTGCTCCAGTTCATTAGGAATTCTGTCTTTTATCTGACAAATGTCTAAACAAAAACATTTGAGGTTGCGGGAACACTCATGTTCAGTACTATGCTGTGGAGTATGAAGTGAACAATGAGTGATAACTTTTCTTCCTTGAAGATACTTTATTACTAGCTTTTTTATTAACAACAAGAAATTGACACTTCTCTTTCCTTCGATGGGATCCACTCAAAATTCTAAAATATTGCTGTTGTAGAAGTATTGTATGAAAAATAGGTGAGGTTATTTATAGTTTCCTTTGATTTTATATTTCCCTGGACAACAGAGGGCCATTTGGTGGCTTATCTTAAAATAACTTTGTTATGACTGCTATGATCATGAACATTTTGTAAGAATATTTCCATTTTGACTCTACTGCTAATATAATTTGCCATCCTTAAGTATAACACAAAGGAGATTGCCATCTAGAATTTATTTTGACATAAATTGTATGCTGTGTAATGTGGCTTAATCTTATTGTGTAGTATTTTCTTGAAAGGTGTTAACTTTCATTTCAGTTATTGGTAACTAAGCTGTTCCTTTAAAAAAAAAAACAACATTAATGGTCTCCAGATAGTACATGTAACAATAACAATAAGGAATAATTTATTCCATTTCTGCATGTAAATTATTCATAAATAATTGTTTTGGAATTACCAGATTTCCCCAAGCTGATGAGGCTTTATTCTTTTATGTTGTGATGTTCAGATCAGTACCTAGTTTTGGGGGGAACCTTCTTTGAAAAGAGAGCTTGATGGAAGGGCAGCCATTGCCTACAGTAGGTTTCCTCCATGTCTCATTGTTGGAGCCAGCAATCCTGCTATATATTTTTGGTTAATAGTCATTGCAAGGATAGTTGTTCAGCAGCCTGGATTTGGCCATAGTTCAACCATGTGACCTTACTGACCAGCAGTCAGTAACATACTAAATATGGCATGTGTTCTTTTCCATAAAGGCTTATTCCTAAGCACATTTTGAAATGTTATATTGAAATCAGCAGGACATAGAAGAACTGAGGCTTAAGCAAATCTAAGAACAAGCAAGTGAAATGTCTTTATTCTGTTTCTCAGATGGTTATTGTAGAGGAACTGTATAACAGCTTTGTTAGGTACTCCTGAGTATTTGTCTCACCATTTTAGTTGACTTATGCTACCACTTCTTTTTTTTCCCCCTTAACTTTGTCCATGAAGAAGATCTAGAGCTCCAAGACAACTATCTGCTTGGGAGTGGTGGCCATCAGCTAGACCCATCTAACCACGGGAGCAGCTCGTTTCATTCTTACCACCACTTAGTGGTGGTAAGTGGGCAGTGTAGCTCCATATGGGTTAGCCAAGCAGATGAGAAGTGATCTCCTTGTCACAAACTCAAACCAATGACTGTGTCTCAGTTAAAAGGAAAAGTTTTATTAGGAATCAGAAGTAAGACAAAGGGATCAGCAGAAAGGCAGCCTTTCAAATGTTGCTGGATTGCAGCACCATTCCTCACCACTGATTATGTTGATTAGGGCTGCTGGGAGTTCCAGTCCAGTAACATCTGAGAAGATCACATGATTCGTATCCCTAACTTAGAGTTAATTCTGATGGCTCTGAGATTTTCATGTACAGTTGAGCCTCCACTCTTGCAGGGCTTAGGGAGCAAGACCCCCACAAAAGTGGGGAAAAATGCCAATATGAATAAAAATCACAAATGCTATTTTAATTTTTACTGAGAGAACACTGTCCAGGAATCTCTAGGTCCTCCAGCACAACTTTGTGGTCAACTTCCACGGGAATCAAGCTGGAGGATCTGGAGACTCCTAGAGAAGTGTTGTCTCTAGGATCTTCTAGCTCCTCCCATGTGACCAACTTCCAACCATTGGAAGTTGACCATAAAATCGTCCTAGAGGACCTAGAGATTTCTAGAGAGAACATACTAATCAAATCTGTGAGTCATCAAGTCCACAAAAGAGAAACCAGCAGATGTAGGAGCCCACTGTATATATTCCAAAGTCTAGTTTGAAGTTTTGACCACCAGGAGAAAGTTCATCTTTTGAGTTTATCTGTTTCACAATGGACCTGGGCACAAAATAGTAAGATGGGCAGCCTGAAATAGCTAGTCAGATTTTTGGCATAGGCTTGGAGGGAGGGATTCAACAATGCTGGTTTGATGTTACACAGTAACATACTTCTTGGGCCCAGGTAACCCGTAACTAGCATAGATGCTTGTTATGAGTTTGAAGGGGCTATGAATTGGGTGTGGGGATTCATAGCTAATGCAACCGGAATGACCAGGCTCGGGGCAAGTGTTGATTAAAGGGACATATGATGAAAAGGTGGGCTTGTGACACAGTGTATTACATGAAATATTGTACATTGACTGGATTTTTATGCTAGGTGAAATGGAGGTGTGCCAGTTAACATGACTCATTTACAGGAAGAAATAAACAGAAGATACAATCTGTTGAACTGTTGTTGTGTGCCTTCAAGTCGTTTCCAACTTACGGCAGGCAACCCTAAGGCAAACCTGTAATGTTTTTTTGTTGGCAAGATTTGTTGGGGGAGGGTCCTTTACCTTCCTCTGAGGCTGAGAGAATATGACCTGCCCAAGGTCTCCCACTGAGTTTCCGTGGCTGAGAAGGATTTGTGCCCTGGTCTCTGGAGTTGAAGTTCAACAAAGCACGACACGAGGCTGGCGCTTAATGGCTTTCTTGAATAGAGATATATTTTACATGTTCTTTGTGAAAGATAAGGCTGTGATCTTAAATATATTACAAACAGTCCTGTGTGTACTTGTAAGCAGATCTCACAGAGCTCAGTAAGATATATTTCAAGTTTATGATTGCAGCCTTGACTTGGAAATCGATAATATTTAATTTCTTCCAGTCCGGAAAAAAAAATAAAAAATGAAAAAAGGTTGTAATAAAAATCTCAACAGGAAATTAAAGCAGAAATGTATTAGAGACAGTGTAGATCCTGTGAGGATCATGTTGCAGTCCCAGCAACTTTTGGAGGGTCACATTGACTATTAATAGTCAACAAAACACTGAATTAAAAGCAACATGCACCTGGACAACCACCCTAACCCTTTGTAAATCGTTTTGGGGTGGATGATGGGAATGGTACCTTGTCAAAGTTCAGAAAGCCGTACATTTCAAACTCGACTTGGAATGGCAACATAGGCAATCCAGTTTGCCCTGGGAGTAAATTTCATCACCTTTGACTGCTTACTCCACCCTCGCTCCACGTAGCATAGCCGGCTTGCTGCCTTTGGCGGCTCCTAATGTGGTGCTTGAGACCTTGAGACCAAAGTGCTGCCTTTGCCTGTATCAAGGCAAAATTGCTTGCTGGTGCAGATGGACTACAAAACCATGAAAAATAAGGGGAGCGGGAACTACTTCTGCTATTGGGGGACAGTATGCCCTCCTGCCTGGTGAACCATGGTCTTTGGGGAATTATTTCCCAAGCGAGTTCCTCTGTGCGACCCAGCAGGGGCCGCCCTGAGAGGGCCACCTTGGCCTTTTTCAGCTGAGTGGGAAACGGCGGTATCTCACCAACTCCTCCCTGCTATGTGACAACTTTTAGTTTGGGCCATTTCCGCACTACACTCTTATAGTGCAATTATTCCACTTTCAACAACCTATGGAATTCCAGTTTAGGGAAGGCCCCCTGTAAACTGCAAATCCCAGGATTCCATAGGATGTTGAAAGTGGAATAATCGCACTACAAGAGTGTAGTGCGGACATGGCCTTGGACAGCCTCCATTCACGTTACGCGACCGCGTGCGAGAACAACCTCTCCGGCGGCGGCGGCGGCTCCGGAAGAACAGAGAGGCGGCTGGATGGGAGTTTTCTCTTCCCGCCCCTTTTCCTCGGGCCTCCGGCAGTTTCCGGCCTGGGAGGAAGCGCCGCTGCGGGGCAGCCGGCGAGCTCTGAGGGAAGCGGCGAGTGGGCAGCCATGGCGGTACCGGGTGGAAACTCGGCCTTGACCGTGACGGTCACTTACGGTAAGGAGGAGGCTCCTGGGCTTGGTGGCGAGAGGAAGGGGACGCGTCGGCCGGGGTCCCTCGGTCGGTATGGTCGCCTCAGAGAGGGCGGAGCGAGCGTTTTATCGTCCGGCCAGGACAGCCTTAGCTGCCAGACTGGGGGGTTTGGGGGGTCTGGGTGCACCGTGCGGGCTCGTATGTGCCGTGTTCGCTGGAGCCTCTGCCGAGATTCCTCACCCCCTTCCCTTCTGCTAGATGCCGCCTCGCTCCTGGCCCCACGCTATTGTACGCACGCACCCGAAGGATTTCCCCCCTCTCCGTAGAGCAATCATATTGTATCCTACACACAGTAAAGGCGGAAATATGTGAATGGAGAGTCCGTTAGGTATGCTTGCAGGTTCATCCATACAGAGCTTTCGTGGAACATATGAAGGTGTCAGCCTAGAGTGCCCTGAAAGATGGGTAGAGTGAGACCTAAGATCCTTTCACGTTACACAGTTGTTGCACTATGATTTCACTTTACCTGTTGTGGCTACATCCTGTTCAATCCAGGGGTTTGTAGTTTGATGAAGCCCTCGAGGAGCTCCGTGACTGAGAATTCGGAATGCTCCTCCCTAATCTGCAAACCCGAGGATTCCATAGAATGTTGCCATGGCAATTCAAGTGGAATCATAGTGCTGTAATTCCAAAGTGTGAAAGGGTTTTTGGTGAAGAGGTATCAGTTTGGGGAAAAGCTTTGCCAGTAAAGTATTATTATGAGTTAATTAGTCTATGATTTTAAAAAAGCTATGAACTTGACTATGGTTGTTGGATAAATTTGATCACTCCTTTTCCAAATGCTGCACTGTAAAGAGAATATTGACTAATATTACAGAATTAGTGTAGGTGCCACTGTGATAATAAATCTGAAAGATTTTGAACATTTTTTAGTTTTTAAAACCATTCATGTATATTTTTAAAGGGCTACGGAAAAGGTTATTTTCAGCTGGCGCTTTTCCTGGTAGGAGTAGAATTAATAGGAACACCTACAGCATAATTCAGCTGATACCTGCTCAGAAGTAAACTCTTTTTGCATTATGTGAGACTTACCCCCAGATAAGGGTTGCATGATCGGAGTTGCATGATGAAATAGTCTGTTTGTTCTTGGGTGGGGTGGGATATAGGTATAGACATTAGCATGAGAAGGGAGAATGTCTAAGGAGTTCAGACCATGCTGAGCTACTAACATACAATTCCATACGTAACATACATGGTGGATGACATTTTTCTCATTTTTTTCCTGTTTTTTTTCCTGTATTTGCTGGTGTATAAGAGTCACTTTTTTCCCCAGAAAATACTGTTTGAAAATGGGGTGCATCTTATATGCCAGTGTGTCTTATACGCCTGCAAATAGTATTTATCAGTGTAGAAATGGGGTGCGTCTCATACGCCGGCAAATATGATGGGCAAAACCTAATTTCATACTGCTGTTAGTAGCACATAAATGAGGATAGCACCTGTAATTCAGACTGAAGTTTTCTTTAATGTAACCTGAGTGTATTTTCATTATTCTTCAGGTAATGAAAAACATAGTCTTCAGGTTGGGTCTCAGGAAGAAGGTAGCCAACCAACAGTACGTGATATGGCTGTCTTAATTGAACAAGTAACTGGAGTTCCAGTGTCCTTTCAAAAACTGATATATAAAGGTAATCAATGCTTTTTATATTTGTGGCATAATTCTTTGCTTGGCTAAGTAGAAAGAAATCCTCTTGAGTTTAGTGTGGAATACTCCTGGGTAATGTGGAATACTCCTGGGTAAGTTTGCATAGCATTGCATCATGAGTTTTAAATATGGTGTCATAAGCCTGATTTACAACATCATAATTCTATATACTCATGTTTATGGTTGCAGCACCAGCGCTACAATGAAAATTGCCCCCAAAACTTACCTTAGAAGCCAGGCAGACACCTTCTCAAGGAGGAATTCCCAAGGTGCTGAGGAGCAGGGCACTAAGAAGAAATGTGCCCCTTTTCTTGGCAGTGGGGCACTTTGTAACAGGAGGGCCCTGCAGGGGTCACAATTGCCTATCATAGTTGCTGTCACAAATAATAGTAATATAATATTGTAGTGCCTTTGATTGAAAAAAAGAAGCCTGGACACTATTCTTCCTGCAGTAATATTTGAGACCTTTCCTACCTGTTTAACATATCAGGAATTTATGAGGCAATAATGACTGTTGAAAAATACAGATGCCATAAATTCTCAAATAGTTAAGCATCAAAGAAATACTGAAACCTTTTTAAATTATTTCCTTGGTTTTCTGTTTTTAATTATGTCAAAGAAAGACTATTTGGCTCTTTGCTTTTTATGATAACTTCTAAACTGATTTGTTATGGAACAAGTAGATTTTTTTTTAAAAGAAAAAATATATTTAGTAATGATTTGCATGAGTCTAGACTGGCATATATCAGTACTAAGTGGCTGACTTGCTTTGATCTCATCTTGGAATTGCACCTTCAGTGTCAACTTGGAATTGCACCTTGCTTCTTCCATGCAAGGGAGGAATTTGGGAGTCTTTATTTCCATTCTTGTTTAACAGCAATTAATTGTGTCAACCTGATCAACAGTTTGTAGTAAACATTAACTTGTGATGAGTTTCATATAAGCCAACTTTAAGCTGTAGCTACTGAAGTTGGTTTCTTGCAGCTAATCATAGTTGTGGCTAAATAAAGTTGTAGGTCCAGGCCAGTGCAAGCTGTGGTTGATCGAAAGTGGAAGCAAAAGCCACATGATATGAGGAAGGAACATATAAATCTGAGACTTGCAGAGACTTGTTCCAGCTGGTCATGGCTACCAAACTAAGATTTGTGTAAAAGTGGTTTAGCAATAATAAAGGTCATATTTCTTCCCTATTTATGTCACTGAACACTCAGGCAACCAGGGAACGGAAAGTTAACAGATGTAAAAATATGTGGATTTTGAAATATTGAAGCAATTGTTAGATTAAATTATGTCACTATGGTGTGCCTGCTGTGAATTCTCCAGTGATACTTTTGTATCAACAGCAAGTCTATCTGAGCTGTTTTGGGGTCTTTTGATGAAAATATATGATACTTAACAGTATTATGTGTGTATTTGCACATGGAAGATATGATAATTATATCTGACTTTACTCTTTTTGTCATAACACAGTTTTCAAAATAAATGTGTGGTTTTTTTCCTCCTAGGAAGGTCCCTAAAAGAAATGGAGCAGCCATTGTCCACATATGGAGTGAAAAATGGTTGTAAAGTCATGCTTATTGGCAAAAGGGTAACTGTACTGTACTGAATGTTTTTAACTGGTGATACTAGAGTCTTCAAATATGATTTCCCTGTGCGTTGTTTCTCAAGTGAAATGTATAATAAGGGGAACGGAGTTGCATCAGGTCTCTATCTTGAATCCAAAGAATCATGAGCAGAAGAATATATGGACTTCTCTATGAATTCTTGCACAATTATTGGCACAGGATTTCTTTTCTTGCAACACAGCCATACAGTAGGCTTTATATTACATATGTAAACATATATTATATACGTAAAGGGCATTAAATAATGAAAAATACAGACTGTAGAATAACATACCTCAAGCATTGGATGGAGTGGGGCCAAAATGTGGCAAAATTGGTGTTCTTGCTGCCCAGTAGAGAGCTTGGAGGGCATTTTAGAGTTTTGTTTGTTTTTAAATGATGGATCCTGGGAGCCACGAAACAACTCTTGGACCTGCATGTTCTCCACCTCTGTGCATGAATCATCTTGTAAAAAACCATATGCAAGACATTATGCATATGTTTTAAAATAATTAAAACATCAATTCAGAAAAATAAACTCTTCTTGTTTCCATTTCATCTCCCCTGAAATTCTTGTGCGCCTCACATGTTTGTTATGATCCATCCCTCTCTTCTAGTGTATGTTGTGAACCAGTCCAGCCTCTGTAATACAGAGTGGCCATTATCTATATATAAATGAAATGGGAAGGAACAAAAACTATCAAAAGCAGCTCACTTACTGAAAAGAAATATAATGATTCTTCTAAAATGTTTGGTGTAGCAGTACCTAGTTGTTTTGCCCATTTTTCTTTTGCTAAATAAAATTATAGTGTGTGTCTTCAAGTTGGCTATTGACTTGTGGTGACCGTATGAATTTTACAAGGTTTTCTTAAGGAATATTCAGAGGCGATTTTGCCAGTTCCTTCCTCTGAAATACAACCTGGAGCACGTACTATTCATTGACAGTCCCCCATGCAAGTACTAACCAGGGCTGACCCTGCTTAGCTTCTAAGATTGGATGGGATCCATTCAAATTGTGAACCTACTGATGTAAAATGACTTAAGATGGTGTGTTGCTATGAAATGTAGAAAGAGCCCAGCAAGCTGAATTGCATCACTGAGCCTTTAAACGTTTAATAAATATGTGCTACCGTACATCCATTATTGATGGATCCATTATTCACTCAGTGAATTGATGAAAAGTTGTGGGTTTTTTCTTTTTTTTTTACACAGAAGAGTCCTGATGAAGAGGCTGAACTGAAGAAATTAAAAGATTTGGAATTATCAGTGGAACAGGTAGCCAAAAAAATAGAGGAAGTTAATAAAGAACTTGGAGGTATTCAGAAAGTGAGTTGTTTTCTTGGTGGAGTAGTCCATCTGTTTTTATATCTTTTAGTTGTTGGTAAAACCATTGTGATAGTGTTGGTGACTACGTCTTTCTGATTAAGAGCAAGTTTCTGTGTTTCTGAACAATGGAATATTGGTCCTTATGTGAAGAGAGGACTTTGAGAGGACTGTGCTAGAGAGAAGGGAGTCTGTGTGTAATCCTGCATATGGGTGCATAGAGGAGTCTTTTTGTGGAAAAAATGTGTGTAAATATGGAAGTGTGAATCAGTACCAGTGTAACTAGGGTGTGGTTGCGTATGTGAGAGGGAGAAAATGTGGATATAGAAGAACATGGGAGTGTAAAAATGGAGAGAGAAAATAAGGGAAGATATATGTGTGTGTAAAAATAGAGGAGGGTGTATATCTGAATAGAAGAAAGTGTATAACACAGTGAGAATGAGGGAGAGTGGCTTGCCAGTGAAAATATGAGGAGATTGTGTGTGTGTTAGAGACAGAGAGATACTAGGGAGAGCGATTAGGGGAAGGTGCATCAGTGTGATCAAATAGGGTAGGGAATGAGTGTTCATATCGATGAAAATGGGCAGGGCATGAAGAGGCATGAGAATGGGCAATGACATGTATGTGTTTGTGAGAGGGAGAATGTGGCAGTTAATAGAAATATGTGTATGATAGTGAGGTATATGCCTTGTTCAGTTTATGTTAACAACGTTCATGAAGTCATCTTAAAGCTTAGAATTGATTAAATATATATTTTTCCTTTCAGGGATTTCTGGCAAAGAATCTTCAGTCGGAAGCACTTCACCAGTTGGACAAGCGGATAAAGGGAACTGCTGAGCAGTTCATGAAAATTCTGGAACAGATTGATGCTATTGTGAGTAAATTATTATTTCAGTTTGTTGGGGCTCTCTAAGAAATATCATTTGGTTTTGATTTTTGTTTTGTGTGTGTGTGAGAAGCCTGACCTTGAAGCTATTAAGCTTACATAATCTCATGGCAGACACAAAATGAATGGCTTATGAAGCTTTACAGTTGTTCTTTTCTTGAGCAAACATCTGTCACCCCATGGCACCACATCAATACTTACATATACCTTTCCTGGAGAAGGATTGCATTGGGACACTTTCAAATTCATTATTATAGGTCATATATTATATTATATATGACCTCAAAATGCATTGGACTACAGCTTTTACCATTGTCTGCCATCATGGCTTTTTGGACCAGTAATGGGGACCATGGTACCTGGATCATAACTGTCAGTGGGAGAGAGGGGTTGAAAGGGGTGGTATTTATAGTGAAGAGGGAGATAGCAAAAGCAGTCAAAGGATGTAATGCAAAGTCTGACAGAATCATGTCAATAAGACTGGAGGAAAACCTCATCAGTATAAACTTAATCTAAGTTTATGCTCCAGCTACAGCAGCTGAAAAAGAAATTGAAAGATTCTGTGCAGGAGCCCAGGAGGAAATTGAACACACACCAAAACAGGACTTCTTGTTAAACATAGGTGATTGGAATTCAAAAGTAGAAAACAGAGCAGAATAAAGCTTGTAGGAAAATTTGGCCTAGGATCAAGAAATGAAGCAAGAGACTGACTGACTGACTGACTGAATTTTATGAGGCCAACAGTTTGTTCATCACAAACACATTCTTCAAGCAACTGTCTACATGAACATCACCTGATGGCCAATATAGAAATCAATTAGACTACATAATTGGAAGGAGAAGATCTATTCTGTCTGCAAAAATAAGACCAGGAGCAGACTGTGGCACAGACCATGAACTATTGAAGTTGAGTACTAACATTTAGAATAAAGCTAAAAAAGAACATAAAACCCAACCATCATGCCAAAATATAACCTGAAGAACATCTCTGTGGACTTTAAACATAATATGAAAAATAGATTTGCACTATTAAATCTAATTGACCAGGGGACAGAGGAATTCTGGACGGAAGCCAGAGACATTGTCAGGAAGGAATGCAAAAAGTCAGTAGACAAAAAGAAAGAAAAGCTGCAGTGGATGACAGATGAGAAGGAAAAGTAAAAAGTGACAAATAGAGTCAGAACCCTGAGTATAACTGTTGAACGACTTGTGTGCAGTGGCAAGGAGAGCTACTGTAATAATCAATGCAGAGAAATGGTCACAATAAAAAAGGAAGAACAAGCAACATCTTACACAAGAGCTGGGAAATCAAAGGGAAATTTAAACCAAGAATGGAGATGCTCTGTGACCAACAGAGGAACACATTACATGACCAAGAACAAATAAAAAGATGGAAACAATACACGGAAGAACTGTATAAAGGAAATGAAAGGTTGATAGATTCATTCAGTGAAGAACCACAAGATGAACCTTCAATGTTGCTGAAGTGATCACGGATGAATCTCCAGTTTTAGAAACTGAAGTGAAAGCTACACTTTGAGCACTTGGGAGAAATAAATCACCAGAAACAGATGGCATACCAATAGGGCTGTTTCCACCTATGGAGACAGAATCTACTCTAGTCGTAACTAAAATCTGTTAACAAATATGGAAAACAAAAGAATGGCCCACAGATTGGAAATACCCAATATATATAACTGTATAACTGTATGCAGAAGAAGAGGCTACTGTTAAGTCAGAATACAGAGAAACAGAATGGTTTCCGTTTGGTAAGGTGATCTGGCAAGGCTGATTTTATCACCCTGTGTTTAATTTGTATGGTGAATGTAACATACATAAAGCAGGATTAGAATTAGAGGAAGGAGATGTGAAAATTGGAGGAAGGAACATCAACAATTTAAGACGTGCAGATGACACTATAGTACTAGTGTAAAGCAGCAAAGATTTGGAACGATTACTGAAGAAAGTCAATGCAAAAAGTGCAAAGGCAGGTTTATGGTGAACATTAAGAGAACAAAAATAACAACCACAGATGATTTACATAACCTTAAAGGACACAATGAAGACACTGAAGTAGCTCAAGATTTTCCATACCATGACCAGACTGCAGTCAGAATGGAGACTGCAGTCAAGAAATCAAAAGAAGACTAGGACTTGGAAGGGCAGGTATGAAGAAAATGGACAAGATCTCAAGTGTCAAGCTATATCATTGAATACTAAAGTTAGGATTGTCTATGCCATTGTATTTCCAATTTCTGTGTATGGTTGTGAAAGCTAGACAGGGAATGCTGATAGGAAGAGAATGAACTTATTTGAAAAGTGGTACTGGAGAAGAATTCAGCAGATACCCTAGACTGCTAAAAAGACAAATGGGTCCTAGAGCAAATCACGCCTGAACTCTTCCTAGAAGCCAAGATGACTAAACAAGCTGTTGTACTTTGGCGTTATCATGAAAAGAAATGACTCACTAGAAAAGACAATAATGCTTTGTAAGATAGAAGCAGTAGGAATGTAGGATAGAAGCAGTAGAAGACAGAAGGATGTATGTAATCAAGAAGGACACATTCCTGAATCGGCAAGACCTGAGCAGGATGGTTGAGGAGAGAGTGACTTGGAGGTCTCTCTTTGTCATAAGTTTAAGTCAACTTGATGTGCACTGTTGACTGAGCCTGTTATGCACTAGCTGGGAGGTTGGTTCAGTGTGGTTTGGGGGCCATATGAGGCCTCCAAGACTGTTTCTTTGGCCCAGATCCACCCTTTTTCTGGCAAAAGGCTGAATTGCCTCTCCTGGAAGCTTCCAGAAAGTACCTGTTCATATTTTAAACAGATCTCAACCCCCTAAACCCATAGTTTTAACACCAAACAAATTCGGAATGAGAAGTGGCCTTCTGATGAGTTCCAGTTATGGTTTGCTTCCTCTCTCCCTAGTTCAGGCATTTTTGGTAGTCCTTGCAGCAAAGAGAAATAAAATTATAGATCTGATTGATTTATCTACCCCATGCTATTGGTTTTGGCCTTGTATTTTGAAGAGCAGGTTCCCTCTGATTTAGATGGTGAGCTGTTTTCATGTCCCTGAGCATGGATTTGGAAGAAGCATCTTCCAGTGCTATAAAGGAGAAGTGAAACATCTTGTATGTTTTAATTACTGATGTACTTTGGACCGGAGTCAAAAGCTAATAAATTCAGATATATTTCTATACTTTTGAAATTTCTCAGAAGTTAGAAGAAAATTGTCAATTGCTGTGAGAACAAAATGCTTTTCTCTTCAGATGTTTCATAGTTAACCCATCCTACAAGACACTACTGTGTATAACTTAAAGAGCACTTTGTGAAGTTCTAAGGACCATTCAGAGCTTCCCATAGGCAACTGATTGGCCAGAGATTGCATAGTGGCTCATCTTATGTTCTTATTTATGAATTATGGTTGCCATATAACAGTATCATTTCTGTGTAGGAAAAAGTGGTTGCATTGCATTTGTGACATCACACTTAATGAAATGTTTTTATTTTACTGAATGTAGTGTGTTTATGTGCACCAAAATGGATATATACTCCCTTCCCATACAAAATTCTATCTGCCTTTTTTCTAAACAGAAATAAAATCTACACAGGAACATTCTTGATGTATACAGTACAACCCCCATATCCACAGGTTCATAATCCACGGATTCAGTTATCCGCAGTTCAAAACAGCCGCAGGCCCAGAGCCCAATCGCTGTGGCACCTGATGAGAAAACAGTGGGCAGTGCAAGATTGTGCTGTCCACTGTTTTCCTGCCTCCAGATGCAGGCCTTAGGCCTGATTGCCCCGGCGGCTGCAGGCCCAGGGCCTGATTGCCCTGGCAGCCACAGGCCCAGGGCCCGATCGCTGCGGCACCTGGTTGGAAAACAGCGGGCAGTGTGGGAGCGCGCTGCCCACTGTTTTCCCACCTCCAGCTGCAGGCCCAGAGCCTACTGCAATCTCTCCGTAGGTTTCCATATCTGCGGGGTGGTCTGGAACCAATCCCCCATGGATACAGGGATCGTACTGTATATACATATATGGATCTTTACAAAAACAGCAGAGATCCTAAACTAAAAAATGGCCAGCACTGTTTGCCCCTGTTCAATCATATTATTAAAAATATGCATGAATTTATTAATAGACACTGGTACATATTAGAGAATATTCCAAGATGGAAAAACAATCAATGTCATACAAAGAGACAAGAAATTTCAAGGATATAGTGATGCATGTTGATTTCAGTGTTTCAGAACAAACATTAGACAATACTATAATGGGTATGCCAAAACCAGCAGGACACCATTCAGATGGACGCTGTTTATATTGTACGTATATTACTAAAATGACAGAATTTGTAAATTGTGTAGACCAATTAGCCCACTTCAGTACATGCAGTAGTCACTATATGATTTATGCCATTGAATGCATACCTAAGAAATTTTATGTGGACAGGACATTGAGACCTATAAAACAAAGATGAGGAACATCTCTCCAATTTGAAAAATAGAAGGGTGGATGCTCTTTTACCTGGTCATTTTGAAGAAATGCGGCATTCTTTATCCGATTTTTGTTTTGGGGTAATAAAAAGGATTATCAATAACAATTAAAATATTTTGAGCTAAAAAGAGGTGGAGGGACATGATTTAAGATTTAGGTGGCACATGTACTTATGGTATGATAAAATTCAGGTCAATGTGGCCTTTAATAACAGTCGTATTAGATGTGGCTTATTAAGACTTTGGAATAAATATAAACTGAGGTTGTGCCCAAGAACACCTCTTTGGATCTCTTTGCAAGAAGCCTTTTACAGAACAGAAATGAAAATTGGTCAATGCTGGTTAACACATACCAATTTGTTAAAGAAGATGGGTCAGGATTATGGAATGAAATCAGTACAGCAATTGCAAGAAGAAGGTTGTAATATATACAATGGCTTTGACACAGACAATTCTATTTAAGAATTATGGAAGATAAAAAGAATGATTATGAAAAGAGTAAAACAGATTTTGAATTACTGCTACACAACAATAAAGATCATCTGATTGGCAAGTTATATAAATATCTATTGAAAATGGAGATAGAAGATGAACAAGTTAAAGAATGTATGATCAACTGGGCAAAGAAATTTGGATGTAATATACCTATACATCAGTGGGAAAGACTATGGACTAAAGAAATTAAAAATATACTTTGCTAAAAAGTTTTGAATGGAAATACAAAATATGATACAAAAAATGTGATACAGACATTTTTGAAATGTCAAATTTGTAAGAAGCCTGAATTATTTTTACTAGGAATCAGCAGAGAAGATGCCAGCATTGATAAATAACAACAGAAACTGCTTCAATGTATGTTATTGGTAGCAAGATTAGTCTGTGCACAGTTTTGGAAGAAAACAGAGATTCCGTCAGTGACTCAGTGGTTTAATAGGTTGATGGCAATAGTGAAAATGGATAAGCTTACATCAAAATTAAAGAGTCATACTGAAGAAGTTTTTGTTTTTGAATGGAAATTTTTAATTGATTACGTAAGAGAAAATGAAGGTGAATTGATGATTTTAGGATTTTGTACCTGCTTATTTTTTATGTTAAATGGTTTTTTTAGTGTTATGAGAAGGATACGATGAAAATAATAGATGACTTTAAGTTGTTGCTACTATAATGCTCATTTATACCATAAGTAAACTTTAGTTTAAAGGATCTTGATAATTTACAGAATTAACTATTCTGAAATAATATGATTTTATTTGTAATGTTATAAATACTAGTGTATTTACCCGGCATTGCCAGGGATATTATTTTCTCATAGGTAATACTTGTTAGAAATACCTTAGGAATTACCTTACCTTAGGAGTTAGATGCGGTTGAAATACACAGATTTGAGATCCTGTGTCCGTACCTGTAACATTTACCCATATTTCTCAATCCAATCTGTATTTGGAGTAATTAATATACAGAGGTTGGGTTCCTGAGGGAATATACCACCTTTCTCCTTGCTGCTAGGCCTCATCTCCATAGCAACTGGCCTGAGCTCTCTGGCTGAGAATTCTAAAGGCCTCTCCTCCTGGACCACATTTCAGATTAGTTTCCTTCCTCTTTCTTTTTCACCAATGACCTCAACCATAAACAAAAATATTAGATGGGTAGAGAACCAGCATGGTGTAGTGGTTTGTGTATGAGACTATGACCCTGGAGACCAGGGTTCAGTTCGCCACTCGGCGTATCACACGCTCTCAGCCCCAGGAAACCCTCTGATAGGTTCGCCTTAGTGCCATCAGAAGTCAGAACGGACAAACAGACAAACTTTGACTTTTATGTGTTAGGTAAGTCTGTCACTGTCTCAGTATTGCTGATAAAGGCCTTGTCTCCGTAGCAACCAGCCTGAGCTCTTTAGCTGAGAATTCTAAAGGCGCATCCCTGAACTGCCAACCCCAGGATCCCATAGAATCTTCACAGCCAGCCAATCATATGAGGTCTTCTCACCTCACACAGCCAATCGTATGAAGTCTTCGCCTGCCTGACACAGACAAACTCACAGACAACCTTTGACTTTTATATAGTATATAAGTTGGAACTTAGTAATTAGAATAGTTCATACTAGAATAATAGAATAGTACTAATAATAATCTCTTTTAAGGTATTTGTTAAAAAGTATAAAATATTTTGAGCAACAAAGTTAAAATAGAGTCTAAGTAATGATTTAAGGACACTTATTTAGTAGAAACTGTTTGCAACAAGGGCAGGAACCAATTTTTGAATCGTTGTAGTTTTTCCTTCGTTACTCTTGTTAGTTTATATTAATTAAGTTTTGAATTATAGTTTAATTATAAAAGAGTTAGTGGTATTTTTTGTTGTGTGCTATTGTTTTGTATTTTTGATTTGACATATTGTTTTGTGTGGTCTTTGTGTGTTTTATGGTTTTTATGTTAATGTTTAAATGTTAATAAATTATTCAGAAAAAAAGGAGAAGAAATTTATATCTCACTCACTGAAAGGTTCCTAGGGTGGCTTACAAAAAGTAAGATGAGCTTTTTAAAAAAAGCAGTGCAGTGAAACAGTCATAGGTAGAATGGTGTACAATTTCTTGTGCCTGAAGAAGACTTTACAATTTGTAGATTGTTCATCATACAAATCCATTTGAGTAAACAAAGTATCTTCTGAATCATTTTGGATCCTGTCTTTTGTTCCCTTGGGATTATGTATGGATACCTTTTAAAGTTCATAATTTAATATCCCTTCCTTGTCATAACATCTTCTAAAACATTTTCTGAAGTATTTGCTA
Organism: Cyclura pinguis; assembly: GCA_030412105.1. NCBI lineage: Eukaryota > Metazoa > Chordata > Lepidosauria > Squamata > Iguanidae > Cyclura > Cyclura pinguis. Next base: position 74,660,502 of record CM059604.1, read on the forward strand.
TACAGTGCCAAAATCAAAGTTTGCTTTTTGGATTTTTTTAAAGTATTTTCAAGCCATGGTTGATTGAATTCATGGATACAGAATCTGCAGATATGGAGGGCTGCCTGTATGCTACTTGTTCATTTTGCATAATTTCCATTTTCCCTGTTATGCTAAAGGACTTGACTTCCCAGCCTGCCATCTGTCTTTGGATGTTTCATGTATTCCACACGTTTTCAGATTTAACAACCCCATGGGCACCCTATGGAATATGTAGAATATATAGCCTGCAATTACTGATGCTACTGTGTAGCATCTGTGTAGCATCTTTTTTTAAATCCCCAAAGAAAGGAGCAGTATGCCATTTTGAATAGCTGAATGTCCAGAGGAGATCTAGGAGGGGGCACTAGGCATCACATGTTGAGCCTCTTTCCTCAGAAATGCTTGGGATCAGAAGTGTTCTGTATATTAGAATTTTTAAAGGTTTTGGAATACATTACCTTTTTGGAATAGCCTTGCATCTCATTCATTCACTACTTGGTTGTGTATGAGATGTAAGACTGGAGAGAGACTGAGGTGGGAATCCACACCTCCCACCACTTCATGGACCCCCCCCCCACCCGTTTCTATTTGCCTTTGAGGTGGCAGCCGCAGTATTCCTCAGATCTGAGAGACATGAGCACGAGTGCCACAGCAGTGGCCTCAAATGTAGAAGCAGGTGGCTAGTGGCAAAAAGAGAGAGGCTGAGGATCTAAGATATGAACAAGCAGGAGCACCACAGCCTTGAAGGTGGAAGCAAACAGCTGGTGGTAAAATGTTTCAGTTTTGGAGATTTTCAAATTTCCAGATTAGGAAAATTCAACTTGTGTGAAGGAGGAGAAGATATAGTTAAAAACCACACCCTCCCCATTCCACTGACAGAAGCCTTTTCTGAATGGAGAAAATTAGGTTGTGATAATGGGGATTCCCATTATCTAGACTTGGCTGAAGGGGGATACTTCCCGCTTCAGGTAAACCAAGGGTTAATGAGGTGTTGGGATTAGGTTACACTTTTTATTGTGGGTCAGCCTCACAGGTCACAGGGGGAGAATTGCCCAATCAAGGGGAAAGAGGTGAGCATCTTCGAGATGCTTTGAGATGCTTCGAAGGAGAAGTTATAAAAAATCCTTGAGAGGCCATGTGGCAGAGAGACAACAAAGGAACCTCCTGGAGATGGGATCTGTGCGAGCAGTAGGCTGCAGGCCCTAGGCCTCGCCTCCTGGTCTCGTTCCTCTCGTAGACCAACTAAGCCTGTGAACCCAAATGTGAGTAACTAGAATAAGGTAGTTAGTCGCGTTAGGGATTTTTATTATTTTGGAGGTTGGCTGATCTTAAGGATGTATCTGTTTTGTAACTACTTGTAACTTAAGCGTACCTGAGAGGGGGCAGCCTCTCATGTTTATTATTGTCTTGTTTACTTGCATGCCTTAAAATAAATGCTTTTCTGTAAAACCCCTGTTTCCTCTCCATTCCCACGCCATCCTTTGGCACACGCTTAGATAGGACTTCTCTCTCTCAGAAGGGGAAGGTGAGGGAAGGGAAAGGCCCTTAAGCATAGAGATTGTCAATCCACTGAGCAGAGTCCCACTGTACTGTTCAGTTAAGTCAGAATTCAGTGGGTGGTGGCAGCATGAGAATTAACGAACGCTGGGGAATTTCCTGCTCCTTTTCAAGAGTAGAAGTCAGTCTTGGGGGGGCTGGAAGTAAACTCAGTATGACATAGGTGGATATAAATGAGCACATATTTCGTGTGGAAATTGTAGAGTGTACATTGACTTCTATACGTTTTTTTTTCCTGAACTTGTATATGAGGCTTAAGCAAAACAAACAGCGATGACAAATACATCAAAATGGACCAGAGTTAAGCAAGAAACAAGTAAATGTACACGTTCACAGCTTGGTTACTGTATACTCATTGACCTTGTGATCACAGCTAATATCATTGATTTCAGTGATTATACTCTGGATAGGACTGGTGTTAAATTTAGCTTGGTGTGTTTTGGTTTGATTGAAAATTTGACATCATCATCATCATCATCATGATCATCAGTTTGTTTGTTACCCCCCTCTCCCCAAGACTGGAGGTGAGGCACAACATAAATTAAAACACAATTAAAAACACACTGTGGTTAAAATACACTAAAACACATAAAACCATTTAAAAAACCAAATACTGTATATCATAATTAAAAATACATCATAATTAAAAATGGACTGGGTAGGCCTGCCAGAAGAGATAGGTATTTAGTACCTTTTTGAATTCGGACAGCATATTTTGCTGTTGAATATCTTCTAGCAGGTTATTCAGTAGTCTAGGGGCAGCTGATGAGAAGATTCTCTGGGTGACTGTTGCCAGTCTAGTCTTTGCTGATTGAAGTAAACAGCCCCCAGAGGACCTGAGTTTATGGGGCAGATGGATTGGGAGGAAATGGTCTTGCAGTTAACTTGGAGACAAACCATGTAGGGCTTTAAAGATAGTAACCAACACTTTGTATTTTGTCCAGAAACTAGTTGGCAGCCAGTGAAGTGATTTTAATATCGGGGTGATATGCTCACTCCTTGTTGTTCCTGTAATCAATCTGGCTGCCATATTTTGGACCAGCTGGAGTTTCTGAATTTGGTACAAAGGTAGCCCAATGTACAGTGCATTGCAAAAGTCCAACCTTGAGGTTACCAGCAGGTGCACACTACCGTCTTTAGGTCATCCTATTCTAGGAGGAGGGACAGTTGGCATATCAGCCGCAGCTGATAATAAGCACTCCTGACCATCGCGTCTATCTGAGCTGACATTTGGAGGGGCAGATCTAGGAGCACTCCCAAACTGTGAACAGTCTTTCACGGGGAGTCTGATCCCAAACAGAACTAGTTGACACACCTCCAACTTCAGAATAGGACCCCTAATAGTAAACACCTCTGTCATGTTTGGATTCACTTTCAATTTGTTTTTCTTCATCCAGCCCATTACCTCCTCCAAACATTCATTCAGAGAAGACATACTATCTTTAGCTAAGACTGTTTTTGAAAGTATGGAGAAATATATTTGGGTGTCATCAGCGTACTGATAGCACCCTATCCCATGCCTCTGGATGATCTCTCCCAGTAGTTTCATGTAGATGTTAAAAAGCATTGGGGATAGAATGGCACCTTGTGGTATGCCATATACCAGCTCCATTTTTGAGGAGCAGCTGTCTCCAAGCACCACCATCTGGAACCTGCCCGAGAGGTAGGACTGGAACCACTGCAACAGATGCCTCCAATGGCAAGTAGGAGAAATGGCAAGTAAGAAAATTTCTACGTTTGATACATATGTATGTATGTTGCTGGAGAGAAAGAATGAACCCAGTGTCTTAAAGTAGTAAACAAAATTCTTTAGGTTTGTATAGAGATTGAATATCTTTACTACTCATCTGCAGGATAAGTGCATTAAAAGACACACCTCCTTCAAGGCCTAAACAGGAGCCTCCTTATTGTCCTGAATTTCATTTTGTAGCAAGTTGGACACATAAGGAAAACTGTCATTAATGTTTGAAAAGGAAGCTGGTGTTCCATGCTTTTACCTGCTTTCTAGAAAACTAGACAAGTCTTAAGAGCTTTATTATCTGTTGTAATTGGGTCCTTTATTTTGGTAATTCTGTGTGATGATTATATTCTACAAATGCCACAACATTACTAACTATTGTGCTATAGTTCACAGATAATGTTAGGCATGCAGTATTGTACATTAACTTTGCTATTGAACCGATCATAACTGAACTGAGATGATAGAGATAACTTATTCTGTCTTGATTGTAATCCCCACATGGGATACATATTATTGAAGCACCTTTTATGAAGACTGTATTTGGACATAAGACTTTATATGTTGTTTTCAGGAATAGGCAAGATCAATTTTGCATCTATCTTTGTTTTGCTTCAGACTCTTCCTGAAAACTTCAGTGACTGTAAACAGAAAAAGAAAGGACTAGTGAAAAAGGTTCAGGTAAGTCCTCTGTCAAACACGTTGCTCATGTGCTGCATAAATTAGAAAGTGGAACTTTCAGTGCTATGATGCAGTTTATGTAACCTGTGTTGAAGACATGCCACAAAACTCCAACCTTAAGATAATTTTATGTGTAAATGTAAACAAAAACAGTTACTTCTAATTGTTAAGTTGTTGTTGTGTGCCTTTGAGTCATCTCTGACTAACGGAAATGCTAAGGCAACCCTATCATGAGATATTCTTGACAAGGGGTGTTGAGAAAGAATTTGCCTTTGCCTTCCTCTGAGGCTGAAAGAATGAGACTTGCCCAGATCACCCAATGGCTCTTCATGCTGAATGGGAATTTCAACTCTGGTTGCTCAGTCCTAATCAACACTCAAATCTCTACATGAATTTTTTTGTTTATATGGAATTTTTGTTTATTACTTCAGAGCATCTCTCTACCCCTTTTCATTAAAAAAACCCAGTAGTTACCAATAAAAGTAAACATAATAAAAACAAGACAAAAACCACAATAAGAACAATAGCAAGCATTACAACTATTAATTAAAAGCCTTGGTTAACTGATAGCATTAACAATTAAGAAAATAGGTTCTGGCATCTGGTCACATCAATGGAGGACACAATCTAGTGAGCTCCACTAGATGGTGTACCCATGAGGTGTCATGCCTGACATAGGAGGCTCCCTCTGTCAAACTGGTGGACTCCCTGATATAGGGGGAGCCTGAAGAGTCCGTTTGAGCCAGGATCGGGTCTGGCGAAGTGTCTACTTGGGAACAGAGTGGTCACAGCAGGTCCCGAGGCTTTAGGAGAATTGCACACTTTGGTCGAGCCAGGCGGGCATTAGGGCGTTTCACCCCCAACATTACATTCTCAGTGTCTAGACCTCTTGTATGTATGTAAATTGCTTTTTTTATATTTTTGCTTATGGAAGACAAGAAGCCCTTTGCTGCAGCTGAACTTCTATAGTTTAAGAGCCTTCTTGCTTTTTGGATTTAAAGAGCCAGTAGTTCCTTTTTCTAGTTCACTACTGGGACTATATGGGAATCAAGTTAAACTACTCAATCTCTTCTCTTTTCTTCATTTACTTTTTGCTCTGAGATCTAATTCCTTAATTTTTTTATACTTGGATTTCAACTTTGAACTTTTAAAGGACTGACTTTTTTTCCTCAGATGCTTGACTGTCTGTGTGGCTTGATTTATTAATTGGATTTTTCTCCTCTGGACTTGGATCTTATTAATATTTGGATAAGACTCTGTTTTAGTTACTAAGATTGTCATGCCTGATATCATAAGGAAGGGATTTTTAAAGTTATTTTGCCAGTGTGTTTGTCGAGTAGCATTGTGATAATTTTAACATCTCTGGGAAAGTTTACACGAAATTTCCTATTACCTGTTATTTGGGAACACAAGCGTTGTTGTTTGAGAATATACTGAATATTGGAAGGAAATCATCATGGGTCCAATTGTGGATTATGACACTCAAGTTAAAAATGATTTTGAGGAGGCTGAGGAAATACCTGAATATTTTTTTAATTTTTTGTTTGAATGTAGACAGGTTAAAGCATCAACTGAGAAAAAGTTTGATGTTCTTATAGAACACCTATCAAGAAAGTTCAGAGATGGGTCAGAGGAAGGTGAAGATATTAAAACTCAGCAGGTGGCTGAAATGACAGATGGGTAATTAGAGGAGAAAGAGGATTTGACACAACCTTTGCAAGAACTGACCTGAGACTCGGAAATGTCTATACATAAGGCATTAATCATGCAGCAAGAGATGGAAACAACCAGTATAGTTGATGTTAGAAAGAAGAAAGGCTTAAGACGTGCAATAACTCAACCTCCAATTACAAAGCTGAAAGACCAAAATTTGGTTTTTGATCAGACAGTACTTGGGAGAATGTAAGCAACTGGTTTACAAGAAGTTTTTCTTGGGAAAAAGGAGAACAACAATTTACTGATGAACAGACATTCCAGAAAAAAAATGTTCTTTTCAGTTGGGATCAACTTGAAGAATTGATTTTTATATACAGGGGTAAAAGACAGACTAAGCATGGCTGAGTTGACAAAAGGCCTTTTAGGAACATTTAAATATGATCCTGTTTTTAGAAAAAAAGAAGAAAATGTGTCTGATGAAGAAGAGGTGAAAGGTTACTAGGAGAAAAGTTATGAAGGGACTGATGCTGATGAAGATATTCTGAACTTGGTATTTTTACTATCACAAAAAGTATAATGGGAATTAATAGCTCTACTTTGTTGCTTTTAAAAGTTACTATATAGAAAATTATTATTTGAAAAAGTACTAATTTTTATATAGAATAGAATAAGAGTAAGTCAGTGATGACTAACGTATAAGGTAAATTAAGTAAAGAAAGACTTATATATTTGATGTTAAATTAGTATGTAAGGAGTTAAGTTTATAAGTAATTTTGGTAAAGAATGATATTTTGTAATTGATGAATAATTACCAAGTGGTTAAAGATGATTTTTAATAATTAAGTTAAAATTATTATTAATACTTACCTAGAATTATTAACCATCAATTAATTTTGTAAGTTCATATTTACTGTGAAAACAAATAACAGAAACAAGTATTAACTACATCATATTTAAGGATTTAATAGTTAGTTGTTAACTGCTGGATCACTATTTGCTGTTTGCAATAAGGGCGGGAACCAATTTTTAGTTATTTGTAGTTTTGGTGGTGTCTTATAGTTTAGTTTAATATTTTTAACTTTTGCTTTTCTGATGGTGTATAGTTGTGTAGCTTTTTATAGTTTTTTTAATTCTTTAGTGCTGTAGTGTTATTGTGTTTCTTTTTTTATTGTAACTTAATTAAAAATAGCCAAAAAAAAGAGAAAATAATCAGGAAAAAGTTAGAGTAAACAGGTAAGTGTGTCATGTGTTCATAGAAGAAACAATCAACACTGGGAAATTTTAAATTTAATTATAACTATTGACAAAAAATAACTGGAAGCCACATTGAAGGTCAGTCACAGTCTTCAATCCAGTAAAGCACATGTGTCAAACACAAAGCCTGTGGGCCAAATCCGGCCCACCAGGCCATTTCATGTGGCCCTCACACTTCTCCTGCAGTTGCGGCACTCCCACCTGGCAAGCCCAATCCCCTTATTGCCAGCCCCCGGCTGCCGGTATTCTGAAGGGGGGCCCAGCAACCAGCACTCATAATCTACTTCTGCTTCTGACTGCTCCTCTGTCCAAGGCTTGCTGTCAGAGCATTGCTGCAGGTTAGCATGGCAGTGCTCTGCACGGCTTGTGAGAGTTAGATAGAGGAGCAGTCAGAAGTAGAAATAGATCATGAATGCTAGCTGCTGGGCCCTTCTTCAAAATACTGGCAGGGGGTGGCCCACAGTGTGGGGATTGGGCTCACCAGGTACATAGAGGGGCATGGGGGCAGAAAGAGCCACAGGGGAAGGGGAGCAGAAAGAAGCCCAGAGAGGGGCTGGGGGGCAGAAAGAGGCACAGAGAGGGGCTGGGGGGCAGAAATATCATTATTTAATATGATAAAAGAGTGGATACATTTATATAGTCTTACAGATACAACCGGCCCTTTGAGGGCAACCATAATGCTGATGCAGCCCAAGATGAAATTGAGTTTGACACCCGTGCAGCATAAGCACATGTGCATAGGCTTTGGTATCAGTTGATATCAGTTGATTAAGAAGTCAAATGGTTAAATATAGACAATTAAAAATACATAGTCAAAAGTAAAATGTATGGGTACGTGGTGTTTGAATGTGTATGTATGTGTCTTCATGTCACCTGTTGACTTATGGCAACCACATGAATTTCATAGGGTCTTCTTGGGCAAGGAATACTCAAAAGTGGTTTTGTCAGTTCCTTCGTCTGAAATACAGTCTTTACTATCTGTTATTCATTGGTAGTCTCCCATCCAAGTACAGACCACGGTTGACCCTGCTTAGCTTCCAAAAATAGACATGATCTGGTGCCTTTATTGTATTTAGGCTCCTACAGCTAAAATATGCGTTTTCGTACTGTGCTGATACTCACTGGGGCTTGTTTATCATCTGCTGTCTTTAAACAGACAGAAGCAAAAAGTGATTCTGTTGGTCAACCCAAAGAAAAAGTGAATGCAGTTTTAGCTATCTATGGCTTGTCTTCATTGAAAGAAAAGAAATGACACGGGAATTGTTGTGGCTGGCCTCTGTCAGACTGTATATCAACAAAATTTCTAATATTCAGCATGAAGCTGCTTTCATAGGAATGTTTCTGCTAAACTGTTCAAACTATTGGAAAACCACAACATTTAGGATCGGGAAGGATTCCTGCTACTGAGCTATCAAAAATGAGCCTTTGTTTTCACCTCTCCAGTTTTCTCATGCATGTGGTTTAGTCTTAACCTAGAGCAGAGTGGAACAAATGAGGTCAAAGCTGATTTGGTAGGTCTTGCCTCTTTCAGACTCCCTTGATTGCCTTTTTTTGGGCCAAAAATAAGAGTGAACATGGTGCTCCTGGAAGCCTTAAGGAGCTATAATTCATTCTTCAGATAGGTCACAAGTCCCCCACCCACTTTATTTAACATTTGTTGAAACCTGATTTTCAAAAGCAGAAGTGGACCTTGGTTTTCACATTTTGGACAGTCTGTGCAGTCCCCAAAAGGGTCTCAGGGCAGAAAAGCAGCCTCCAGACTCACAGAAGTTGCTTGTCCCTGACCTAGAATAAGGGAACTGGAATCTATTGGTGGTTACAGTGATATTGTGACACAACTGTTTGCTAGAGCATTGACCTAAGAAAAAGTGTCAAAGGTGTGTTTGTATATGGAAATCCTATAGTGGGGGGAAGGAAGAATACCCAGAGATGGAGGAGGCACACACACAACTTTGTTCCTCAACCCTATTTTATTTTCTTAAAAGTTTTTTCCATTGTTCATTATTTAAATTTAAAAATAAACCTCACTTGTTCACTCATTAGCAGCTCCTTCATTCTGGCCATCATATTTCTCTCCCTCCTCCCCATCACCGTAAGCCAGTGATGTTTAAGTCCTCCCTTTACCCTCCATCTGTGGGAGACAAAATGAGTGAGCACATTCAGTCATTCACCCCTTCCACCACATAGAAGCTGTTCAAACTAGCAGTTGACTCTCCTGTGTCAAGCTGACAGCTCCCTGAATGGCTCCTGAGAGTGCAGTCAATGGGAAGAGAAGAGAAAGTAAAGAAATGACCAGTGCTTTGACACAGGTGATTTCTCCAGTTAGCCTGTTCTCCTTCCAAATAACATAGTGCTAAAAGTCCAAAGAGTGCGGTATTCAAGAAGAAGCCTTGTTTAATAATTCATCTTTAGAGACAATAGCACCATCAGCGGAAGGAACTGAGTGAATGGAAGCACTCCACTATACCATGGGCACAGAGGACGGCCATGATCTGACTATGATCTAATAGTTTCTTGAGTCCACTATTTAATTGTTGAAAAAGCTCCCCACCACCACCTTGGGAACAAAGGCTTTTAAAAGAGATCCTAATATATTGTCTCCTCCTTCTTCAATTTTGTTTTCAGGCTTTTCTCGCACAGTGTGATACAGTGGAAGGAAGTATTGGTCAAGAGATGGATAAACTACAGTCAAAGAACATGGCCCTGGTAGAATGAGGTGTTTTTAAGTAGCTAGGAGAAATAATTGCTCTGTGAGCAAGAAGAAAAGTTTGCTCTTGATTTTGGAGCACCTGTTTAGTGTTCAGAATTTTATTTTAAGCAGAGTCTGTTAAGGCTGTTGCATGTCAGCCATTGTTTGCTGGTTGTCATATGTTCTGCTTAAAGCCCATATTTTGAAAAAAATAATAATCCTGCAATTTTTCTTGAATATAGTCAAGAATGCCTTGTGTGATCATAAATGTTTCCATTAGTTAAATGTTGCTTTTCTTTATAAAGTCATCAAGAGCAGTAATTAATTTTGATGTTGTAAAGTATTTGTATTGCCACCCAGATCTCACTTTCAGAATGCTTAAAGAAATGTACTGAAAGCTACTTTTAACTATTAGCTGGAAATGACAATACTTTTGATAGTCATATATTGCTGTGATCTTTGCGTATAAATTCAGTGTTCTTGGGAGAGCAAAGACACTGCTGCTGTCTAACTTCTTGTTTCTTCTGGTGGGGAAAATTTCTTCCTGGTACTTGTCCTATCTTAAGTAAGAAAGCAGAGGTTTTGGAGTTTTGAACCTGCCACAGGCTTTCTGGTCCCAGTTTGTTATTCCTCCTTTTCTTACATTCATTCAGCTCCTTCTTTCCTTACACTAAGCATGTGGAGAGTGGGGAGTATACTATGGAAGATGTGTGATCAAGTTACTCCACTGTAGTACTTGGACTATAAAGACTAAGTCGTGTCAGCCAGCATGCTTGGGCACTGAGGAGATTGCCAAAAAGTCCAGTGATTTGCCCATTCACAGAGTCTGTCTTTTCCAATCATTCTTCTCTCTCCACTCCAAATTAATGATTGAAGCCAAATCCTGAGCAGGGGTTTGAGCCATGTAGCATCAAAGTGCTTCCGTGATCTGAGAAGTGTATTCAAATAACACTTTTGGTGCCAGGCTATGTGCAGTATAGTGATTCAGCACATGCTCCCATCCAGCACAGTGGGAAGCAAAAAGAGCACCACCTGCCAAGAGTGATTCTATCTTTTCAACCTTGCAGATGGTACTGCATTTGCTGGCGTATAAGATGCACCAGCATATAAGATGCACCCCATTTATACGTCAGCAAATACTATTTGCTAGCATATAAGACATACGAGTGTATAAGACACACCCCATTTTGAAACAGTAATTTTCGGGGGGGAAAGTGAGTCTTATACACCAGCAAATACAGTAAATCTCATTATCCAGATTCTGCACCTGGATATGGTAAGACGGTCTTGCTCTCCTGGATCACTTGCACTGTGACTAAAATGGGAAAAATTTTATGAATAAATTTTGTGAATAAAATGTGGATAAAATGGGAAAAAACAGATTGCAGACATAAACCATCTTAAACCATCCACGTCCACACCTTCAAACATAATCAAAAAATATATAGACTTAACCATACAAATGCACATGGAAGCAAAAGGTGTGATTATTCCTGTCTGTTTTTTTGCGTACTTTGGGCATAAGATTTAGATAAGGTGTTGTCATTAACACTGCATATTTTTCATTCAGTCTGAATTAAATGCTGGAAGTGTTCTAAGGACACCATCATAACCAAGAAGCAGCATCTTTTTCTATCTGCTTCTCTTCTGCCCTTCTAAGGAAATGCTTTAAGTCTTCTTCACAGTGGAATCTGGTGTTCAATTGTTTCTCAGGCAAGGAGAGGGAACCCCCTGGAAGAAGATGCTTACTTCCTAACACATATCTAAAATACAGATCTAGAAGTCCTGCTGGAAAACGTGTTGGTTTAAATGAACACTAATTCAGGCTTCCACCCACCATTTCTTGGTTTTTGTGCAGGTAGGTGTGTTACAGAGGTTGCATTTTAACACTTTGAAAAGTTGAACAGCTGCCTTTGCCAACATTCCAAGCATCCTTTCTGGAAATTCATTGTTCCAAATGGAGTTGGATAGCACTTCATCCACTTACCATCCTAAGTTAGATTCCTTTGCTTCGGCTGTTGCAATAAAGGATTGTTCAGTAGGCTCTCTAACAAATGAACTAATTCTGGATGGGATTTACTGCTTTCCACCAAATATACCAACTTCTTCCTCCAAAATAAAATCAAATTGATCAGAGGTGGGCAGAAGTTAAATCAAGATTTATTAGTAATCACTGAGAGCCAGCATGGTGTAGTGGTTTGAGTTCTGGACTGTGACTGGAGACCAGTGTTTGAATCCCAGCTTAGCTGTGGAAACCCACTGGTGCAACTTTGGGCAAGTCAAACTCTCTTACTTAGGAGAAGGTAAAGGCAAATCTCTGAGCAAATCTTGCCAAGAAAACGCTGTGATAGGCTTGCTGTAAGTCAGAAACGACTTGAAAACACACGAAAACAAGTGATTTACAGTAGATTGGCAAAGACCTCTAATTCCAAATTGTTCGACCAGTCATTTTTAGGTCCAGATAAGCTCATAGTGTTTCTGATCTGTCACAACTCAGATGTAGTTTTACATTTTTATATCCAGATGATCTGAACATATACCTCATGGCATGCAGTAAATAATTTGTTCCATCCCTCTGAACTACTATTTTGTATCAGATACTATTTTGGGGACTTTCCTGTAAACCTGAAGTCTGTCTTTTAGTGCATCACTCTTTAAGTGTTCTTTCCCTTTTGCAGTAAAGAGGACATAGTCCACTCTAATTTTAGTCTGGAGAATGTGTGTGTCTTCATTTTTCCTATTTCTTTTGCCTTTCCTTGTAAAACTGTGTTATATGTTTAGTTATATCATGTCTATGATAGCATTCCATTAGTTTATGCATCAGTTCCTACCCCTTTCAGCCCAACTACATCAACTACATTTCTTATTAGGCAAGATTTTTTCCTTGAGAAGAGATAGAGCTACACATTAAAACTACCTAACACATCCAAAATCTATTTTGGATAAGGTGTTTCTTCCCAGCCGTCTCCACTCTCAGAGAGAAGGAACTCTCACAATAAGTGTAATGTTTTCTTCCGGGGTGTTTTGCTCCCAGCAATTGCCATCCTAATGGTTAACCCACTGTGTGAGAAATAAATGGGGTCATCTATCAGTTAGAATTTACCAGACTGCTTCAGAAATTTTACATTTTAATTGTTTGGTTTGGGAGGTGGCAAAAACATAATTCATTTAAAACATGATGGTAGTTGTGTATTCATCATCACAGTAGTTAGAGTACACAGTTTTTAAAATGGATGACATAGTTTCAACATCTCTGTGATAAAGGCTAAGTTTTTTTTTTTTTTGGCTGAATTAGAACCCTCATCTGATACTTGGTAATTCTATTTTTAAAGTGCTAAACGGCAATATATGGTTTATTCTATTACCCTTTGTGTCCCACACAAGAATTTTAAAGTCTTAAGAACATTTTTTTTAAATAAACACTCTTAAAAGGGTACAAAGATCCAATTAACCACTGTGTTTTCTTCAGAACTTGAATCTTAACATATATTTTTTTCTGTTAGCACTTTTTGAGGCATAAATTCTACATGGAAAATACTTTCTGCCAGCAGATATAACATTTATGCTAACAAAGCAAAAATACCTGTCCTGGTTCTTATTGCTGGTTTGCTTTCAATACTGGACAGTCTGAATCTTGTTTTGAAAGATTCTGAACTATAGCCCTGAGGATGGTTTCCCAAGGAATATAGTTGAACCATAAGAGATTATGTATTTTAACCAAGTAGAGAATGTTTTTCTCTTGGTTTTCTTACAGTCTCTTATTAAATAATTCCCTACTTGTAGAGTCGAAGGCTTTCACGGCCAGAATCCATTGGTTCTTGTGGGTTTTTCGGGCTTTGAGACCATGTTCTGGTTGTATTTTCTCCTGACGTTTCGCCTGCATCTGTGGCTGGCATCTTCAGAGGAATCTCCTCTGGAGATGCCAGCCACAGATGCAGGCGAAATGTCAGAAGAATATACAACCAGAACACGGTCTCAAAACCCGAAAAACCCACAAGAACCAATTCCCTACTTATTTTTAAGATGGCACTGTTCAAATTAAACACAGTTAAAAAGCAGTTGAGTGAAGATGGAACATTTTGAGCTGTTTCCTATAACAAATTTTATTCAGGCCTGTATTTCTATACAAGGATGTGTATTTAGCAATGACGGTCAGTAAATCAACAGAGTCAGGGAACAGGTAAAATTTACGTATATGTAAAACTCATTTGTCTGTATGTTGTTAATAAAGCAAAACAAATGCAACAAATCTGCATAAAAAAGACAATGTTCAAATTTGCTTAAGCAAGACCATAAAGGATGCAGGCCCTGGCAGGAATGGCAAGACATTTTACAGCTATTGTTTTTGGCTTCCCTGTCTTCCACCCAAGCGTTTGGTTAACATTCTGAATATCCCTCCTTAAATTGCAAATCTTCATGAGATGGAACCATTGCATTTAAAGTGGAATTGTGCTATAATTTTATAGTGTAAAAAGATCCTTGCTCAGATTTTATCAAAATTCTAGGCCCATTGCACACTTGCCCTTTTCTTCACTCAGTTGACCCAGAAAGACCCCCAGCTGGCCAACCCCTGTGACATCACAAGGCCCCCTCTCAGATTTTGCCCATTAGACAAAGAAAATGAGATGCTGCTAGCCTGGCAACCCTGTTTTGGGGGATGAGTAACAAGTGCATATTAAGTGATCCTGTGATGTACTGTAAGAGAGGGTCTCAGACTGACTACTGGCAATATTCTTTTTAAATATAGAGTACAGTGATTACATCTCACAACAGAGCTGAATAGGAAAGTCTAGCTATCTGCATTCAAGCTATCTGCAAATCAAATCTGAACTCTTCCCTAGCAGCCAAGATGACTAAACTGAGGCTGTTGTCCTTTGGTCATATCATGAGAAGACACGACTCATTTGAAAAGACAATAATGCTTGGTAAAGTAGAAGGCAAAAAAGCTTTCTAGTAGTTCAAGAGTTGGACTACAACTCTGGAGACCAGGGTTGGAGATCTCTCTCAGCTGTGGAAACAGACTGGGAGACCTTGATGCTTTCCGCACTTGACTATTATAGTGCTATTATTCCACTTTCAACATCCTATGGAATCCTGGGGTATGCAGTTTAGGGAGGGGCCGCCTGGCCCCTCCCTAAACTGCATACCCCAAGATTCCATAGGATATTGAAAGTAGAATAATAGCACTATAACAGTCTAGTGCAGAAGGCTTGCTTGAGTGCATCACACACTCTCATCCCAGGAAAAATCGGTGATAGGTTCGTGTTAGAATTGCCATGGATCCCAAAACGACTTGAAGGCATACAAGGTAGAAGGCAGTAGGAAAGGCACGTGTGAACCTGCAAGACCTGAGCCGCACTGTTGACCTGGAGGTGACTTGGGTCTCTCATTCGTAGGCTCTCCGTCAGTCGAAGCCGACTTGAACATAATTAACAATTTAGGACGATCTCTAATCTACAAGTAAACAGTGGCCTCCATGGTAAAACTGCCATAAAAATCTGACTGGCTTTGGCGGAACTATTTGCATATTTTTATTTATCAAGACCTGACTTAGAGCAGGGCCTTATTTTTTTTTTCTGCGCCCCCCACCCCCCGTGGGTATGCTGCCTTGTCACACTTGTTCTGAATTTCTTCATTATTTTCCCTGTATTCCTCTCACTTTTATCCTGGGTGAGACCGCAACAGGAACCAGACGTTCGCGTCTCCAGTGACGATTCCAAACGCTTACCCTTACGTAGGCTACGTTTCCCATAGACTCCCCCTCTCTTGGCTTCCTTATGGGCGGAAGAGCAGAAACGTCACGGAGGACGCTTGTTTTTTGCAATGACGTAAAATATCCGCGACCAGGACTCCTAACGTAATTGAGAGTACGCCTATGATGCTGGACAGATAGTTCGGAGACGGGCAAGTGGGACGCTCCTCCTCCTCCTCGTCATGGCAGCCTCCCATTCGGGGGGCAAGCAGCGACCCCGAGGCGCCCCGGTGGGGCAAGAGGAGCTGCGGCGACTGATGCGCGCCAAGCAGCGCGAGACGGCGGCGGGAAAGAAGAAAGTCGATTCGCCCTTCGCCAGATATCCTCTGCCTGTGTCTTTCGCCGCCCCTTCCCAGAGCGGGGCTTCTGAGTCTGCCCCCTTGTTTGCTGTCAGGGAGGGCGGGAGGGGGGAGATGGGCTCTTTCCGAATCCCCACTTCGCTGACCTTCGCTACATCTTCTGCCCTTTACCTTAGGATAAGCGTGTCTGTTTGATGAGGGGGCCGTTTTCCACTATACTATTATAGCGCTATTATTCCGCTTTCAGTATGCTATGGAATCCTGGGGTTTGCAGTGGAATCCTTAAACTGCAAACCCCAGGATTCCATAGAATATTGAAAGTGGAATAATAGCGCTATAACAGTCCAGTGCGGAAATGGCCATTAGCTAATACGTTTGGGGCGTCTGTGTCTGGAGTGTAAAGAATCTTTGGAAGCCAATTACTGGTTACCTATGAGTGAAAAGGAGATTCCTCTGTTTGCCATCATATGGCGTTGATATCCTTGTAATGTTGTTGTTAAGTGCTACCAAATCAGCTTTGAATTATGGCAACCCTACAAATTAAGACATTGAAATAGTTAAAAGATTTTCATTACCTTTGCTCAGTCATTAACCAGAATGGAGACTGCAGTCAATAAATCGGAAGACTACAGCTTGGAAGGGTGGCTGTGAAGGAACTGGACAAGATCCTGAAGTGTCAAGATATAATATATCATTGAATATTAAAGTTAGAATTGACCAGGCCATCATATTTCACATTTCTTTGTATAGTTGTGAAAGCAGGACAGTAAAGAAAGCTGATAGGAGGAAAATCAGCTCATTTGAAATGTAGTACTGGAGAGAATTCTGTGGAAAAGATAAATGAATGAATGAGCATGAACTCTCCCTCTAGAAGCCGAGATGACTAAATTGAGGCTGTTGTACTTGGCCGTACATGAGAAGACATGAGTCACTATGAAAGACAATAATACTTGAGAAGGTAAAGGGTAATAGGAAAAGAAGAATGCTATGTTACAGGTGGATAGACTCAATCAAGGAAGACACGTCCATGAATCTGCAAGACTTGAGCAGGACAGTTTTTGTAAGGGTGACTTGGAGTTCTCTCATCCATAGGGTTGCCATAAGATAAGTCAACTGGATGGCAGTTAACAACAGCAAAACCAATGAAAGACACCCAAGGCACCCTGCCTTCTACTTTTCCCAGCGTTATCATCTTTTCCAGTGAGTCATGTTGTCTCATGACCTGTCCAAAGTACAGTAGCCTCAGTTTAGTCATCTTGGCTTCTAGGAGGAGTTCAGGCTTGCTTTGCTGTTAGACCCATTTATTTGTCTTTTTTGGCAATCTGTGGTATTCTCCAGGACCACATTTGGAATGAATTCCACTGTCCATAACGATACATAGAGAATATTGTACTACAGGCTTGGATTATTGGAACCATCTTGAAAGCAGAAACGACAATATAATGTCATTTGTGTGCCTTAAATTATTGATGCTGCACAAATGTGCCTGTCCTGTTTCCTGCACCTGCATTTAAACTCAGAAAAGTTGTGTTTTCCAGTGGCACAGGCTTAGTATAAATGTTGCTGTTTCTGTCCCCCTTAAGGCAGTAGACTAAATAATTGACTAACTAATTAATCTAACAGCTTGTTTTTTGTTTCTTCTGGCAGCAGAAATATTCCTCTCAAAGCAAAACAATGATTAGCTTATTTTAAAAAGTATATATTACATAGCAGTGATCGTTACAAAAGTAGATTTCTTGAATGATAGAGGTATTTGCAGCTTCAGAAGCCCTATGAGGAACGTCTTGCATCTTAAAATATATTTTTGTATTTTTAAGCTTAAAACAATGGCTGGCATCCTGTTTATTACTCCCACCTAGAGTAGACCTATTCAATCAATTTTTGAGTGGTGAGTCAATAGGTAGGTAAATCCCATTGATATGCTAGTTTGGACTAACAACATAATTTAGGCCAATAGTTGTAAAATGCCTTAATAACATCTACTTTAGACATTTTCTTTCAGTTTATGGTGTGGTTTTTTTTGAAACATCATTTTTCAAAATGGCGCTCAAAGAGTAAAATGACTATTTTGAGGGGTAGATTATTTTTTTGTGTTTATTTCCTTAACTTTTAAATGCTACATATAACAGTTTGGGGAACCTAAGCTGCTCTCTGTGCAATGTCTCTGTGAAGAGTGAACTGTTGTGGCAAACACACACTCTTGGGAAGCAGCATAAGGAGGTAAGGGACATGTCTGATATTTTGTAACAGCATATTCTTACTTAGCCTTATGTGCCAAGTTAACCAAAGCTGTTGTTTTTATATGTAGGGGTTTAGTTTTTTAAATAATACTTAGAATAGGCAGTCTGAAATCTTTGGCACTGAGGTTAATCATGACTTAAGTCCTATTTGTTTTAGTGGATCTACTGTAAAAATAACTAAACAATGACCAAATCCAGTAGTTACTTTCTCAGAGGGATTGTCTAATAGTTGTTGTATTTCCTTTTATTTGGAAAGGACAGTGGTCAAGATTATGGGCTGACAAGTACTGCAGCCTGTACTTAAACAATATAACGAATGTGAGATTGGAATGATCTCATAGTTGGGCAGGACTTCTGAGTTTTATTTAGAGAGCAGTGGTGTGTGTGTAAAGTGCTACGCTGTATTTTTAAAATCTGTATTAGAAATTAAATATGTTTTAAATGTTTTAACTGCTTTAATCATATTTTAATAATATTGTTATTTAATTCTTTTTTAACTTTTGTAATGTTTTAGCTTAATCTTTAAAAGTTATTGTAAGCCACATTAACCCTATCACGGGAGAAAAATGAGATGGAAATTCAATTAAAAACTAAATAATTTAGTTGTTGTTTTGTTCGTCAAATTTTCTAGTTAAAACTATTTGCCTTAAAGGGATAGTTACAGCAGAAAATATCAACTTGCTTCCTGTTCTAAGTCTTATTTACATAAAAGTTGTGATAATTCCCTTGTTTAAAATGACGTGCCTGACTTCATTCAGTTGTGCTTGTTCATAATCTTACCCATGATATTTATTCTAAAAAATATGTTACTTCTGTAGCATATTTCCTGTATTTCCTGTATTTCTTTTGTGTAGTCATAATAAGGAGAGCCAGTATGGTATAGTAGTTTGAGCATCAGAGTACAGCCCTGGGGACCAGGGTTTGATTCCTTGCTTGGCAATGGAAACTCATTGGGTGACCTTGGGCATGTCACACACTCTCAGCCCCAGAAAACCGGGTGATAGGTTTACTTTAGGGTTTCCATAAATCAGAAACGGCTTGAAGGCACACAAGCAACAAGACATAATACATTAATATGTTGGCTTTAATTCTCTTTCCTAGAAACTTGAACAGTTAAAAGATCTTAAACAGTCAATACCTGGGCCCATTCCTAATACCTCACCTTCTCTCAAAAGGAAAGCTACGGAAACAGAATCTCCAGAAAAGAAGAAAGCTAAAGGTATAGAAACATTACATTATGTTTGGTGTGAAAAAACCTGTAGATTTTCTGTGTCTCTTTCCAATCCCTATCCCAAGGTGTGAGGGATAGGGAATCAGTGAAAGAAAGCATATGCATTTTGAATCTTTCCATCATACAGTCTTGACTTAAACGCCCCTAGAATTTCTGGAATGGTAACATGAGTCGCATGTAAGTTGATAGTTGTAAATCACTTTTCTGTTTGCTAGGAGCAAGACAGGAAAAATGCTAGGGGTCACCATGCAAGAGCCCAGGAAATTGAGTGTGTCTGTCTTTGGAATTGTCAGTATAATGTGTACAGTAGTATTTGTAAATTGTCATGTTAATGATGATCGCTAGCCTTTCATTCATATCTCTGCAGTATTGTTGCTCCTCCTTAAATCCCCTGCTGTAAGCTGGTGGTATCATGAAGTAATACAGCATTACTGTACCATGTTGAGTCTAGGAGAGGCATAGAACTCAAGCAATGCATGCAACAGCTTTATCATTTTTGGTGAAAGAACACAGTCAGCCTTTCACATTTGAGGGTTCGACTTCCACAGATTTGATTATTTGCACATTTCTCCATCTCTTGCTCCCCACTTCAGGCGCTTCTTTTCTGGGGGAATCTTCCCCCTTGGTGGCTCCAATCTGGCCTTGCAACCCTTTAAAGACTCACCTCTGCTCCTCTTCTCTCCACCAGTTGCTGCATGGCAGGCTAAGGATAGCTCATACCATAAACCCTCTCCTGATGCCTCCCCCACACACCCAAGGAAGAAGGTGGGTGAGACAGAGGAAGTATAGGGTAATTATGTCAACCCACCCCTTTACCTCACCGTTCCCTGACCTGGTTTGAATCCTGCATGTCCTTTCTCCCCACCATGCCTTGGCCCCCTTACCACAGACATACATGCATATTTTGATATTTGTGATTTTTCCATTTTGTAGAAGTCCTATGCCTCTAGCCCACGTGAAAGTGGAGGGCTGACTGTATGTTCAGATGCTATAGTTCTGTGTTAAACACTAAGGGAATTAATGTATCCATGTGGAGTTGGGGCTTAATCTTCATTAGTTAGTCTCCATCTCAAGAAGAATGATTGATGAAGTTACTGGATATGGCTGAGAGGAATAAATTGACAATATTACTAAGAGATCACTCTCTTATAGAATACAAAAAACACTAGGAGAGGGTTATATTATTTTTAATGTCAGTTGATGGGCAGAGGCAAGTAGTAAGAGGATTGGATTAATTGGTAAGGTTAAGTCTATCACAGTAGAACATGACTTTTTCAATTATATTAAGGTATTTTCTTTTACTACAGAGCTAATTATGTTACATTTTAATAGAAGATAAAATGTTATTAATCATTGTAATACATAATATAGATAAGAAACTGTGAGGAAGTATAACAAAGGATAAATAATATCTGTTTTCTGAGGAATGGGAAGTCAAATGTGTACTTGTATTATTTCTCTTTAAGCTTTGGTTTACCTTTGGTTTAGTAGTACAGTAGGCCCTCCAGATTCATGGGGGATACACAGGAGAACCGCTGCAAAAGTGAAATAACCGTGAATAACTCTCCCCCCCGCCCCAGGCACTCCTTCTTCCCTGCAGAAAGCTGCCCACATGCCCATGCCAGCCATCGCCAGCAGCGGGCAGGAGATGGGAGGTGAAGAAAAAAATCTTTCCTCCCTTTCACCCTTCCCCTTGCCACTGGGGCAGTTGCGCCAGAGCTGTGGGCAGGGAGATGGCAACGGGAGGAAAGATCTTTTCCTTCCGCTTGCCATCTCCCCCTCCATCACTGGGGTGATTGCTCCCAGAGCTGCGGGCGGGGAGATGGCCAGTGAGAGGAAAAGATGTTTTCCTCCCACTTGACATCTCCCCCCACCACCACTGGGGCGATCATGCTGGAGCTGCTCTACTGCTCGCTATCTCCCCTCACCCCTGGGGCAATTGAGCCCAGAGCTGCAGGTGGGAAGATGGAGAACCGGAGGAAAACATCTTTCCCTCCTGCGATTGTGCCGGAGCTGCGGACGGAGAGATGGTGAGCCAGAAGAAAAGATCTTTTCTTCCCACTCACCATCTCCCCCACTGCTGGGGTGATCACACCTGGATCTGCAGATGGGGAGATGGCGAGTGGAAGGAAAAGATCTTTTCCTCCCATTCACCATCTCCCCACTCCCCAGCCACTAGGGGGATTACTCCTGCAGCGGGGTGGGCAGGGGGAGATGGCCACAGAGAGGAAAAGATCTATCCTCCTCTCCACTCTCCCAGGCACCCCTGGGGCAATCACGCCTGCAGTGGTGGTCAGAGATCATGAGGGGGAGGAAAACATCTTTCCTCCCCGTCACTCTCCCACACCCCCCGCCAGAGAATGGGAGGGCAAGAATGGGGGGGGGGGGCAAGGCATTGCGAATAATCAAAACCAAGAGAGTGAAACCCACGAATGTGGAGGGAGAACTGTAGTTTAGATAGTTGTTTATGTATTAGTTTAGGTTAGTTTGTTTAGTTTAGTTTTGTTTTATATGGTTAATTGTATGTTGTATTTTCCCATTGTATGTGGTTTTATATTATTTAAAAGCATGTTGATAAAATACCAATACTTAATCTGTTTTTAGATATGTAGGTTAGCAGAAATTTTTCAAGATATGACACAATAAAATTGCAGCTTACAGTTACTCATAGAGTTGGAGGATTACTGAAAATCTATTTTTTATTTCCAGTGTTTGTGTATTTTTAAGTAATTATGAATTACATTTCACACACATACCTGAAAAGTTGTGCCACTAACCATATACAAATTTCGTAAACCTCGACGGAGGAAATTCTTGTTTGTTTGGTATCATGAAGAAGATAGTCAACTAATATGGAAGAAGGGTGCTTTTTAAATGGTTTTGAAGCAGGGATGAGCAAAGCATATCAGTCCTAATTTTGTGGATCTGTAACTATACCATCAGCCCCAGACAGCACTCGCGGTGGTGATGAATACTGGGAGTTGCAGTTTGATAACATTTGGAGGGCCTCATTTTTCCTGCCCATTCTACATCTTGACTTGCTATATCAGTTTATAGGTTGGATCCAAATTTAGTTCAATTTGTGATACATTAAAATTGATATTGTTAGATATAACTTGACTTTTACATCAGTTTCAGTGGGGTCTGTTATAG
The DNA here is from genome assembly GCA_030412105.1 of Cyclura pinguis. Taxonomy (NCBI): domain Eukaryota; kingdom Metazoa; phylum Chordata; class Lepidosauria; order Squamata; family Iguanidae; genus Cyclura; species Cyclura pinguis. Next base: position 74,682,773 of record CM059604.1, read on the forward strand.
AACTAAATTAGTCTGGTTCCAAGCCAATCTATTTAAGACATATCTTAAGGCCTGATTTGTTGTTGTTGTGTGCCGTCTTGTCATTTTGGACTTATAGCGACCCTAAGATGAACCTATCATGGAGTTTTCTGGGGCTGAGAGGGTGCATATTAGTCAGTGCCTGGATTGGGAATTCCAACCACTCTGGAATTCTCTGAGTCCCTTGTCCCCAAGGAACAATTTCAGTCAGTTTCAAATGTCCCAGGATAGCTCTAGTTGCGACCAGCATATTGCCCCTAGGGAGAGCTTCCCTAAAGATGGATGTCATACACTACCATTCCAACTGGAAGTCTTTTTAAGTGGATTATAACAGTCTAACTGATTCAAGCCTACCAAAGATAATATTCAACATTTCATGTCTTGCCCTCCCCAATTCATGCTTTAAAAAAAAAAAAGAACTTTCTTCTGCCAAAGAGTAACATATCTAGCATAGTATCTGAATATTACTTTGTTACATTCCGTTACATAATTAATTTACATGATAAATGACGTTAGTACTGAATGCTACTAACTGACTTGATGACATAATATTTTCACTAGTTAAAACTGTAGATCTATTACATGTCATATGACATCCCTAAATCCAAATACTTCTATACCATTTTGTAATGTAAAATCCTTTACAGCATTTATTATCTAAACCCAGTTTTCATTGTTTTATATCTGAACTATTTTATAACCTAGTTTCAGTAAATCTATTTCATTCTGAATTTAACTCCCCTCTTCTCTTATAACCATTCTATCCATGGACTTCACCATCCCCAACTTCTTAGATTCCCATCCTTGCCCCATTACTAATTGTTCTGAGTTCCTTCCTGCTTGGTATTTTAGAATAAGTGTCCTGAAATAGTGTCTTTTTAAAAATCATGTTTTTATCACCCCTTTCAGTCGTACAGGCTAAATAAAATTGGTTTTATTCAGCCATCATAGAAATTTGATTACAAATCAGTTTCAGATTAGCCTCCTTCTTCTCCTCCCCTTGGGCTGTAATCCCCCTTTCACAAAGCAAAGCTTCTTGGTCATACATCTCCCCCAATTCAGTAGCTCCCTCTGTTCGTTCAACTTGAATTTGTTTCTCCATATTATTTACAACCTACTTCACTTTCATTTTGCTAACTTCTATATCTCCTTTGTTTCTTACTTCTCCCCACAGTTCCTTGATCTCACAGGTATCATTCCTCAGGGCCTCTATCATATTCTTCTTCAAGCTTAGAAGTTCCAAGTATAGCTCCTCCATCATCCATTGTAAAAAGTCCTGAGATTGTTCCTGGGAAGATTCCATCTTTCATTCAGTCTAGCATTTTCAGAGATGCTAATTCACTTTTCTTGTTTCTAGCGAAAAGCTGTCAGCAAGGTAATTTTATCAACATCAAATAGATGCCAGCTGTACTTTCTCATGCTGTAGTTTGTCCTTGTTATAATCCAATTCCATCTTATAAGTATAACGTAATTCAATTTATTCACAAATTATATGCTCTTAAATCCTTAATTAGTTGCTTTTGAAGATGTCAGTCCCCAATTTTCTAATTTATTTATCCTGATCTTATGGGATAAACACACTTACTCTTGATTGCAGAAAGAAGTTAGTTGTGGAAGCTCTGCTGATGATTTTTAATCAGAAGGGTTCTTCACTTTCATAACTCCAAAAGTTTATTTAAGAGCTTCTTCTTTTAAAAAGCAGGTTGCTGGCATAGGGCTGTCATATCCTCAGATATAAACAGCTGCATTTCATGGCAAGGGCACAAAGTATGCCCCTCCCTCCATTCTTCCCATTCATATGTGACTAAATGTGAGTAATGGGAATTCTAGGCCCTAATGGGTAATCCTCCAGTCCTCCTTTAATCCAGGGGGAGTTTCTTCAGCAAGAGATCCCCCTGGCTGGCACTTTTAACATGAAATCTCTCCTTGCTGCAGAACTGCAGCTGGAGTGTCTGCCTCACCAGCCTGCCACAAGTCCAGTCCTCTGAAGTTTCCAATTACTGATGTATCTAGCTTGTACCGAGTAGGCGCTTGGCCAGCCAAAAGAGTTCAGTTTGCCAAATAAGCTTTTTTTGCTGCTGTTTCTCTCCCTACTGCCTTCACACATTAATCCTTTCTCTCTTCTCTCTGTCCTGGAAAGATGAAGGAAGGAAGGAAGAAGAAGAATGCTGCTGGCTACCAACTCTGATATACAGCTAGCTCCTTCCTCATTCTGGGTCTTGTTAATGGAGTGGGGCTGACAAGCTAAATTGTATATGGCACAACACAGAATTCAGTCATTTGATCTTACCTCATTGTTGTCAGCTGCTCAGAGTAAAGGTAGCTGACTGAACTGTATGAATTGGTTGATCTATATAGAAACAAATCATATTGATAGCACTAATTGCTACCCCTTGCTCCTGGCCTTTTGGATCTCAGCTGAACCATCAACCAGTTGTACAGGAAACTTTCTTATGGAATTTTAAAATCACCTGGATTCATTGTGTGTTGAGGATAGACAATTAAAATTGGTTTTCCACTCCTACAGTGAGAACAGAATAAGGTCATTATACACTCATTCATCCTTATATCACTTTCTCCAGTTCCACAACAGAAGACTAATTCTAACATAGAATTGTTATCTGCTACCATAGTTGCTCAGATATATAACATAAGCTGATGATTGTCATGGTGGCTATGAAATCCTGACCCATTCCAGGCAAGGCAATCTCAATGTGGATATTAAGGACCCCCAAGACTAAGGTGTTAGGGTCCACAACACCATCTCTGAGACCAGCTCCATTCCCTGAAGCTGGGAGACGGACCACAGAGTGAATAGTGCACCAACAAAATTTTTACCTGGTCTTTGTTATCTAATTCAGCTGGCTGAGATATGTGGAAATAAAATGTTTATGGACCACAGCTTACCTCCTGCCTTGCCTTTGACCCCATGATTGGTGTGGCACCCTATGTCCTGGAAGTCACATCAGTAAAAGGTTTATATGTACACACCCAAATGAATTAGCTCTTCTGTCTGCACATCAAGTCAACTTTCTTTTCCTGGAAGAGGATGCAGGTGGTCACCTCCTTCCTGAGTGACCTGGCAGTTATCACCAGCATATTTAGCTGCGAGGAGTAACAGAAAGGCCACCACTCTTCTCCAGACTATGGAGATAGGCTGGAAGATAAAATAGTGTTTAGATTTGGAGATCACCTACATGGAGGTCATAATATCTCCCATCACAACATCGTCTGCCAATACCATTTCTGTTGTGTCCTCTCCCTTACCACCATTGCTCCCAGATACTCCAACTCTCAAGTAAATGCTGGACTCTGGATTGATTTGGTTGCAGTTCTGATTAATCTTAAATTGATGGGTTAGTTTTAATTCTTCCTACCTGTTTTATTTGAAGAAATTTTGTGGATTTTATTTGTGTATACTGGTCACTGATGATACAATATTAGGTGATAAAATATAAGATGAGGACAGATGGGAAATGTAGAACTGTGTGCTCCATGTTTTCTTGGTATTTGGGCTGTGGTGGAGCTATCTGTGTCTGTATAAACTTGTGTACCTCACACTGTTAGAAACATAATGAAGTTATCGCTACAAATATAATGGATTGTAGAGTATTTGAACTTTTGCAGTCGAAGGCCCTGTTTACTTGGTGAAGGATGTCTATTGACTTGAATAGTCCAAAATGCTTAATGGGTCATTGCAGACTAGAATATGTGAAGTTCATATTGGTGGTGGTTTTGGTAAATATCTGACAAATATCTTTTTTCAGATCTTAGTGACCACTCAACAGCTGTCCCCCCTGGGTAAGTTGGGTATTTTGTTACTTTCTTTTTTACATTTCTCTCTTTTTTAATAGTTATGGGAGACAGGCAAGGTATTTTTTTCTTAATCCACTATGCAGAGCTATTCTGCAGAGGAAATGGCTTTCAAAGAGAAACTTTTTTTGAATTTCATAGGCTATGGCTTTTGGTGTTACTTTGATGTTGCAAACGTTTAGGAGAAAATCACTTTATTTCTTGTGGGGGAGCTCCTGATTACAGACAGTTTATCAAATGGAAGAAGGTACTGTAGAGAACCTATTGGAAGCAGCCTCTATTATTGTAGCTCTTTTCGAGTGTACTGTTATAGACAAATATGACATGTGGTTGGGAGTTAATTGGATATATGCTAACTTTTGATTTTTCATTTTTTCCCCATTTTTACTCCCACTAATACTTATAATCTCCTTGCACCTAGGTCAGTGTGAGATTTGAGAAGACAGGGTTGTAGTTTTAGACATGGTAGTCTGGATTCAGAGCAGCACGTGATGGGTTCTGCGATGTCACAGATCTCTTTTGTAACTGTAGGTTTGGTATCAGCATTTTGGGATCAAGTGGCACCAGTAAGCTGATGATATCTAGGTGTGTCATTCTGTTCCATCTAATTCCGTTCCTGTGCTAAAACAGTGCCTGGCAGCTGCAGTGAATGGATGAGGGCAAACAAATTGAAGCTTAATCCAGACAAAATGGATGTGCTCCTGGTCAATTGAAAGACAGATCTGGGAAAGGGATTCAGCCTGTGTTAGATGGGGCTACACTCCCCCTGAAAATGCAGATTCGCAATTTGGGAGTATTGTCAGCCTAGAGGCCCAGGTTTCAGCTGTGACCAGGAGAACTTCTGCATAGTTAAAGCTAGTGTGCCAACTACATCCATTCCTGGAAAAATCAGATCTAGCTGCAGTGCCTTAGCTACATCCCACTTGGATTACTGTAATGTCCTCTATGTGGGTCGGCCTTTGAAAAGTGCTCAGAAACTTCTGTTGGTCCAAAGAGCTGCAGTGAGGTTGTTAAGTAGGGCTGGATTACAGGGAGCATACAACTCCCTTGTTGCAACAGCTTCACTGGCTGCTGGTTTGTTTCTGGGAACAAATCAAACTGCTTATTTTGACTTATAAAGCTCTATATAGCCTTATAAGTCCAGGTTATTTGAAGGGCTGTATTTTCCTTTATGAGTCTATTAGAGATCAAAGATCATATGCAGAGACCCTTCTGTTTGTCCCACCACCTTCTCAGGCTTGTTTGGTGGGAACAAGGGAGAGGACTTTCTCAGTGACTGCTCCCAAACTGTGGAACTGTAGAGATACCAGGATGGGCCCTCTTTGCCCTCCTTCCATCAATCGGTCAAAACATTTTTGTGCCACCAGGCTTTTCAAGCTAACTAGGGTTGGGGCTTTAATGTTGTGTGATGCTGTTTTTAATGTTTCTTTTAATAATTTTTAGTATTTTTAATGTTTAATGTTTTAGCTTTATCAGTTTGTTTTTTAAATCTTATATTTTCATTAATGCTTTTGTTTTTAAAGTTGTACTGTTATTAAGTTGTAATGTTATTAGCACCTTTGAGTCCCATTATTGGAGGAAGTTAGGGTAAAATGAATAAAATAAATCAGGAGCAGTTCAAAGGAGATGTCAGACATTGCCATAGGAGTGCCTGAAATAATGATGAGTTGTAGTTTTTTTTTCTTTTTTCTTTTTTGGATTGTGGCATGTACTGAGAATAATTTTTAAAAGATGATTTATCTCCCTTTTTTAGGGTGCCAAAAGATTTTTTTAGCAAAACTGAACAAGGAGAAGTGGAAAAGCCCTCTACAAAAGTTTCAACCCATGGTTTATTATTAGGAGACTATGGAGAAGAAGAGGAAGAGGAAGATGAGACACCAAAAGAAACCGAACACAATAGCAAACAACTTCTTTTACAACCCGCAGTTCAGAGTACAGTAACTCCTACCTCTGCTCAAAAAGCAGAGGCTTTTACTAATTTATCATCAGGTAATATGGTGGGTCTCTAAATATTCTATGACAAAAAAGCTTTGTATTCAAGAGCCACTAGCATGATACAAGTTAGATAATTGGTTTAATTTTCAATTACAACTCCCCCTTTTAAAATGTATTATTATGTTACATTAATCTTGTCATCTTCCTTGTATCATACGTGTTTGCTGGATGGCTACACATTCCAAATGAAAACAATTTGGTGCGGTTGATCGTATTAGCTGCAAGCTATGCTACTGTTAGCAGTAGCAGACACAACAATATGTAATTGTAAATATTAAAACATGCAATCACATGTATATGCTTCCAGTTATATTTTATGAATGTAAGAATTGCCCAAGATCTAGTCCACAATTTTATTTCCGTCATTGCTAGTATATAGCCTGGTCCTGCTACAGTTATTCAAATGTCAGCTGACTCCAGTGGGACTGATACTAAAATTAAATGTGTACAGGATTTCAAGATTTATGGTAAATTTTGTTTGTGTGAAATATTTCCTCTGTTTTGGACTTAACCTCGTGCTGATCATCCTTGTTGGCCAATCTCTTTACGCTACTCTTCTTGTACTTAACATAGGTTAAACTTTTAAGTATTGGGCATATTATTCAGGCAGTGCTTCTTTTATATTTTTTGTGTGTCTTTGATTTGCAGACTACTTAGATAACACAGCCTTAGCTGCACCTCTGGTTTCACATTCTGGTTCTATACAGAAAGCAGAAACACAAGAAAGGATTATGGAAAGGTAAACTTTTCCTATGTTAAAAAAAATCAGAGAAAGTATATTATGAGTGAAACAGAGATAGGAAAGAGGAAGAAGTATGTCTTGGCAATGTGCTAGGTGGAAAAAGGAAAAAGCATTTAAAGCTGTCTTGCATTTTTCTTCTGACTGATTCTAGACAATAGCCCTTCAATTTGTTTTATTTTGCTTACTAAAAGAAAGTTAAATGTGTCTGGGTTCCCACATAATCAGTTTTACATCAAGCATACTGGTGCTGTTTTTAAAGCCATAATATGAAGAGGTGAACCAGTTTTCCAATCTATTTGTTTCTGAAGTAAATTGCTTACTTTTGGAAGATCAGTACCATAGGTAATTGTATATTATGATTATTTCCTTGGTTGAAAAGGCTGCTGTTGAATGCCAGGTTGATTGATGGGAAAGCAAGTGCCATTCAGGTTTTGATCTTGGAGAAGCACGTTGATCTGGCTTGATTCATGGAGACCTGGCTGGCTGAGGCTGGGGGAAGAGGGTTAATCTCTCTCAGTTTTGTCCTCCAGGTTTTTCTGTGCAGCAAGCAAGACATGGGGGGAAGGGATGTGGAGCTGCAGTGATCTATCATGATTCCATCTTTCTAGTCAGGTGCCCTCTCCCACAGTCTGCAGGTTTTGAGTGTGTATATCGAAAGGTGCACAGCCAGGACAGAATAGCAATTTTGCTGGTGTACTGTCAACCTTGCTGTTCAGCTGTCTCCTTTGCTGAGCTAGTTGGGGTGATATTGGGGTCTCCTCAGCTTGCAATGCTGGAGGACTTCAACATCTGTGCTGAGTTTACTCTGTCAGGAGTAGCTCAGGATATCATGGCCTCTGTGATAACTGTGGGTCTATCCCAACAGGTATCTGACCCTACTAATATTCCTGGGCACACTCTGGACTTTATTTTCTATGCTGGATGGGATGGCGATGATCTTGGTTGGAGAAGCTTGCTATAGTTTCTCTGTCATGGACAGAGCATTACCTGACCAGGTTTAGACTCACCTGGACTGAAGACTCTTGCAGGAGGTGGGGGACTGATTAGAATAATCCACTTCAGGAGTCTGTTGGATCTGTACAGATTCCTGATGGCTGTTGGGGAGATTCTTGTCCTTTGCAGATGATTCTGCCAAAGCTGTGGCTGACCTCTGGAATGGGGAAGTGGCCAAGGTAGTGGACACAAATCACTCCTGAGTGTCCCCTATTACATGGGGGAGCCAAGCTAGCCACCTAGTTTTCCAGGGACCTGGCAAAGATGACGTGAGTGAGATGGAAACTAGAGCACCGTTAGTGGAAGACTGAGTCTGACTGTACATGGCCTAGAGCCTATTTGAAGGCCTACTTTGTGGCAGAGTGGGCAGCAAAGAAACTATTCTTTGTTGCCATCATTGCCTCTAAAGGAGCCATCCAATGGAGCGATTTTAAGTGGTCAGAGATTTATTATATACATCTGCAAGTAGAAAATGGAGACCACTCAACAGCCTGTCATAAAGAATTTGCATAGCATTTTGCAGATGAGATCTCTCAAATGTGCTCCAGCTTGGATGCTGTAGTTGATACAGTTCCAGTGAGTGTAACATTGGCTCCTGCTTGTCCAGTGTTATTGGATATTTTCAATTCATGATAACTGAGGGTGTGGACAGGATCCTTGGAGAGCTAAGAACCACCATATGTATGCTAGACCCTTGCCTTTCCTTTTAAACAAGTTAGAGGGGAACTGACTGAGTGGGTGAAGGGGGTAGTTAATGCTTTCTTACAAAAAGGCAGAGTTCCAACCTATCTAAAGAGGCAGTTGTGAGGCCTTTGTTGGGGGAAATAAAGCACCTTTGAATCCTTCCAGAATGGATAATTATCAGCCAGTGTCTAACATACCATTCTTGGGCAAAGTACTGGAGTGTGAGGCGGTCTCCCAGTTCCAGAAGTTCCTGCATGAAATGGATTATCTAGGTCAATTTCAATCTGGTTTCAGGCCTGGTTTCAGAGACAGCTTTGGTTGCCTTGATGGATGACCGATGATGGAAACTGGGCAAAGAGAGTGTGTCCCTGTTATTTCTACTGAACCTTTCATCAGATTTCGATATCATCAACCATGGTATCCTTTTGGGGTGCCTTGCTAGAATGGGAATCGTTAGCACTGTTTTACAGTGGCTCCTTTTCTCCCTGGAGGAGCAACTACCAAAGGTAGTGCTGGGAGACTCATGTTTGACTCCTTGCCCATTGGCTTGTGGGTTCCTCAGGGTTCTGTTTGTCACTGATGCTATTTGTGATATGCATTATACCATTGGGACAGGTCATCTGGAGTTTCTAGGTGTGGTGTCATCAACATACTTGTGACACACAACTCTACTTTCCACCCCAATCCAAGGAAGCTGTCTTGGTCCTAAACCAATGTCTGTCGTGAATAATGGTCAGGATAAGGGCATAGAATCATAGAATTGGAAGAGACCTCATGGGCAATTGAGTGTTATTAAGTGTAGGATCTCCCGCTAAAGCAACCCAAGCAGGTGGCTGTCCATTCTCTTTTTGAAGACGTCCAGAGAAAGAGACTACACCACCTCTCTAGGCAATTGGTTCCATTGCCAAATGGCCTACTGTCAAGACATTCCTTCTAATGTTCAGTTGAAATGTACCCTCTTGTAACTTCAAACCATTAGACCTAATCCCATCTCTGGTGTAGCAGAGAACAGATGTGCCTCCTCCTCTGTGTGACAGCTGTTGAGGTATTTAAAGAGTATAATCACATCACCCTCAGTCTTCTCTTCACCAAGCCCTTGCTCAGATTATCTGCCAGGCTGTATGTCTGCATATGGACCAGCTTGTGCCTAGAGATCATCAGGAGAAGGTCCTCTCTCAGTCCCACTACCATCACAAGTACAATTGAAGAGGATGTAAGAGAGGGCCTTCTTGGTGGTTATCTCTGGACTCTGAAACTCCTTTTCTAGGGAGTCTGGAATGGCCCCCTCCCTACTATCCTTCCACTGGCAGGCAGAGACCCTTTTTCTCCAGCAGGCTTTTCAAACAGAAAGTTTTTAAGAATGGACTGAGGGTGCTCTATTGTAACTAGTTTTAAGTCATTTTAATATTGTCAAAAGTTTAGTCCTGTATTAATGTTCACTTTCAGTTTGCTTTTACTTGTATGGTATTGTTAAATTGGAAGCTGCCTTGAATCTAAATTTTTGGGAGGAAGGCAGGATGATGATGATGATGATGATGATGATCTTCTTCTTCCTCTTCTTGTTATGTTGTTGCTGTTGTTGTCGGAGGACTGGGAAAATTAACCTTAGCTTTATAATCAATGCTAATTACCCTATCTGCCAGCGTATAAGACGCACCCATGTATAAGATACACCTCATTTATACGCTGGCAAATACTATTTGATGATATATAAGACACACTGGCATATGAGATGCATCCCATTTTCAAAGAGTATTTTTCAGGGGAAAAAGTGAGCCTTTTAGGCCAGCAGATACAGTATTAGTGTTGTCTTCTATACTGGCTTTGTTTTTCTTCTCTTCCAGATTAGATGGCATTGCATTATTCACTCTGTTTGGGTTATTTCATCTACTGTTTTGACAGAGTTAAATCTGCTATTTTGAAAGAGTTGAAACTAACACAGTAAGCGTTAGCATTCTCTTTAACATTTCAGGCGAGAAAACACTGCAGAGGCCTTGCCAGAGGGATTTTTTGATGATCCTGAAGTGGATGCAAAGGTGCGTATGATTTGTTCTGTCTGTCTGTCTATTTGACTTGTGTCCTGCATTTCTTCCATGGCTGGGATGCAAGGCAACCTGCAACATAACATAACTCAAAAATAACTACAGTAGAGTCACAGTAAGTAATTCATATACCTGATATACCACTTCCATCCTGCTAACCAGTGTATAACTTTATGCTATATACTGTGTAGAATGCCTAAATGGCATAGATTTAGCCATTGTGGGTTAAATCCAGTGTATTGAATGGAATGGGACCTGTTGTAGCACAGTGGTGTTTCTTTTACTTGTTTACTGTACCTGTCTTGGAGCTCATGACCTTCTTTAGTCTACTTTAGACACCAGAGACATGCAGCTTCACATATCTGTTCTACCCTGCCCCTGAACCAACTCCTCCTCCATCTGCTCTGCAGAACACTTGGAATTAAACTCACTCTAGTTAACAGGAGAGGGCAGTTGAAAGGAATGAGGTGAAAATGGGTGGAAAGCTGAGCCTGTCCTGGGACTTGAGTCAATGACAAGCCGAACAAGTGTAAAGAAAGTGTATGAGAAAGTCCAGTTTCATGGTCTTGCTCCATACATGTAATCACTTTCTCCTTTGATTCACAGTACTGGAACAATGCTTCTGTGTTATCCTTTCTGCCACCTGGCATAGATCTTTTTATTCAGGCAGGCCTTTGGGAACAGACCTCAGTCACTGCAGAATGGGCAGTCCCATTCCTTTTAATTGTAAACCACCTTTAATTCCATTTGTGGTTGAAAGACAGGATTGAAATACAATAAAGTGAAGTATGAATAAAGGAGGCTTCTGATTCAAATCTGCTTCCAGATGTGAACACACTGTGTGGCCTTGGGCAAAAGGCTGTGTCTCACTCTAACATTGTTTCCCTCCCATAGGGGGGTAATGTTGACTTCAAGAGACTGGATGTGAAGTCATTTGGAAAACCAGGGCTGTATACTGAGAATTGCAGTCGGCCCTCCACATTTGCAGGTTTAACTTTCACAGATTTAATTATTTGTGAGTATTTCCATCCCCTTCCCTCCTGCCCCCACTTCAAGTGCTTCTTTTCTGGAGGAACCTTCCCTCTCGGAATCTCCAATTAGGCCATCCAGCCCTTTAAAAATCCACCTCTGGTCCTCTTCCTCCTCCACCAGCTTCTGCCTGGCCAATTTCTCAGCATTGCAAACCCTCACCCAATGCCCCCACACCCCAAACAAAGCGATGAGTAAGAGAGGAAGCTTAGAGCCACTATGCCGACGCCCCCCCTTTCCTTCTTTCCCTGATGTGGTATGAACCCTGGATGCCCCACCATGCCTCAGCCCCTTTCCCACAGACTCACATACACATTTTGATATTTGTGGTTTTTCTTTTGCAAGGGGCTTGCATCTCTAATCCTAGTGAATATGGAGTGCCAACTGTACTTTGCTAATGCACTGTGAAAGAATCTGATACCTGTTTTCTACATTTACGGGATTTGGCAGCTTCAAATGTATTATCTCCTTTTGCCTAGCAGATAGTGAATGTATGTTTCTCCCTACTTACTCCCTTTGTATCATTTTGTAATGTGCTCTGTGCAGATTTGGTACCTTATATGGAGAGAGGTGGGTTTCCAATGCAAGCAGATGTGCCTCTGTTCTGCTTCACCCTCTGTGAGATCTTGCAAATGTGTGAATTAAATATGCATAGTAGTAACATGAATGATGACGATGATGATGATGTTTTTTCCTTGGTGAAACCTAAGATGTTAATACAGGTTGTTTTAAAACCATCCTGTGTCAGAAAGCTAATGATTTCCAAGACCCATATTCCTTGGTACTTAGTAGTTCTCAGTTCTCACACTATTTGAAATGTAGTCTTATTCTTAACATCTCATATCTCTAACCAGTTCTTGTACATTGCTGTACTTAGCGTGGCTTGTGTTCTTTCAGATGTAATGTTCTGGAATATTTTTCTTCATATGTACCTGTGAATTGTCCAGATGAGTAGTTTCCTCCGAAACATGAGCAACTTTGCAAAAAATGTTTGCTTTGGCTGCAATAGTGGATCAAAATACATTGTTGGTAAAACATAGGAGCAAAGACCTCCATGAACAACACTTCCTTGTCTCCTTAGGTGCGAAAAGTTGATGCTCCAAAGGATCAGATGGACAAAGAATGGGATGAATTCCAGAAAGCTATACGACAAGTCAATACAGTGAGTTGATGCTGTTGCATTTGCATTGCTCCCAAATGCCTTTAATACACAGAATTGGAACTTGGCAGTATGACGTTACATTTCCTGATTCGAGTCATAATGTATCTGAATTCTTTCCCTCTTCAAATAATTTAGATTTAATAATAAGACACTATCCAATAAAGTATCTTCTTATGGTTGTTTTTAACAACAACAACAACAATAAATCTGTCAGCATATTCTGCATGGAATATATACTGTAAGGCTAGATTGTCTCCTTCTGTATTTTTGACAGTTTGTCATTTGTTAAATTCTGGTGCATTATATTCTAGGAAAGTAAAATGCACTTATTAAACTTTAAGTCTGTGATTTTACCCAGAATTCTATGGCCAGAATCTAGTTGGTGCTGTCTGCTCATATGTTAGCTCATTCAGTGGCTGCACTTTTCCCACAGTTACATTGAGCAGGAGGGGAAAGCTGCCAGCTCCAAATCTGCTGGCTCTCTGCCTGTGCCATGGGACAAGAGATTGTCCAAGCTAGCTGTCCCAGAGTGTCTTGTCTCCAGTGCCCTCCTCCCTGGAAGCCAGGCATTGCAGAAATAGGCTGCTCATAGCTGGCAGCTTTCCCCCTGTCTCCATCACTGTTGACTTTTCTTCCTTCCACTGCCCTGCTGCATTCACAGATTTTTTCCTCTTGCCACTGTAGTTGTGCCAGCATAGATAGCCCACAAGATCTCAGTCTGTTATCTACTGTTAACAGCTGTTTTCTGAACTTGAGTTGGATTGACATTTTTAGGGAAGAAATTTGTCTTTCCATATCTAATCTTGGATAAATCTATGGTGGCCAACTTTTCTTTAATGAAACTATGTTGTGACAAAGTACTTTTTTAAAAAAGTCTGTAGTACAGGTGTATACTGTGAAGGTTAACATCAAGCAACATCACTTGCAGTCATTGTTGTTAAAGTTTGACGTTGGAGAACATTCCTGGTGAATGAAATGTTGAGAAAGTTGTTGTATAATATTCATCCTGTTCCAAAATGTACTGGGTAGTATAAACACAGCAGATGTTCATATAGGATCACAGTAATAGACACATTTGGGAAACATTATTGATGTGTAAGCACTTTTCTTGGTTAGATGTTGACTTCTGGTTACATGACATCTCCAAGACACTCAAGTTTAAAAAAAAATAATGACAGGTTAAAGTATATTTTAAAAACAGAGGTGATGGAAATTACATATCAAAATCCCTAAATTATCATCAATAACAGTGTTGATGTTGTTAAAGCATCTTAAAATCTGTAGGACAGGAACAGAGAATGGATGAGACTGCAACTTCCATGATCTCTCACTAGTGGTTTCATTCCAGTAAAATCTGAATGGCTATGGAAATGTTGATGCTAATGGAATTACTGAATACTTTCCTAAGAGATTCTGTTGAGGGGAAGCAGCCCCACAAAGTGGATTCGATGACTACTCTATGCCATATATTTTTTTTAACTACTTTTTTTTTGGGGGGGGATAGATTTCAGAAGCTATAGTAGCAGAGGAAGATGAAGAAGGGCGACTTGACCGTCAGATTGGAGAAATTGATGAGCAGATGTAAGTAAATTAAAACTTGAGTTCAAAAAGCTATTTGAGAACAGGGCTTCTGAAACGTGTGTGATGTTAACTTAATTTGATGGTGACATAATTCAATCAAAAACATACAACATGCCTTTGATTTGGCCAGTGCATGTTTGTATCTGTTATTATATCTGTCTTAAATGTTTAAAAAAAGTAGAACAAGGAGGAGTCACACAGTAATGTAGGAGGAGTTCGAAGCTCCTAAATTGTATTTGTTTGAGGGATTTATGCCCTCCTTGCAATAAAAATTGCTAGTATAGCATTTTAAAGTAGGTATAGAAGGTTGTAATAATTTCCAGGAGTATGGTGAATTAGCCCAGAAGGGTCCCTCATTCAGTTAACGTTATCACCTCTCAGTATCTAATGACTATAAACAGGATGGTGTACATTGTGTTTACCCTGTTTGCTGGCGTATAAGACTCACTTTTTTTTCCTGAAAAATACTCTTTGAAAATGGGGTGCTTCTTATATGCTAGTGCATCTTATACGCCAGCAAATACGGGTAATAACAAATCCAAATTCTTTGCCCAAGAACCTAAATTCTATAATTTATATATATTAAACAAATTTCCAGTATCTTCTTGTGTGCTAGTCATAGGCAAGCCTGAAGCTATACATGACATAGAAATCCCATCAACTGGAAATATTATTTAGAAATTCATTTTGCTCTGAAACTTCAGTAGACGTTGCATACATATTGAACTATTTCTTTAGAATAGTAAGGGACAGAAACTTGTTTTTGTGGTGAAAAGGGGTTAGAAAACTGAATTTTGAAGCCACTATTTCTGCAGCTTCTAGGCTCTCTTGCACCTGCCGTATTCACAATATGCACAGTGTCAGGATTCTGTGAAACCAAGGGATTGGATTAGTGTTTGATATACTTTGTCAAAATTCTACTAGACTATTTCTAAAATCATTATATGAAAGAAATGTGATGGAGAAAGTTCTTGACTTCTGCTTGCCTTCGAGGTTCCAATTTAATCTTTCTGGAGTCTTATCTGTCACAGTACAACAGTTCATTTTGAAGACTGTGCAGAAAGTCTGTGGCATTTAAACTACAATTGTCATCTTTTAAAAATAACCAAAACTTATATTATAGAAGTTTGAATAAAATACTAGAATTTCAAGGATAAACTGTGCTAGAAACCATTCACGGACTGTATGAATGCCCCAAAACTCTGACCTGAAAAGAATGAACAGTCGGACCTGCACATTTGCAGGTTTGACTTTCAGGGATATGATTATTTGTGAATGTAACCAACCGCTACCTACTAGTCACTTCTCTTCAGGGGGAACTTTCCTCCTCAGTGGCTCCAATCAGACTGTGCAGCCCTTTAAAAATCTACCTCTGGTCCTCCTCTTCTTCCACTAGCAGCTGCCTGGCCAGCAAAGGACAGCCCACAGACCGATTTCTCAGCACCACAAACCCTCTCCTAATGCCCCACATATACCCTAGGAAGGAGATGAGTGAGAAAGCAAAAGTATAGGGTCATCATGTCATCCCACCCCCTTTTCCTCTCCTTTTCCTGACCTTGTTTGTACCCTGGGTGTCCATTCTCCCCACCATGCCTCAGCCCCCTTCCCAGAAACACACTCACACACATTTTGATATTTCTGATTTTTTCCACTTTTCTGGGTGTGTGAGCCCCTAACCTGAATAAATGTGGATGACTGACTGTCCTTCATCACTTTCTATTTTGCAGCACAATTTACTCAGCTTGGTTGTGTGGGTCTTACATTCTAAGTATCTTTAAGTTTTAGTTGTCAATCTTGGAAACATAAAAGTTCATTTGGAAGATCAACCTGACATTATTTTACAATAAACTTGGAAGTAAACTCAGTGATATTTGCTGATTGCTGTTGCTTCAATGCTTCATATATCTGTGAATTCTGATATACACGCAAGTAGTAAATAATCCTTGTGGCTTTCTGTTCTTGGTTTGAAATTAGTAATCAGAGCAGACCTACACTCAAGTAAGCATGCAAGACTAAATCAACAATAAAACAAGATACAAAAACTATTTAAGATAAAATGAAAAGATATAAAAACTAGCTTTTAAACTGTTTGAGGGGAAGCTTAAACCCATTTTCTTCTAAACTATTCCAGAGGAAAATTTGTCTTCCTTGGAAGCCCAAAAATGGTTGAATGAGAAGATCAGTTGTAGTAAGCAGATTTCTTGAGACACATCAGATCAATTACAGAATGCAAGATGGAAGAAGAAAAGCGTTGGGCATGATGTAATTATCCATTCAGTTGGTTCTGGGTGATAGTGATGCCCAAGAGGACAGCCCAGCACTGTGCATGCACTGAGTGTATGCACTAAAACATGAATCTGTGCAGTACTTGGCTTTTGCAATAAATACACAGGAGTTCCTTGTAAGAAAAGCCAGTATGGACATTTTTTGCACAAATAGATTATGTGAATACCACCAGATAAGCAGATAATTGAGCCTAGCGCAAATACAGTTTGTCTGGTTTGCCTTAAATAACATTTCCTTCTTAAAAGGGCAACTGAAGCAGTTTTAAAGGTATTGGAAGCTAGGGTGTGTGTGTGTGTGTGTGTAAAAGCTCACTTTAAATGATAGGCACTCACATGTTTCTTTAACAATGTCATATGCTTGAAATAAACATCCTGGTTTTGGGAAGTCATACTTGTTTTTCCAAAAGTGTAAAATGATACATGAGATGGGTTTACTTAAAGATCTTCTGAATGTTAAGATGCATATGTTAAACTTTTTGCTTCGCTCAGGGGACAAGCAACCTAATGGTTTTATTTTATCCTAGTGAATGTTTCCGTCGTGTTGAACAACTGCGTGACCGTCAGGAGATAATGAAAGATAAACTGAAAGAAGTTATAAGGATCAGAGCTGCGCAGGCTAAGGAGGAGGAGGACATTGGCAGTGACGATGAAGGGGAATTGCAGGACTTGCTCTCCCAGGATTGGAGAGCAAAAGGAACTTTGTTGTAGTTGCCGTGAGACAAAGATGAATTTCCTGTTCTATGGTGGTGTTGACTTTTGATCATAAACTACCTTTTTATAAAGTATTTGTTTAAAGAATTTTGCAAATATTAAAACAGATTGTAAAATGCTTTCATTGGTTTAAGAACAGATAAGGTTTGTACATAATCAAATTGCAAGATCATTTTTATAAAGAGAATTGTTGCTTTCCCATCTAAGTACATAGCTGTTTCTTGTAGCTTGTGCAGTATCAGGTGTACCTTTTAAAATATCCCTAAATGTGTGTGCATGTTTCTCATGGGGAGGTGAACACATAATCACGTGCAGCCAAGCCCTTGAGACCAGGCATAGCTGGTGGCTCTGTTAATTGTGGGGGAGGAGAAGGCAACTCCACTTGGTTTAAATGGCAGCTTCTCCACAGTTCATTCAGGTGTTATGGAGACTGTCCTGGTACTGAACCTATATTGGGAATGGGGTTCAGCACTTGGTCAGCTTAACACCTCTGTGCAGTGTGGAGGACACTGCTGTTAAAACTAAGTGGAGTTCCCTCCTTCTTCCCCACAATAAAGGAGCCACCAAATGTGCCTTGTTTGGACTATGCTACTGTGTTAGGCAGGGATATAAAACTGGACTGGGGATCATAGCTGCTTATGCTGCTGCGTGGGGCCTTGTCATTTTCAAAGAATCCAGGCTCCATGCCTTATCACAAATCATTCCTCAGTTTGAAAAATCAAATCTCACAGGGAAGTTTCTGTCTAGATGTAGGTTAACTTATTAATTCCTAGTAAAACATGTCTTCGATTTTCTAGGGTTCTTTAGAAACTGGTTAAAGACAGCCTTGAATAATGCCCACTGAGTTAAAGAGAAGTTAAGAAATATCTATGATTTGTTTGCATAAATTTGTGGCAATTAATTTGATCTTGTGTGTCACTTTCTTAACTGTTGAAAAACAAAAACAGTACAGTCCTAAACTTTTCTACTCAAAAGTTCAGTCGGCTTTCCTCTGTTATTGTATTGCAATCTAAATCACCTGTTTCTTTTGCCTCGCAACTGCATACCAATAGCTATTCATTACTCAGGCAATTTCAGCACTATAGTTTGACTTGTTCTCAGGAGAAAACCAACATATCATCTAAAATGCTCAAGCCTGGTACAAATGTAAGTTAAATGTTTTCTCCTAAAATATTGCCATGGATTGAACTAATCAATGTTGGAAATACATTCTAATGTGTGATTGTACTGTGATGTAGATTTTCTCTGCTGTCAGGTTTAGCACTTGGTCCTTAGGTTTAGTATTTGGTACCTAAGATAAATAAGTTGACAAGAAAAAGTTCCCCTTCCCTGCTTCTACTTCTTCTCCCCACCCCCACCTCTGTGGAGGATCAGTGTGTGTCCCCCTTCCACGAATAATATGGAATGGAGGCAGGATTTAAGTTTGGAAGCAAAGATACCTAAATCCAAGTGTTGTTGTTAAGCTCCAGGCTAATTATTCTAACAACAAACTAGTTACTTCCAGGATACATGATTGTCATACTTTATGAAATTGTGTTTCCCACACTTTAAGAAACAACTTGCTAATGTAATAGTGGAGGCTACTCTGAAAATCATGTCAAAATTCTCACTGAACTTATGGGAATATTATCATCAATAAGAGGGTCTCTTCACAATCCTCTCCCAGTTCTGGCAACTTTTGTACACAATAATGTCTTATTCAAAAAGGCACTTATTTATCCATGTGCATGTTACCTGCGTTGAACAACCAAGCTGCAAAGTTTTTACACACTGGGTAATGCGCAACAAGTTTCCAAGGCTATCATGCAGTAGCAGTATGGACTTACTCTTAGAATTGTCATATTAGATTATAATGCTTTTTTTTTCCTCTGTAAGCACTATGACCTAACTGCACTTTTGTCAGTCCTTTAGTTGTTCATTAAGCTCTGGCCTTTCTGGCAAGTCATAGAAATTGTACTTCATCTACATATTAACTACTTAAGTTAAAAATGGCAACAGCTTATGCATCCACAAACCTATGATACAGCTTTTAAATCTATACTGGATATATAATAATTTCAAACACCAATAGCACATGCTTTGTATAGACCGGCTGGACTCTAATTACTAGAGCATAAGCATCTATAAAAATTAAAGAAGAACAATTCTTTGCTGTATCTTGTTGAGCTTCAAAGCCATTACACCAGAATAGTAATAAAAACAACACAAGAGTTAGACAGCCCAGTTGCTTAAAGAGTAAAAGTATTTATTTTGAGTCTCAGAATAATAAAGTTAGAAATGACCATTTCCTCTGTTGATTAGTCCATAGAAAGCATTGTCTCATGGGGCTTTGGAAAAGTCCTCTCAGGCAGCTCAAGCCCTAGAGCATGCTGGGACAGATTACAGAGCCCCGAGGCCAGTTACTTCTGAAGAGAGCCTGAAATGCAGGAACAAAAATCAGGAAGAACAAAATTGGGGGGGGGGGGAGCAAAGGGGAAAAGAACTTCTCACCATTAAAGAACAACACTTGAGTACATCCAATATAGAACAACATTTCACTTGAAGCAAATTTTCACATTGTTTACTTCAGTTATAAAACCAGTTATAGTAGTTCCGAACAGTTTTACAGCATGTTTCAAGAGCTATTAAATACCCGAGGTACCATGACAGTATTTCCATTGCTCCCACAGTGTATACAAACAGAGATGACGTTTGGTTAAGTGCAAATTGTTTGCAGTAATGGCAGTTCTACAACTGGTTACAGTGACAAAACTTAGTGCAAAAGTACTAGGGTGGAGAGAGAAAAAAGTCTACAGAGTACAGAAATGACACAAGATACTAAAAATAGTGCTTAGCCCTGTACAATTAAACATACTTGTAAATACTAGATTTTAAAAAGTATTGCATTTGCATTCTGTTCAATTCCTCATTAAAGCTTTGTGTCCAAGGAGTGCAAAAATAGGTGACAATGACAGGC